>RYFJ01000451.1:0-386588 GCA_003991445.1 Oryza meyeriana var. granulata
AGAGAGAGATGATGACTCTCAGTAGTTGTGCTCCGCAAGCCATTTTACTTTGTTTCCAGTGTAGGTTTTTGCATTTTCTTGAATTAGTCATGTGTTGTAATGTTTTTGACCCGTCTCTTTCTCAATAAGACTATGATCAACTTATTTTCCTTCTTAATGAATAAGCAGCAGCTCCCTGCCCTCTTTTAATATTTGCCTAATAAAATTACCTTTTGAGACGCCATAAAAGAATATATTCTTTCTAATTGTTCAGTGTGCGCATGAACACTCTCATTGGAGCAAAACATTACTCACGAAGAGGTTGATGCATGTCTACCAAATTATTCGTGTATTAAGTTGGAGGGGTAGCGAGAGATAACAACCACCAAAATTCTATGCCGAGTGGACTTGGACTTGATTAGTGGGGATGTAGCACTCACACCTTGCACATATAACTAATTTATACTAGCTCCACATCGAGTATTTGATTGTTTTTTTATATTATGTGTATCCTACAGTTTGTATTATATGCCACATTATTAGGATTTATTGTTAATATCTATCCATAATATCTCATTATTTGGAAGAATCTTATTCTCTTGCATTGTTGATTAATCCCGCTCACCCGCTGCATGATGCATGTTGACAAACTGATTAAACCACGCATGTTCATGTCTCTTTATATTAAGTACAAAGATATATACGTACTCCCTACTCAGAAATCGTTAATTACGTCAGAATAGTTAATTACAGGAAGGATCGTGAAGTTGAACTCTGACTATTGATTATTGTTTAAGTTAGGTTTTAATTAGGCGTATGAAAACATATGTGTAGCCAATGTTAATTTTTTTGATTTTGTATTTTTTTAAAAGGAAGGGAGCCCATGCACATGGCGCAGGCATCTTACTGAATGTCTATGAAATTTTGTTTCCCTAAAGATATTAATGATGTATAACAACAGTATTCTTTAATTGTCTTTAGATTTGTGATCTCTTTATCTTTGTTGGGCTATGGTTTAAATATTGGTTATGCTTTCATTGTAGAGCCTCCGGACTAATCATGGATTCTAAAGTAAAATTATATATATTGAATTGTATAATGTAGAATATTGTAAGAGAAAATATGTTTACAACAACCGAGTTAATTTCTACGTAATTCTTATTAATATTACTATAAAACTGTTCACTATTGTACACACCAATATCTTGCCACAACGTATGGGGTGTGCTCTAGTAGACGGTACCTATATAGGTGTGCTCCCCCCCTCCCCCCCTTCACCTCTTGTGTAGTTAATGGGGCATTTCTCTCCTCCTGTGAAGCCACGTCATCTCAATTATTTTTATAGCCTTTGGATGATTAATTTATCAAGCAAATTTTCTATTCTCTCATAATGCCACATTATCTCTCATAATAAAAAGCATAAATTGTGCAAAGCATATAAAGTTATGTCACGTAGCTACGAAGGAAATACATCTTACACTTCATTTTTATCATTTATCATACAATATTCCTATAGCACCTATGAGTAGTAGCTATAGGAAAAAAATGGAGCCGGCTAGGAGATTTTTGTGCACGAGAATTTATTTGTGGCCCATAAAATAGAAAACTAGTGCTTCTATATCGAATGGATATGAAAACAGGATTACTGATTTCCCAATGATATTAAGGGTCGGATATTTTGTTTTATAGAATTTATCTAATTTATTATAGGCTTCAAGAGACATTCTAGAGATCTAGAATGATTAATTAATATAATAGATCTTCAGTACTCTCTTCATATAAAAATGTAAGGTGTACATATTATTGGCACGGTCTCCAATAATAATATACTTTAACCCTTAATTACTTTTATAATATATTATCTACAACTACGAAATTAACATCACATAAAAGTATTTTCAAATATATGAATCTAACAATACTGCATGCATGACAAAAAAGTATATATTATTAATTTAATAATTATTTAAATACTATAAATGTTGATTTTATAGAAAGCAAAGACACCTTATATTTTTATACAGAGGGAGTATATTACAGAGAGACAGTTAGATAGATAAAATTTGTATATTGCAAACATAACTATGTAGTTGGAGGAGCTATCTGTTTTGTTGACCTTCAAAAAGTCTAAAAGAGCATCATTTTGTCATTGGAGCCGGAGGAACTCCTATCCTGTCTATAAATAGCGGGGTCTTGTATCACAAATCACATCCCTCAGACCTACTCTCGGAATAGTTCAAAAAGAAATATCTGTATCTTGGTACTATATCGAAGCCATATTTTTGCATGCGATGGCTAACTCTGCTACATCTGCTCGTAAGATGGCTGCCGTGATCTGCATTCTGGCCCTAATCATGGGGCAGCAGCTGATGACGACGGCCGACGCATCGCCGGCAGAGCAGCTGGTAGGCTCGCAGCACGGCCGGCGGCTGCTCGTGCAGCGTGAGCTCGCCGTAGTTTTCTCCGCCGATTACGCAACTCCACGTCCACGCCCTCCACCCAGGGGGTGAGCGGAGGTCCGCGGCATCACCCAACAAAATTACTTTTTCTAATTACCAAAGTATAATCATGTGATTATCTAAAGCTCGGAGTATTAACCCTCTCCAATGCCAACAAAGCATCCATAACGGACAGGGCTTTGGCCTTTGTGTTTGTTCTGAAATCTGAAGTATGGTTCTACATGTAGCTACCACTCCTGCAACGCAGACTTTTGATGGCTGCTACAGCGACAATAAATTGTCAGGGATATACTCCAGAGACAATATATGAAGATGATTATATTATATATTATGTATATGAGTTACTTTATGAATAAAATGTTGTTATTCTCTTTCTTAAAATAGAAAACTTATTATCAATGCAATGAGTACGAGCCTTATTTGTGAGAGATGTTTATGGAGCATGTCATTAAATAGATCAAGCTAAGACACTACAAAAATTATAATATAATGTTATTTGATCTCAACTAATGTTGGTGTATAATTTAATTACAGACCTAAGAGGGTTGTTAAAAGCCAATCGTATAATGTAGTTATAATGGTAGTCTTAGGATATGAATATTCAAGATATGATTTGCTCTTTAATTAATAGGAGAGATATTCATAGGTCCCCTTAATATAATAGATTACAAAAGAGTATGACTACACCGAAGTAAATATGGAGTCAATCACAAGTTAGCTAGTCTCGGTTGGGCTACTAGCTGTAGCTTATAGACCGCAGGAAAAACAAGGTTAATTAATTATTAATAATTATAAACTTAAAAAATAGATTTATTTGATTTTTAAAAAACTTCTATATAGAAAATTTTTATAAAAAACACACCGTTAAGCAGTTCGAAAAGTATACTCACGATAAATGAGTTAGAAGCTTAAGTCATCAGCCCAAAAGAACGCTGCCTTAATCTAATACACAATCTAGTAAATGATTAATCTTTAAAAAAGATGCCACATATCTTACCTTGAGCTAAATCGATATTGTGCGACAAAAGAGTTTATACATAGATATATTACAGGTTTAACCGATAATATGACATTATTATGTATATTTGAGAGTCAATAACTATTGACCACTATTGATTCGTGAGAAAAAATAATTTTAGTTATGACCTTATATACGTGAACCTACGAAGAGATATACATAGAACATTTACAATAGAGGTTACTTCTAAGAATGATCTCAGCCGGCTAGTAGATTGAAGCCACTTTGAAACTACTCTTTCGGCATTACAAGCTACTCTTTCAGCATTACAGACCACTTTTGATGGGACCCATAAATATTTTGCATTTCAGGCCTTGCTTCCTTTTAATCTATATTTATATCCAAATTTATGCACTTAACACCTTGAAAGGTGAAAAAGAAGTAAAAAAACCTAAGCTCAATTCCTCACCACCACCGCCGCCAACACTTTTCTCTCCTCTTTCCTCTTTCTCTCGGTTGGTTGTCACCTCCACCTCCGTGCGGCTTGGCGCCGGCGTGGCCCTAGGTGGAGAGGCGGTGCGACGGTTCAAGGCAAAACGGCGGCACGGTCCAAAGAGAAACGGCAGAGTGAGCGCCCCCGAGACAGAGCGGCGCCGCAGTCCAAGGCGAGCCGTATCGAGGCGGCAACGAGTAGATCGAGACGGCTGATGAGCTCCCGGCCGGTAGCTGCACAGATCGAGGTCATAGTGTACTAGGTGAACAGTTGTCTACCATCGGCAATTTCGCCGACACATAGCGTAAGGGCATACGTGTTCCCTTTCAGCCTTGAAAAAAAATTTAAAAATATTATATTTTTTCACCTTTTGCAAATATATACATTGTACAAAAAAAATTCTAAATGTATACCTCCACCGCACCAGGAAACCACGACACCAAGTCGGATGCTGTGGTATCGGGACGCGGGGCTGCCGGTGCGCGCTGCCAAAAGGCGGCACCGAGCAGAGCCACGCCACCGACACACGGCGCTTTCCCCGCGCGGCACCACACTTACCCCGGACGGAACCGCGGTGCTACGACCTCGTCCATGCGGCACCGGACGCGGCACCGTGGATCGAGAGCGCGGCACCGGTGAGGGCAGCTTCCGTGATCACGAGCAGCTCAAGCAGATGATAACAGCTGCTGATTTACCTGAGTAAACTAATCAACTATCGCTATTAATGCTGTTCTTTTTCTTCATTTAACCAATCATTATCGCAAGAACACCATGAACAGCCCGTGATTAGCTAGTAATATTGTTTTGTGATTGGCAAGATTCCATTTTTTTTTTGTGCGTGTACGTACATGAGCAGAGCTCAGATACAGCAGAGGATGAGCAGGCTGACCTGAGCTGCAATGCAATGCAAGGCTGCTAGCTAGTTGTCTCATTCATTGATGGCGATGCTACAACCTCTACTCCCAAAACCAAACGCAAACTGAGCAGTGCCGCGCGGGGCCAGCGGTACCGCACGGGTCGGCGCGGTGCCGCGCGGGAAGAGTGCGGCACCGTCGCGGCTGGTGCGGTGCAAGCGTGGTGACGCGCGTCTCCGCTCGGTGCCGCGGTTTGGCAACACTGCACCGGCTGTTCCACGTCCTAACCCCACGGCACTGCTCGGTGCCGTGTTTCTTAGAAATTTTCTCGTGTCGTGTATATATTTGTAAAAGATAAAAAAATATAATATTTTCAATTTTTTTCTTTTAGCCTTGGCCTGCATCTCGAATAATTTGCCGTTGCTAGCTTAGGCGGGCCTGGTTGGCAGGACTCTAGCTTCCAGATTTATTTTTTCTAGGGCTAGAGCCTAACCAAACAGTCTAAATTCACTCAGATTTGGAACGGAGCGGTCCGAATCGATTTGAAAAATTATGCTAGCGCAACGGAGCGAGGCTAGGGTCGCTCCACCACTCTGCTCCCGTCCAAAAGACATCGTTGCCCATCCGATTTCGCGAAAATTACCCGCATTTGCCACTGGTCTACCCCCAGCGGCCTAGGCTGCCCTCCCCTCGGACCTGTCTCTCCTCTCCTGTTTTTCCCAAAGCTCGCTCTCCCAAACCCCGCTCCGGAGCGTCCTTTCAGCGGCGGAGGGAAACGACGGTTGCGGCGGAGGGCGGCGCACCGACAGCTGCATCCCCCTCTGTAGACCCTCTCTGCACGGCGCACGGGTGGCTAAGGGCGGCGGAGGCCGGTGCACGGGCGGCGCACGACGGCAGTGGGCGGCACAAGGCGTCTGGCATTGAAGGTAAATTTTTCTAAATCCTAAAATTTCTTCAATTTCTTCCCTCTAAATCTGCATCAGTTCTTTGAGTATTTGGGGGGCGTAGCACCATCTATTGCTAGAATACAATTTTTCTTTTGGTCTCCCGCAGAATTTTTTTCAATGTAGCAATCCAACCTTATACAAGTTGAACAAGAGTACTGCAATTAGAATACAAGTACACCCATAAAACTATTTTATTGCCTGATTAGTTAGCAATACTGTAGAAACCAATTTTATTTAATATACTGCCTGATTGGTTAGCTAACAACAAGATTCGGAGGAACTCCCCATCAGATGGTGGTGAACTAGTGACTAGTCAAACTGCAGTATTTTTTGGAAGAACTCTCATGTTTTTTCTTTTCCACCAGTCAACATGAACACACAAGCTAGTATTCTGCTTTTGATTGGGTAAGAAAAAGCATCAGTTCTTCCTCTAATACAACCTCTCCAATCTTTGAGTTGGACTTAGCTGCCCAGAATTTGATTATTCGTCCTCTAATACATTGAATTTGATTAGCTCTTTTGTAGCTTATTTGAGTGGCACAGTAGGTGGGGCTAATACTATTTAAAACTTAGGATAGTTCTGATGGAATTGTTTGCCTTGTGGAGATGCATGCTTGTTAACTATTGTTGCCACACCTTCTCACTGTCCCAACTATCAACCGTAAAAAACTAATTATCTACATTGAATGAACCATCACTGTTCAGATTTTTTCCCCATTTAATTGAACTGATTGTGTATCTGTAAAAAACTTACTCAACTACAAGCTTGTTCATACTGTTATCTACATTATTAAATTAGGAACACCATGAATGAACAAGAGTATGAGAGATGTCATGGGCTCTTACATTACTTAAAATAGCTAATGTAAATGCACTATTTATGTTTTCCTGCATAATAATAAGTGTGTAATTTTGTCTGAACCATTGGTATGCAAGTGCAGTATGTTGCCAGTTACATCATCACAGTATTGAGAACTCCAAAGAAGTTAACTCCAAAGAAGGGTGTTATGAAGAATGTGGGATAGCGAGGTGCTGCGAATGTTGCTGTACAAACCTAACTCATGATTAGGGCTGAAAACAGTCGGAAATAATCAGAAAAATCCTTAAATCATTTTTATTTTCATATTTTGTACTCGAAATCGAAATCGGAATCGAAAATGGTAATGTCGGAAATGGAAATGCCTTTAGAAAATTCGGAAACATCGGAAACGGAGTTGCTCGGTCGGAAATTTATCTATATCGGTCGGACATCTATGAATTCGGATTGAAAATAACTTTACCTCACATGTGATGTCTAGAGTAACTCACATAATCACTAAACATAATAATAGTGATGTCACATAATAATCACCCATCACAGAAAGCAATGTCAATAATTGTTCAATATGACAATATACAAAAGCGATAATAATGTGACAATGTCTAAAACAAATGACAAATAAATATAATAGTAAATTTTCGAATCAGTACCATCGGTAAATTTCTGAATAAATACGGTAAACTTCAGAAACGGTCGGTAAACTACTGAAACAATTTTCGATACCGTTTTCGAGACCCCGATACCATTTTCGGATCATTTCTGACCAGTACCGAAAAAAACGAAAAACTATCGGTAAAATCCAAAAAATGACATCGGTCGATTCGAAAATTTTACTAACCATTTTCAGCCCTACTCATGATCCATTCCCATTCCCATGTAATTTTTCGATTTAATTTATACCTCACATCGCCGATGATGCCATCATGTCCTGACAACTTGCTGCTGGATTATTTGTGTATTCTCCTTGTAAGAACCTTGGTACAGTGACCATGTGCTGTTGAGTTATTCTGTGTATATATATGTCAAGCATTGACTTTGAACTTAAATATTAGTTATATTAATTTTGTTATTTTTTTATCTTGCATACTTATGGTGTTGAAACTTTTAAGTACAATTAATATTAAAATATTAGTGAGAAATTTTAAACATATATTCATGCTTTATAATTAATAATTAGTAATCATACATCAAGTAAAGAGCAAGAAAACCTAAGGATAGTATGGTCTATCCTTTTCTCTTCTTATTTCTGGAGCTGATTATACTAGCTAAGCACCTTTTAGATCATGTTCAGATTCTATAAAAACTAGCTCTGACTAAAACTAAAGTTAAAAAGGAGAAGCTAGAGTCCCGTCAAATAACCCGTAGCATTGCCAGCTCGGCTCCGCTGACATGGCCTGTGGGCCGAGGCATGATCAACGGACCGTATGGGCTGTGGACTGTGATTGTCGTGTGTGATGGCGACGCATCGACCGACCACTTCAGTCCTCCTCATAGGTGTGTGTGTGCGCTTAGTTAGCTGGGCTCATCAGCGTGACCTCGCCTCGCCAGCGGCCATTCGCCGCCGGCGAAAAGACGTTGTTGGTCAGATCGTTGCATCGTGCACGAGCGCGGTGGTCATTGGAAGGATCACCCAATAAATCAAAACTACTGATTCGTCCGTAGTAAAATATAGTTATTTTTATATTATTTTAAAAAAATTTAAAAATAGAGGTGAAAACTATTTTTTATTAATATAATGAAGATTTCAGAAGAGTAGAGTGGTTAATGAATATAGAGTGATTAATAAGAGTATAATGGATACAATAACATAAAAAAGTTAAAAATAGCTATATTTAAAATATAAAGTTGTAGTCTAAAAATAACTATAGCTTAGGATGGATAAGTAAAATATAAGTAATTATATGATGTAAATTTTGTAGTACTTTTGCACTGATTTTATAATTCTTATTATTTTAATGACTTTAAAACTTTAGTGGTATGTGCTAAATAATTTAGAAATCGTGATATTTTCGAACGAAGAGAGGAGCTAGGCAACAAGGCGTCCCCGATTGCCCAACTAACTGACGGTGACGACGACGACGACAGAACCAGCCGGCACATTGACGTCGTCGGTCGTCATGCTATCTGACTGATGGGCCCCTAATCATTTCTTGCACGCCTCGTCTTTTTTTTTCCTTTCTCACGGGTATACTGAGAGAGAGGAGGCGGTCTTTTTCTTTCTTCGTGCATGCAGACCCATTGTTTCCCTCGAGGCTCGTAAGGGCCCGTTGTAACTTATTTCCTCTTATTCATAAGCACGTTTTTTAAATTATTAAATAATATTTTTTAAAAAAATTATATAAAAATATCAAAAAATTAAATAGATTTAGTACTTAATTAATCACGTATTAATGATATTTCTTATTTTACGTATGGTTTATAAACCGCATAAAGAAGTCTTCCCAAACACAGCCCAAGCCATGAAAAATTGAATAAGCAACTAAAACTATTTTTTGGTAAAACTTTTAAATATATGTTTTTAGTGATTTAAAAACCAATGTTAAAAAATAAACTACCATAAAAAAATCTTAAAATTAACTCTTAAATTTAGTTTTAAAATTTAAATTTTAGCAGCCGTTGATAAGCCATCCAACAACGATACTGCATCTAAAAGGTGTTTGTGTACTTAACATTGTTTGTTGGTATTGGAGGGTTGTGGTAAGGCAACCGCAATGGCATCATGGTTGACCAGCTCTTAGCGAAGAGCGCATATGTAATACTTTCTCCGATTTTTAATAAATGATATCCTTGATTTTTATATGTCATTTGATCATTCGTTTTATTCAAAAAAAATTTTAAGTAAGTATAATTTATTTTATTATAACTTAGTTTATTATTAAATAAACTTTAGACATGACTTATTTTTTTATATTTACAACTATTTTTTAATATGATAAATGGTTAAATATTACGATAAAAATAAATGATGTTATTTATTAAAAACCTAAGGTAGTATGTTAACAGTTCACTTGCAGCTTTTTTTAGGTTTTAGAGCGTGTACTACTATAGCTAATCGTTGCAAAGATTGGACAGGGGTTTTCTGTGCTCTGTGTGTTTTTATTCTTCAGGATATATTATTAGGGTACTCTCTCTTTAGTTTTTAATATTTAACATTAATGTTTGACACAGTTAATTTTTAAATATTTAAATATAAATTTTACTGTTTGTCTTATTTAAAAATATTATTTAAATACGTAAAAATATAAGTACAAGCAATGCAAGAGGATGATGTCGCTGATTGACGGGAAGAGCACAAACTCACTAACGCTCTAGACCTTCCTTCCATCGGTGGTCAGAGACAAGATAGAAAAGGGCGATAAAAGAGAAGAGATGGGTAGGTGAGAGAGATGAGCGGCAAGAGCAAAATTCATATTTTATGGTAAAACCATACTTATTGTATATTTTTTTCATCTTAAAATAAAAATATTTAGTAGTACTAGGTTTTTTATTTTAAAACGAAAAGAATATTAATGAAGCAGAATAATAGTAATGCTAGGATAGAATATCTAGTTTAAGGAAATCTCAGGAACTCATTGGGGCATGAGGTGAGTTTGTTTTTACATCAGTTTGCTAATTCGAGGGTAAAATACAATTGTTTATATTAAATTTATTAATTTGACTCGTATAATCTTTGATATGTATTCCCTATGTCCCAAATAGATTCATCCATTGTATTTTGAGATGTTTTTAGTAGTGAGGGCAAAAGTTTAAAGTGTCCTCTAATAATATCTCCAATAATATGAAAGGAGTATTGGCGAGTGAGGAAAATACTAAAATATATCATATTAACGAAAAAGTAGGATTGATGGACGAAAATATAAGAGATATTAAAGAAATAAAATTTATTAAGTTGTTGACCGAGAATACATAAGAAGATAGAAATCAAATAATTTTAGAATAAAATTTAAACTTTATAAATCAACTTATTTTTTTAAAAAAGAAGTAGTCAAAAGATATTGAAGGGATAAACCTTAGCGGACGGAAGGAGTATGTCTTTTGCTGAGCATTTTTCTTTGGCCGGTAGTAGAAGGTGTAGAACCACGTCTTATCACTCACCAGTTCAAAGCAGTGATGGACTGACGGTAAACACGATGTTTGTCCTCACACCGCCACTGCATCTGTCCTCTTGTCCAACACCACAGCTGAACACAGCGAGAGAGAGAGAGAGAGCGCGCGCGCTACTACAGTGATAGCCAAACGTGATCATCGGATGACATAAACAAATCAAATCAGAGAAAACCAATCCGAAAATCCTAGCCGTACAGCCGGAATCGCCATGATTGATGCGACGCCGAATAATAATAAATAAAATCGAAACCCGCACGCTGACATGACACGCACACAGGGTGAGAGACGAGACGCGACGCGACGCGACGCTCTGCTCTCTTCCTCTGATCCGCCGTCGGCGCCGGAGCTGTGGGGGTGGGAGGCGTGGGATGGACGACGGAGGGATCCAGGAGGAGCCACCGCCGCCGCCGACGGCACGGCTCCTGACGGCGACGCGATCGGGGGGCTCGCGGTGGGTGGACGGCAGCGAGGTCGACTCGTCCGAGTCCGCGCCGTGGTCGCTCGAGGACGACCGCTCCCTCCGCCTCTCCGTCGACTACGAGGAGGCCGGCGGCGGCGGACCGCTGTCGCGGGTGTCCTCCGGCGCGTTCCGGCGGCGGCTCGGGAAGCGGCCCAAGCGGGTGGATTCACTCGACGTCGAGGCCATGTCCGTGCGCGGCGCGCACGGCCACAGCAGCAAGGTGCGTGCTTTTGGGGATAACCCATGGAACCTGGGGGATCATCGCACTGTTGGTGAATACTTTAGTGAAAAGATTCCGCCTTTGACCATCTCTTGATCGGATGGAAGGATCATACGCCTGATGGATTGATCACCGGAGTAACCATTTCACTAATCACTAGTATTGGTTTAACCAATTCACTAATCACTATTGTTTTCAGGATAGGGTCTAGCCCTTTTATGTGTCTATCCATCATCTGTGTCTAAATGTTCAATTTTTGTTTGGGGTCTGGGAACATTTGCTATCTCCAATAGTATTGTACTGCAAGAATAAGTGGACCTGATGGTGTGATTGACTCCTCTTAGCTGCAACCTGAACCAGGATATATCGCTGCTGAGCACCGTCGCGATGGCGTTTCAAACTCTCGGAGTTGTCTACGGTGACATGGGCACAAGCCCTCTGTATGTGTTCAGTGATGTGTTCAGCAAAGTGCCCATAAAGTCTGAGGTCGAGATTCTTGGAGCGCTTTCGCTGGTCATGTACACGATCGCGTTGATCCCTTTCGCAAAGTATGTCTTTATAGTTCTGAAAGCTAACGACAATGGAGAAGGTATAGACAATATGATCATTTTGATTTCATTAATGTAGCCATCATGTGAACTGCCTGTTAGTTCGATGTTCTCTGAATTGGTTGGTTTACTGACTGTGTTGTTACATGATTTGCAGGGGGCACTTTTGCGCTGTACTCACTGATTTGCAGGTATGCAAAAGTTAGTCTGCTTCCAAATCAGCAACGTGTGGATGAGGATATTTCTAGCTTTAGGCTTAAGTTGCCTAGCCCTGAGCTTGAGCGGGCTCTATCTGTCAAAGAATGCCTTGAAAAGAATCCACTCTTCAAAAACATTCTTCTATTCTTGGTTCTAATGGGAACTTCTATGGTAATCGGGGACGGCATTCTCACTCCATCAATGTCAGGTGTTTCACAAACATAATGTTTCCTAGCCTCTAGTCACAAAGATTCTGTTATCCCCATCCATATTTTTATTTATTTATTGCTGATCCTCCCCTTTTCTTTCATTTGTTCAGTTATGTCTGCTGTCAGTGGTCTGCAAGGTCGAGTTCCTGGATTTGGCACAGGTTTGATGTTCTCTATGACTTGCTAAAGATCACTAATTGAAATTTGTTGATTTGATACATCATTAACTCATTACTGAATCATTAAACTGCCATTTCATATATTTTTCAAGGTTACAAAATATTTTTTTTTCCTATGCAGATTCTGTTGTAATAATTTCAATTCTGGTTCTTGTGCTATTGTTCAGTGTACAGAGGTTTGGAACTGGGAAAGTTGGTTTCATGTTTGCCCCTATCTTGGCATTGTGGTTTCTTAATTTGGGCCTTGTTGGAATTTACAACATGGTAAAATATGATATATCTGTTGTGAGAGCATTCAATCCAGTTTATATCTATTTATTTTTCACGACGAATGGTATAAAGGCATGGTCAGCGCTTGGTGGTTGTGTCTTGTGCATCACAGGTAAATCCTTACTCCAGCAGCCACATTGTCAGTTCTGGTTGTTGTTTTCATGTTTAATGAAAAAAGTGACAGCTGACCAAATTTTACATTCACACTAATTGTTGTCCTCAAGAGTCAGTAGTTTGCAACTCATATATTTAGGCGATACCAAGAATGTTACAAATCGGCAAAGGAGTATCATGAAGGACAAAAATATTCCTCCTACCTTCCCATGAAACTATCTTTGTATCCCTCTGATCAGGAAAATTTATGATTTCATTTGGATGGCACTGTGTTCTGAACCATAGTGCCTTTCGCTCGTTTCAGTATTTCTAAATTGAACGCTGCCATTCATGCTGAGTTACTCCGAAGTTCAAAGTACCATTTTGTTGAGCGAATCATTAAACACTAGCACTGAAAGTGATTTTGCTTCATATCTGGAATATCTGAATGCAGTCATTTGCCTTTTTGAATTGTAGGAGCTGAAGCAATGTTTGCAGATCTGGGGCATTTCTCTGTGAAATCAATACAGGTTAACACATTAACTAGTCAACTGAGTCATCTTTTCTGATGAGATGTGTATTTGCGTGATGCTTGCTTTTTTTTCTTTGTTACACCTAAACTTTGTTAGCTTTTGTTTGTTCCAGGTAGCATTCACAGCTGTGGTATTCCCTTGTTTGCTTCTTGCTTACATGGGCCAAGCTGCATATTTGATGGAATATCCATTTGCTGTAGAAAGAATATTTTATGATTCTGTACCAGGTAAAATATTCACCTGGCATGGTTGTATCAAGCTGATCAATGTTATTATCACTCTTTAACAATTGTCTTTTCCTGTCCCATTGTGTAAGTCAAGTTTTCTGTATGCAATGCAGAAATTCTTTTCTGGCCAGTATTTGTGATTGCTACACTTGCTGCTATGATTGCCAGCCAAGCTATGATATCAGCAACCTTCTCTTGCATAAAGCAGGCCATGGCTCTTGGTTGCTTTCCTAGAATTAAAGTAATTCATACTTCCAAGAAAGTCATGGGCCAGATTTACATTCCTGTGATGAATTGGTTTCTCATGGTCATGTGCATCATCATTGTGGCCACTTTCAGAAGTACCAACGACATTGCCAATGCATACGGTCAGTAATCTGGTCTCAGGGGAATATTCAACAACATCTTTTCTTTGACTAATTAAATGCAGTTTATCATAAGAAATCCTCTCCACTAACCATCCCTCCCAAATTTTCTCCACCATCAAACTTGCTATATTATATCATCCATAATCAATTTATGAAAAACTATTGTTGCAATCATGATCAACCTTTGGAAATGGCTATAATTCACTGCTGAGCAACTTTCATTTGATTCTGCAAAGGCAAATTGATATAGTGTGTTGCAGCCGCATCTATTATTTCCCTTAGTAACTGTCTCATTATTGCTGATACTGATTTTTAAAATATTTTTCAGGCATTGCTGAAGTTGGAGTCATGATGGTTAGCACTGCACTGGTTACATTGGTGATGCTTCTTATATGGCAAACCAATTTGTTCCTCGCTCTGTGCTTCCCTATTATTTTTGGTGCTGTGGAGTTCGTTTACTTAACAGCTGTTCTGTCAAAGATACAAGAAGGAGGATGGTTACCTCTGGCTTTCTCATCATTGTTCCTCTGCATAATGTACACATGGAACTATGGAAGTGTGTTGAAGTACCAGAGCGAGATGCGCGGGAAGATTTCCCTGGATTTTATCCTTGATCTGGGATCCACACTTGGTACTGTAAGAGTTCCAGGGATTGGTCTTGTGTACAATGAGCTGGTCCAGGGAATCCCATCAATCTTTGGCCATCTTTTGGTTACACTGCCGGCAATGCACTCTACGATAGTCTTTGTGTGCATCAAGTATGTTCCTGTCCCATACGTCCCACTTGAAGAAAGGTTCTTGTTCAGGAGGGTTGGCCAAAAGGACTACCACATGTTCCGTTGTGTTGCACGGTATGGTTACAAGGATGTTAGGAAAGAGGATCATGGCTTCTTTGAGCATCTTTTGGTTGAAAGCCTGGAGAAATTTTTGAGGAAAGAAGCCCAGGAAATGGCGCTTGAGGCAAGCACAATGGCGGTAGAGCGTGACGATGTGTCTGTTGTATCTGACATACCTTCATCTCCTGCTGAGGCTGGTGATATGCATGTTCCACTGCTTTCTGATCAGAGACAAGGTGATGGCACCCAAATGTTCATCAATGAAGGCAATGCTCCTTTGCTTCCTGCAAGTTCCATCGCAGAAGAAGACCCCAGCTTGGAGTATGAGCTGGAGTCATTGAGAGAAGCCATAGCTTCTGGATTCACATACCTCTTAGCACACGGTGATGTGAGGGCGAGGAAGGAATCGTTCTTCACGAAGAAGTTTATCATCAATTACTTCTATGCATTCCTCAGGAGGAATTGCAGGGCTGGTACTGCAACCCTGAAGGTCCCTCACTCGAATATTATGCGTGTTGGGATGACATACATGGTTTGATTGGAACTTTGCTAGTGCTATGCTGCAAGTGTGTTCCTATTCTTTTTCGATGTCTTGGATGGAATTGTACACCAGCTGGTAGTTTAGGGGTTGTACTGCAGTAATGAACAAAATCACTACTGCTTCTGGCCAACTGCTCTGCATTTTAGTCTGCAGAATTGGCCTTATGTGTGCTCAGTTTTTTAGTGAACCTGTGCCAAGTTATTTATGTGGTATCCATGGAGATTGTCTTTGTAGCTAGAGCAATGCAATCTTCTTCAGTCATTAGCCTGTTTCTTTGCCCAGTTGCCGCTTTCACTTTGTTGATCCCTGCAACTCTGCTAGCTTAAAACAATAGCTCTGAATCTAAATCAGTAATATTTTGGCAAAAGAACACCTGTATCTGGAAAATGGTACCTAGATAGCAATTCTGATATGATTGTAGGAAGGAAACTAGCGGTAACATTCAGATATGTGGTTCAAGACGGAAAAAGATGCTGATACTTGGGCCTATTGAACATGAAATTTGACATCTTGTCAAACCTTTCAATTAGGAACCTGTGTTGTCAATGAACCCTCAAAAGCTGCATATTGACAAATGCTTTTCTCCCTTTGAGAGACAGCCATCCCCAACATTCTATCTCAGATCCACTCATCCATGTGGTGTCACCTACATGCCAGAACATTTTGCAGCAATCAGAGTTCATTTTACAGGACAACATACTGACTTCACAACACATCATACTGACTTTAGAACATTTATCTCCTTTGTTTGCAGCATGATAGGTGGTATTGAACATATAATAATGATAGAGACTAACCCTAAATATCTAAGACACATGAATACCATGACCAAATGTTTGGCAGCTCTGTGTCCCACTGTATTATTTCATCATTTTCCTTGGCCCTTCCAACTCAGACCCTGATCAATTGAGCACTGAGAGCAGAGGCTGGCTACTACTGCCTCTCTCTGTCAAACATTATCCCCAGATTATCCTAGATGCACTAAACAACACTATAGCCATCAAAAGAATTGTCCATGATTGATGGCATGGCAGTGGCACTGTTTCTCTTGTGGCCTACTCCTCAACAACACTTCATGTGCATATCTGCTCTTTGTTCAGTTCGTCCGTGAAGTCAACTCTGTTACAAAGTTCAGAGAGTGCAACACCTTACTGACATCCTGTGCCATCTGCTTCTCAAGAGCCCTACCATAATGTGGTTGCAATGCAAAAGAAGAGCCTAAGAGAAGTAATTAAACATAGGATAAGATTTTTTAATTAGCATCTTGTCCTTAGCATGAGTACATGTGTTTAAGAGTTATTGACCTTTGAGGATTTAGACCCCTGGGATCACTGGACGAGGCATGGACCTTTGGTTCTCCCAGGAGATATATATCCAGAAGGTCGAATTAAGAAATGAGACTACCTGTGACTAATCACATGAAGGAAAATAATTCACATTCAACATTTTTTTGCAATACATTTGTACGGATGTGAAACAAGGAGTTGTGCTTTGAAACAAGAAATTCTCCCACTGTATCCGGCTCTGTTTATTTGTTTTAACCAAGGAGTTGTAGAAATTCTCATGTTTGAAATTCATAAAAAGTTACTCAAAGTTGGCCGCACTGCTTGACCTTAGGTTATTAGCTAGTAATTACGATGAGATCACATGTACTTATCTTCTTTTTAGTCGGTGATAGAGACTATAAACAATTCTTTTTTGATGGTGCCAATTGCATTTTTTTTATTTTAATAACCCTAGGTGACCTGGACTTATCTGGTTGGATGCAATCGACGCCGTGGCGTGCGTAGTCGGGCAGCTGCACGCAGTCGCCATCACGGCGCCAACGCCAAATTTCCTCTTGGGAATCACTGTGCTGCACAGCGCATGCAATCTCTGGCCTTTTGAAGAATATTTTCTGTACAACGACTCCTACTTAGAAGAAGATTAGACCTTACTACCTCTTACTATTACTTCATTCGTCCCATAAAAACTTTAACTTTAAGACAAAATTAATAAATTAGTGATGAGGATAAAAAACTAAAATACTATTTCTTAATAAGAAAGTAGTATATAAAATTTTTCGATTTGAGAACCGAGAGTAGATAATAGAAAAATTGAAATCCTTTTGAGATAAAATTGAAATGATAGAAATGAAGTTTTTGGACGGAGAGGGTATTTCTTAATTAGTGGGGACTAATTAACCTATTTGTAATGTTTGCCGCGGGCTGGCCGCTGCATGTTTATATTGCTACCAAACATTAATCGCCGTATGACTGTTTTTCATTCAGCAACGGAACTTATTGACTATTTATCTCCCAAAATAAGTTCATTTCCAGCATATACCATTTCCAAAATAAATTTACTACTATCATCTTATCTACCCGATTCATAAATCGAAGAGCTTTATTCCTTCAATATCTTTATCTATCTATCCATCAATATTATTTTTAAACTGAGTGATACTTTGGTCTTTTTTTCTCTATACTAATTTAAATTCAATGGCTAAAAATAAAGTTATTTTGGGAGGGACTGAGGGAGGATGGAGGTAGTACATGTTTAATGACAACCGCAGATATTACCTATTTTCATTATCAAAATAAATCAATCACTAATCATGCATCTCCCCTATCTTCCAAGGACAAGGAAGCACAAAAGATAACCTGTGTCTAGATGACTATACATGCATAAGTTAGAGAGCTGGATATTTCGAAAAACAACTATGGAAAATTTGGAGAAGGTAAATAGCTTCTGGATATTTGTTAATTTCCAGATTCTATAGATATTGAGTTTCACAGTCATAATCTAAACAGTCTAGAACAGCTAGAGATTCTTGAAATAGCCAAAGTTACCGGTATCATGATATGTATTGTACTACCATACAATCCTATGATAGACTAAACAATATGTAACTTACTACATATCATTTTTGGGTAGGATCACCGTGGGATTGGAATACAAATCGTAGGATCCTTACAATCGTCGTGGGATTGGAATACGTATGGCAGTTTATCTTCATAATCGATTTTAAATAAAACTATTAGCTCGTGTTTTCTCTTTACAAATATCTCTTTGTTTGTATGTCATATATTATTATTACTCTATTTTCATACAAGATAGCTACATATAATTGATGCAAATACTAAATTATACTTAACAAAGAAAATCCCATATTATTCTGATCATACGATCCAATCTTACCAAGAGAATATCGATCCTAGTCATAATTCCCATTGTGACAACCTTGACTGCAGCTGCTAAAAACACCTCTAATTGGGCCATGATGTGGTTCCATAAAGCCAACCTATTAGGACTATAAAAAAATCCTATGGATTATTTTTCTATATGGTCCTTTGGATCAAAGATATAGCTATCCAAAAAATCATATGAAATTCCTTTGAATTGGCTCAAAATATAGGAATTTTAGAAGAATTTTAACCTGAGATCTAGCATATTAAAAAATATTGTTTTAACTGTCATTTTTATATTCCTATGTTTTAAGAATCTAAGTATTCCAAAGGAGCTCTAGGTTTGAAGGCATGGATCAATACCAATTTAAGTAGACAGTGTGGGCATGCATGTGTTGGCGTTTCTGATTTTATGGGAACTTGAAGATACAAGTGCGACCGGAGGAGTTGTGAAGTGGGTGCGTCCAAACGTTAAAAAGGAGAAGAACTGCAAACTGGAAAAGGGTGAAAGTTCCATTGTCAGCCAAAAGTGCGCTCCAGCTGTAATTAGTGAACACCACACATTAATCCATGTGCCAGCTCACAGTCAATGGCATGTGGCGCCCACTCAACCACAGAGGCCACGTGTCAGCACTAATTCGTGTGGCAATTTGGGGACGGCTTGCATGAGCAGTTGCTGCTGAGCTGGCGGAGCTCCTCTCGCTGTGGCGTGGGGCCCACTGCATCAACCTGAGTCTATCCATTCCTGATTTTCCTGATGCTTTCCCCATCAGCATTAATTTGGGTTTTTTTTGTCTAATACTGTATTTATGGGCCAGCTATTCTTATCGAACAAGCATATCAAACGTGGCCGAATTGAAAGAAGCCACCATAATTAATTAATTTAGAGGTAAAGTATATATATGTTCTTAGCGATTTAAAATCTAATGCTAGAAAATAAAATAAACCTCAAAATCAACACTAAAATTAAGTTTTAAAATTTAAATTTTGACAGCAGCTAATAAGCCAACAAGAAAACGATGGGTCATTAGCTATATGATGCAACTATTGTTTGTGATTTACAAAATTAAATTAGTGCTACTATAGAAATGCAGATGGCTAAATTTAGTAAAGTTTGCAACCTGAAAAACACGTCCTTTGGAGATATTAGTACTTACAACTCCATTTATGTGCATTTGCTTCCTGGTAATCAAGCTTGAAACCAGAAATTATTGGATGCTCTTTGCATTTGATAATCAATTACCTGACGAGGAAACCAAAGACGGCCGGCTAAAACCAAGCTAGAATGTCAACATCGGACATAACAAATCAAAATCTGAAGATATGCAGATGGGCTGTTTCTATGATGCCTTTTTGCTCTGTTGCGTTGATCACAAAATGGATTAAACTAATGACAAGCTGTCATTTTTTTATTATTTTCGTTTGGATAAAGAGATTATATCGCCTGCTTCTGATATTAAAAGCAGGGTAAAACACAAGTTGCCATTGTTCATCACAAGAAGTCAAGAACTTTTAACTTTTTCAGTGAACGCCCGGTGCGTATGGATATTTATGTTAATTACGATGTAATGACCAGATATTAATTTCTAATTATCGCATGAGAAAGCCCGAAACCTGCAACTCTTTTTAATGATTTCTGATGTGCGATGCTGTTTCTTGGTGTCAGCGACTATCTCTGGTTTTTTAGCTGTGCAAAATCCTCTTTGAACAATGCTACTACTAAAACAAATACATCCTTCCCATTCTAAACACAACTTTATTTTAAACTTTTCGTTTTTTTTTCAAATATAACTAATATAAGTTGTTGTACAAATCTAATCCTTCATATTTGCAGAAAAAAGGTAAGTTCATGCTACCCACTCTAGTTAAACGAATGCTATCACTCTCATGTAACAACCCATTTCTATAAATTTCGTAGAAACTCCTAGCTAGCGATAATACCACTCCACTGTATTCTTTTTCAACCTTTTGGTCGAATCCTTGGCAGAGAACAAATTTTATCTTTTAAACGGTCATGGCGTAAGAAGCTAGGGTCGTATATACTGTGAATATTCTATACTGTCCAGTTCCTGAAATCACAACCAGAAGTTAGCATATATCTAAATTAACTTCTCATCAATCAATGTTAACTAAACTACTACATCACCATTAATAAACGAAAGGAGAACTTTCTTGTCTTGTGCATTTCAACAAGGATAATAAGAAGCACACAAGAAATTGTGCTCTTGACCTTGTGGTTTCAGTTCACTGTAAAATCAATGGAAAATGACGTCTCCTGGTTCAGAGAACAGAAACTGTGTGATCTTCAGAGTCCATTGGTTCAGGGTTTCTTCAGCTACCATATTCTCCTAATCATCAGAATAATTAAACACAAGCATGTATCTACGTAGTTGTTGTCATATGTGTATAGTCACAGAAGTGGTAATTACAGAAATAGGGCAGTGACCTAATTGGTCTGAACATTCTGTAAAGGAAGATTAGAAAAGATAGGTGTCGCTGTTACGTGCTGAATCGATCTAATAGCCGTGTTGTAGTGCCCAAGTAGACAACCATCTTTGCTAACTAAGGATAAGATAAGTTATTCTTGTAATACATGACAGCTAAATCGCCACGTACCCCATGCCTTTAGACCTAAGACGAGCACAGTAGACAACATTAGCCTTGACCTGAAAATGGTCGCCTTTTTAGGTCGTTGCTTCTTATCCCATATGTACGAAAACCAAAAGATTTTTTTTTATGATGGAGACTTCATTAATAGAATGAAAATATATCCAAAAGATCAATTAAGCTTTAAAAAAAGTAAGTTTACACTAAATGTTATAGTTTTTTTTTAAAATATAGTACAAACACAGATATTCATATATAGGTACGTGTACTTACCTCTGTGAATATACACACTATCCTTATAAACACATTGAAGAGATTGAAGAAATGTCATACTAATTTTATATGAGCTTCATAGGGAATAAAGATAAGTCTATGTAGAATTCGGAATAAAAACCAACTTCCAATATTAGAAACATACATTAAAAAGAAACTATCTTAAATTTGTATGGATGGACTGGTCAGGTAGCGCAATCATATCCAGACTTTATGCTTAGACCTTCTAACTCTAAATGACAACATGTCTCAAGTTGACCACCCAAGATAATCAAAAGATCAATAGATAAATGGTCTACATCAGTTAGGATGGGATGAACCTATCATGAACTCGATCATTCTACAATTTTTTTTAGAGCAAATCGTCCCGTTTACAACTTGTAAAAAAAATCACAAAAAGCGGTGACCTTCCCCCGTTGCCAAATCCGCGTGTAAACTTCGAAATTGGATACAAAAAATCACAGAAACAAGGACGTGATTCATGGTCAAGTCCGTGCGTAGGCTAGAAACAAAAAGATTAATGTTTTAATAACGTAGAACGGAGATCATTTCGAACGCAAGCTGTACTATATATGATCATATTCAAATAATCATCTAGTACAATTTTAAGTTCTAGGCTTAATATTAACGTGCTAAATTTTTACAGCACGTATCTACACCCAAGTCATGTTTAGTTTATTTTTAAGCGAGTATGTAATAATGGTATGCCTCCTATTTCTTGTAAATAGTTCAGCTTGTGTATGCGGTTTGCATACCTAGTGATATATATCGAAAAAAAAAAGTATATACTCTTTTTTATATATTTTTATATATGACTTTACTCAGTTCAATAAAAAAGAGGGAGTACTTAATAAAAATAGATGTAATAGATAATACATTGATTAATTATGTATATGCTTATCGGGAGAGGGAAAAAAAAGCAACCTTATCCGAAGTGGCAGGCACGTGGATTAGCAATATCACAGGGGTAAAATCGTCAATGTCCAGCCGTTGCAATCTATCAAAAGAAAACCTCCGAATCCATCCACGAGACACAAACATTTCTCCTCTCTCTCTCTCAACTCCAGCACATTGTCTGTGTTCTTGCTGCCTGTGTCTGCGTCCGTGTTCGGCTGTCTCTTCGTCTACATCTATTCGAGGTTTGGCTGGCCGTGGTGGGTGGGGAGCAGAAGAAGCCCAAGAAAATCTTTAGGAAAGGAAGGGGAGAAGGAAGAGAAGAAGCTGCCAAGAAACGCCGCCATCTGGATGTGCTGAATCTGTCGCGGCGGTGAGAAGCGGTCGCTCTCCTTCTTGATCCCCTCTGTTTCTTGGCCCATCTAGTTCTGCTCTTGACTTGTTCTTGCCTTCTTGTTTGCAAAAAAGAGTGATTTTTTTGGGTGGGTTGGGGTTGGGTGGGGATTTGTAGGGGAAATAACAATCTTGGTCCTTTGGGGCGCTATTTTGATCGATTTTATGCTCTTCACCGATTTGTTTTGTTCCTTTATGCCATTAGTTTTGCCTGCAGGAGATTGATGTGGCTTAGGCGTTGAGTTGGGGGAGGAAATGTTGGTGTGCACTGAAAAAGGGGCTTCTTTTTTGTGCTACTTTTTTTTTTCTTGAGTGCACTTAGTGCTTATCTTATCTCATTTGCATTTTGGTCTAGCAATTGGCAGTTATCTTAACCGCAAGGGGGTGAAACGGTAGCACAAGGGTGGTTACAATCTTTTTAGCCCGTCATGCTATTGCCAAGTAGTGATATGAATTGTTTGTGATTGATATCACCTTTGTAATTTAACCCCAAGATATGATCTGGATTGTGGACTCATTCCAAAATAAACTATTGAAGGTGGCATGATTTATGTAATTCTGGGACAACATCTCTGGTTAGCCTTAAGATTGATACCATACCAAGATCATGAAGTTATAGACGCAGTTCTGCTGATCTGACTGCTGCGTGATATGGTGACCATTGGATTTTTACTCGTGGTCTCACAATTATGGGCAATGCTAGGGAAGTAGGCAGGTGATGTTGTCTCCAGGACAATTTAATTTGGAGGATATAATGCGTGGCACATTGAATTCAATAATTCAAGTAGTACCCTCTTGCGGTATGGCCTTGGTCCGGTTAGGTGTGCTCTGAGGTTACAGGCTTACAGCTCACTGCCACACCGAATGGTAGCATATCAGGCAGTAGTTGTTATGCTGTAGGAGAGTGTAACGAATCCTGCAAATAGAATGGACTTTTGGACGAACATTGCTCGAGTTAGTGATAATGCCAGTTGCATTCAATACACTATTGCTGCTGTAGGATGGATGCAATTAGGATAGGTTAAGTTTCCTTTGGCCATCTTGCTCGATGGTGGTCTATAGTATGTTTTAGGATAGATATCACTGGGTTTAAAAAACACCCCTCGTCACCCCTGCTGCTTTCAGAGATACACGTGTCCTGCAGGCGCGCCCCTGGGCAGCATAGAGGGAGCCTTCGGGGTCTTTTCTCGGTCCTGCAGCAATGAACTTTCTTCTACTGCTAAAATACCTCACGGGAGGTCTCCCCTAGGGCCGAGTTCTTTTTTTTATCACTGGGTAGGTATTGAAGTTTGTGTAAGCTGGTTCCATTGACTTAATTGCAAATCTGTATGCCAGGTAATGCAGGTAGATACATTTTGGTATCAAAGGTGGCATCACACTATAGTTATATGCTGATATTTATGATTGGTTAGAAGGGGAAATGATTAGATTGTGTGTTGTTAGTGTCATGCTGATGGAAGGTGGTGGTCCTGGAATTCGTACTTTTGTGTTATTTTGGTAGGAGAGTGTGGTACATTTTCTTAAATGATGTTTGGAGTGGATATTGTGGTCCTAAACAATAAGGTAGATGTGCTTCGCTCGGGGTTCATCATCATGGAAAAGAAACATGAAATGGTTTCAAGTTACACTGAAACACATAGTTTACATGAACAATCTTATAATTTCTATTTTTACATGTGTTGCATCTTTTCCCTGGAGCAAAACATGCCATTTGACACCGTAAGTAATTCATGATTAGCAATCTGTGTACTCTTTATCACCTACACATCCAATGGAGAAATTTATTCTATGTGCTGTTTTTTGTTGGAACTAATTTTATTTTGGTGTTCAAACATAAATTCCCAGAAATTGACTATTTAGCCAGTTTTTTGGGCTTCCATGCAACAATTGGGAATGGATATTGTGAACCAACTCGGCTTCTAATCACACTAACTAATAGCAGTTACATACAAAATGAGCTCTTCAACTTAGATTGATCGGCCTGTACAACAGGCGGCGTGGTTTAGCATACTACATAGATTTTTAATCCTTCACAACCCAAAATTTGACTTAAAAAGTACATCTTAAGAAGCCTTTTATAGTTATGTTTGCCTTGTAACACCCAATGGCTCTAGCTCTGTTGTAATTAGGATCCGCTATATTGAGGCTTGCTTTTAAAAGGAAAAAAAATCATTTTTTGTCTTTGTTTAGATAGTCCAGATCACGTGCCATTGGTTTGTAGTGTATAATAAATATTTTAGTAAACTAGATATTTTATAAAAATAAGCTTACTAGTATTTCTGATGTTTGATAAAACATATGGCCTGCACTAGGGCTTCATCGTATTCTTTTTGTAATTTAATGCCCTTGATAGAGCAATGTATATAAATGTACTGCCCTTTATTTCAAAGGACTAAAATATTGGTATTCTTTGATGTTTTGTTTGTTTCAAAAGGTTGTGGAATCATGGTTTCAAAGTCATATTCAAATCTTCTGGATATGAGTGGTGAAGATGTGTTCGAGTTTCAGCAACCATTTAGATCGCTTCCTCGTTTTGTGACCTCTCCAAGCATTACATCTAATCCTGATTGGGAAACAAGTAATGATGATGATTCAGTTGGTCCTGCATCTTGTTGTCTGAGGAAAATAATTGTCTCCAACTTTCTTCCACTGAACTGTACCAAAGATGAAGCTACTGGACAGTGGTCCTTCTCAATGGATGACAATCAACTTCTTGTCCAACTTAAAGATGGATTTCCAATAGAGAGTGAAGTTGTTTATGTGGGTAGCTTGAAGATTGAAGTTGATCCTGGTGAGCAAGATCAACTTTCTCAGAAGCTTTTCAGAGAATACAAATGCATACCTACTTTTCTCCCAGCTGACCTCCAGCAGCAGTTCTATCATGGATTCTGTAAACAGCAATTATGGCCACTTTTCCACTATATGCTTCCTATTTGCCTTGACAAAGGAGAGCTCTTTGACCGTTCTCTTTTTCAAGCCTATGTTCGGGCAAACAAAATCTTTGCTGACAAAGTTATGGAGGCCATCAATTCAGATGATGAATGTGTGTGGGTTCATGATTATCACCTCATGCTTCTCCCTACCTTTTTAAGAAAAAAACTTCACCGGATCAAAGTTGGTTTCTTCCTTCACAGTCCGTTTCCCTCCTCTGAAATCTATAGGACACTGCCAGTAAGAGATGAAATTTTAAAATCTCTTCTGAATGCTGATCTCATTGGCTTTCAAACATTCGACTATGCCCGCCACTTCCTTTCATGTTGCAGCAGATTGCTAGGCCTTAATTATGAGTCAAAACGTGGTCACATTGGTATAGAGTACTTTGGCCGTACAGTGAGCCTCAAGATCCTTGCTGTGGGTGTACATGTTGGACGTCTTGAGTCTGTGTTGAGGCTGCCTGCCACAATCAGCAAGGTTCAAGAAATTGAGCATAGATATAAGGGTAAGATGGTGATGTTGGGCGTAGACGATATGGATATCTTCAAAGGGATCAGTCTAAAATTGCTTGGCTTGGAACTTCTTTTGGAGAGAACTCCAAAGCTAAGAGGGAAGGTTGTCCTTGTGCAGATTGTAAATCCTGCAAGAAGCACTGGAAAAGATGTGGAAGAAGCAATAAATGAAGCTGTCTCTGTAGCTGAAAGGATAAACATTAAGTATGGTTCTGCTAATTACAAGCCTGTCGTCCTTATTGACTACCCCATACCTTCTTATGAAAAGATTGCATACTATGCTGCATCTGATTGCTGTATTGTAAATGCTGTGAGGGATGGTATGAACTTAATACCATATGAGTATACTGTCTGCAGGCAGGGAAATGAAGAGATCGATAATCTGAGAGGTGTTGATAAGAGCTCACCTCACACAAGCACACTAATTGTATCTGAGTTTGTTGGTTGCTCCCCATCTCTTAGTGGTGCTTTCAGGGTAAATCCTTGGAGTATTGAAGATGTAGCCGATGCATTATATAATGCAACAGATCTGACTCAGTTGGAGAGGAAGTTGCGTCATGACAAGCATTATCGCTACGTCAAAACTCATGATGTTGCTTACTGGGCACGTAGTTTTGCCCAAGACCTAGATAGAGCGTGCAAGGATCACTATAGCCGAAGGTGTTGGACCACTGGGTTTGGTTTGAATTTTAGAGTTATCGCTCTTTCTCCTGGATTTAGAAGACTGTCTTTGGAACACTTTGCTTCTTCTTATAAGAAGACTAATAGAAGGCTGATATTTATGGATTATGATGGCACCCTTGTGCCCCAGTCATCAGTCAACAAAGCTCCAAGTGCAGAACTCATTTCTATCCTTACAAACTTGTGCAATGATCCAAAGAATTGTGTGTTCATAGTCAGTGGAAGAGACCGCACTACCCTAAGTGAGTGGTTTGCTCCATGCGAGAAGCTTGGTATTGCTGCTGAACATGGCTACTTTATCAGGTATTAGGATCTTAGCATTTGTTTTTTCATATATATACCATTATGTATTTTCTCAGTATTCAGAAGCCAGAACACATTGTGACTGATAAACTGTGTTTGTTCTTACAGGTGGAACAAAGAAGCTGAATGGGAAACAAGTTCATCAGCTCAAGATTGTGAATGGAAGAACATTGCCGAGCCTATCATGGAAGTATATAAGGAGACAACTGACGGGTCTTCCATAGAGACGAAGGAGAGTGCACTAGTATGGCATTATCAGGATGCAGATCATGACTTTGGCACGTGCCAGGCAAAGGAGCTAGTGAGTCATCTTGAGAGGGTGCTGGCAAATGAACCTGTTGTGGTTAAACGTGGTCATCAAATTGTAGAAGTTAAACCCCAGGTTTGTACCATTCAGACTTTTTCCCGCAACCATTTGACATATTTTATCTACTACATGCTTGTTGAGACTTGCAATACATGAACAAATGCATAATTCATTCATACAGGGAGTTAGCAAGGGGATTGTTGTGGACACAGTCATTCCGACACTAATCAACACTGAAAACGCACCGGATTTTCTGATGTGCATTGGTAACGATCGATCAGATGAGGATATGTTTGAGAGCATCAATAAAGCAACCTCCCATTCTGTGTTTCCCACTGCTCCAGATGTCTTTGCCTGCTCTGTTGGCCCTAAGGCTAGCAAAGCAAAGTACTACGTGGATGGATGCAGTGAAGTGATCAGATTACTCAAGGGTGTAACGGCCATTTCACCCCAAAGGGAGGTTATCAGCCATAGTCGAGTAACATTCAGGGATATACTTGAGGTTGCCAGCTGAACCATGATCTGTTACATCTTATCTATTAGTAGCGAAAATATTGTTCAGCTTGACATTGTCAAATCTCAAGGACTTCGACTCATCATCGCGAAAACATGATAACTGCCCACAGTTTGCAACCAGCCACCATGAGGCATCGCCATCAATGAAACGAAACCAATATTATGAGCCGCGGGTTGCTCATCTGAAGTTAAAACTAGTAGTTGTGATGAACCTGCAGGCAGCTCTGATTGGGTTTAAAAAGAGGCTCATGTAAGAGCCTTGCAGCAGGAAGGACATGAATGTACAGCTCTTGGCTTGAATCCATTCTTATAAGAGTAGTTTAGATTGCATCATGTACATGTCGGCTAGATAACTTTGGAAATGTGGTGCTCTTCTTTTGCCTTTAGATTGCATCATGTACATGTCGGCTAGATAACTTTGGAAATGTGGTGCTCTTCTTTTGCCATGATTCATTGGCGAGAAAAGGTTGTTTTCTTGCATCGGTGACGAAGTGAAGGTCACCGAATTGTTAGCTTTGATCCACGGATGGCCGTATAAAGTGCATGTTAGTACTGATGGGGTCATAATAGCGATGCCGCAATGCTCCATTTTTCTCGGCACAAGGCATCATCAGGACAGCCACAGGCTAACCACCAGGGGTTCAGGGTTTTGCAGTAAACCGGGGGTGTTCCAGTATGCCCGGTTCAGGCCTGAGATGGCCAAGCTTAGCTAGTATCCTCTCTTCTTTTTCAGAGATAAAATAGAAACGCCTGTTTTGTTCAGACTTCAGAGTTCAGACTAGTAGTTTTTCAAAATACTATTTGGGAACATCTCCTTTGTGACATTTTTTTTGCGTCAAAAAGGTAGAGAGATATTATATTTCCAACAACAAGACCTTTACGATAGCACTAAACAAAATTTCTGAAAAATTAAAGTTTGGAGGATGAAATTGGACATTTCAGAATGACTAAATTTTCACCATCCAAACAGTTTTAACTTTCAGCTACCAAACTTAATGCTCATAATTTCCTCATTGTAAAACACCTTTTTTTTTTTCTAATACTGGTTCTTAATTATGTGTGTTTATGTTGCCATGTCGGTGAAATCCTCTTTGGCGTTGGATTATTCCGAAAACCAAAATGAATCCAGGCTCTGTACTAAGATGTATACATCTTTCTTTGATCAGAAACAGTTCAATCCTGACATAAATCAAAAGTTATTTCCAGACATACCTTAAATTCCATTGATTCAAAGGGGAACAGAAGAAAAGAAAAACCGGAACCGGATCAAGCCGGTTTCCGGAACCGGCCGGGTTCTGGGATCTCGTCCGGTAAAGCACTGGAACCCAAGAAGCTAACCACCGTGTGTTAAGTTGCAGGCTACCATTAAGCGACAACGACTGCAGAGAAGATGGCAACGAAAAGGCAGTGGACGCTTTCTTGCAGATGGCGCTAGCTAAACTCCCAAACGATCAGTCTCTATGTAGCTTTGCACTTTGCAGAGGCGACAAACCACTGCCTCCTCTGCATGCAATTTTCTGCTTACTCATGCAGCTACTCCTTCCTGGAGTACCTACCAAGCTTCAAGATCAGGTGTCCATGATGATATTTCTTGCCCAACCATCGATTCATTCTGGCAAGTTTGGTCGTCCGGTCATATGATCTATCTCATATTTCTTGCCCAGTTATCGATTCATTCTGGCAAGTTTGGTCGTCTGGTCATGCATGTGATCTATCTTCATCAGACATGACCAGGATTTCCCCTATCGTCGAGGGCGGGGTTACCACATCTTGGAGATAAGTGCGGTTACCGCGGTAACCACGGCAAACAAAAAAATTCATCAAAAATTTAAATTATTTTTTTAATTTATTTAAATTTGTGATGATACCACGGTATTACCGTTATTGTACCTCGATGGTAAGCGCGGTTACCATGGTAAGATAAAATATAGACATGACATGACTACATTATTCATGTCATAGTTTGGAGGGCACGGTATATCTACATTTAGATTATATTCTTGTTTTAATAGATGATGCTATTGACTTTTGATCGACACGACGTTTGACCGTTCGTCTTATTAAAAAAATTTAAGTAAGCATAATTTATTTTGTTGTGATTTGGTTTATCATTACGATGAATAGAGCACTAGATGCCCTAATCTACTCCTATGCTAAGTGTATTTATTAAGAAATTTTAAGCATAACTCATATTTTTTATATTTATACTAAATTTTTTAATAAGATAAATAATCAAACGTTATAATAAAAGTCAACAATATCATTTATTAAAAAATAGAGATAGTAAGTGTCAGCGTGTTGCACGGTTCAGCGGACACTGCATGTGTTAGCTTGACGGTTATAAGATTATTTACCCTCGTGAGGATGATCAGTTGGTCACGTGATCCCATCCTTGCTAACATCTTGGGTGGTAGGATGATCCAATCCATCTGGGGGTGATATGAGATGTAGGATTAGTACAGCTTATATCAAAACCATATAAATGTGTTGCACAGTCCATGTCTCCTTGAGTTCTTGACCTAACTAATAAAAGATGCAACTTGCTCTTAGTCAAACAAGCATGCCTAGGAACAAGCAGTGATCATCAACACCTCTGATATATATTCATGTAAAAGTGTTGCACGGTTCGAAATGCACTGCGTAACTACATTTAGATTATACGTTGTCAGGAAATCTCTCGCTCACCTCTCTGAATTGCAGCTAGTCTGAAGATTGTCGAATTGCTACAGTAACTGATAAAGGTAATGAACAGAGTTGGTTCTGCTTAACTTCAGCAGCTTTCTGATTTCTTCTTCTCCTTCTATTCTGCGCCATCCCACGATCCAGAATGCTAGTTCAATCTCTGGCTAACAAAAACAACAACTACAGAGCATGTTTGAATTCCGGTACACCGGGTATTTTCAGTGGCTCTGTGCCTGCAGAAAACTAAAACTTAACGAGACAAGAAAATAAAGCAAACTTTGCACGCAAGTGTACATCTTCTGCTCTATCAGACATGTCAGCGTGTTGCACGGTTTAGCGGAGCTGCATGTGATGAGAGCTCGACGATTAAAGGTTATTTACCCTCGTGAAGATGGTGAGTTGTTCATGTGTTTCTATCCTTGTTGACATCATGGGGGGTGGTAGGACCGTCCTTTTGGTGAGATCCGGGGGTGGTTTAAGTTGAAGGATTATTGTAGATTATATCAAAATCATAAAATTGTGCTGCACAGTCCATGTCTCCTTGAACTAACTAATAAAAGATGCAATTTGTTTAATTATCGCAAAAAGAAGCAATTTGCTCCTAAGTCAAACAAGAAGGCATTGGAACAACCAGTGATCATCAATGGTCATAATAAGGCAGGAAAGTAAACTATGTAGCTTAGATCAATCCCAACGGTAGTTTCATAGCATTTTTATTCTCAATAAATACGATAACATATAAGCAAATTTGGTGATATGACAATATAATTATGAAGAGAGAGAGGGAAGGGTTTCATCCAGATGAAACTGTGTGTACACTATTTCCAAGACTATGAAATTGGTTGAAATTGACATTGGAAGCTAGAGTGTTTCATTTCATCCAACTGTATTTAATCCCATGCATCGCTATTAAATATTATGACTAGCCTATGAAACTAGGAAATGAAATTATGCATCGGAGGTCTGATTCATTTATCAACTCAAATCTCTTTAAATAACATGACACTTGATAACCGTGAAATAAAACTCTACATTGGTTACAATAATGCAGAAGAGTTGCTCACCATGCCCAAGGTGTGATCCAGTGACAGTCACTGCACAGTACTGTATAACAAATGCAGAGCGGAGAGGATAATATAAAAAGTTTATTGTTATCACAATTCACAAGTACTCTTTCATAAATACATATATTTTGGAGTACTATACATGATCTGGCCATTATCAACCTCTTATCATCTAGTATCAATTAAAACCCCTTAAGTCTCCATTTCAGCCAACCATTCACCCTTCACTTTGTCTCAAGCTTGAGGCTGAGTTCGGAAGCACCAGTTGGAGCACGCTTTCTGAACTGCTAAACGGTGTATTTTTTAAAAAAAATTTCTATATAAAAGTTTCTTTAAAAAATATATTAATCTATTTTTCAAGTTTAAAATAATTAATACTTAATTAATCATATGCTAATGGCTCACCTTATTATATATGATCTTTTTTCTCTTCCTTCTTTCCTCATCTTCAAACTATGCCTTAGAAACGTAACAAAAGTGGGTTAAAAATATTTATATTTAATTGTCCCTGTAAGGGTTTGAGCTTTTGAGAAGTTGGGATATCATATTAATCAGTTATATGCACTAGCCAGTTTAACCTACAACCTCAGTAAAAGTCACGTCATAGAGCCCGAACCCAAAGAGATTTTTCTTAACACCGACTATTTTTGATCAGATTTACTATTGGTCAAATGTTTATTTTTTAGATTATGTCAAACAACAACGCTGGTTGTTGGATGAAACTTTGAGATTCGAGGCAGGGGAAGGAGGTTTAAGTTGCACTTTCAACTTGTTGTAGGTGCAATTATTGATTACGTGTAATTTTAGTTATAAATTTGTGTAACTCAGATATAAATATATGCAACTGCATTTAACGGTTCGTATTATGGTCTTTGGATGCAGAAAAATTCATTTGATGGATTTATTTTTTTTCAAACGTTTGATCCATAGACGATCTTTTTTTATAAGGTTTCCGATAATTGATAGTGAATCACGCCAGCAGATGATCCCGGGCAGCCGCCCGGCCAAGCAGGTTTGCTCCGCCGCTTGAAAAGCTTAAGCTCTTTTTTTTCAGGGACAGAAAAGCTTAAACTAATAAAAAAAATACAGACAATTTACTTATACTTGAGCTATAACAACCATAAGGTGTACATCAGAAGGCTCATGCCACGAGTTTTCAACTGTCTAATTAAAATGATGAAAGTTACAAGTACCATTCTGGAGTTAAGAGTGAACAGGGACATGGCAATTGCACAAGTGAGAGGACATGTGCAACAAGAACATACACCTGTCACCGTGCCACTGCGTTGCTGGTACTCAGAATGAGACATTAGTGTTAGTGCCAAACAGTAACCTGACTTACGGACTAGACCTGTGGTACAACAAGCAAGGCAAGTTCATGGTGATATGCACAAGAATATTCAGGTTAAAGTACAAAAATTATTGGCTATATGTGTAACATTTGTATGGAATATCTGTAGCAATCTGGACGTCAGTTGTGATGGTATTGTACAGTGAAAAAGATGAAGAAAAAGGACCAAGAAATCAGAAGAAAACATGAACAAAAACATGGCTTGATTACATAGGTGATTAATTATCATCAGCAAAACTCTATCAAGAAATGCTTATTGCTAACCACTAGCAAAAGGCACAAGGAAGCATACATCTTTGTGTATGTGTTGGTAGGAGTATCTATCATGAGGTGTCGCTTTCTTGCCTCGTGCGTCTCGTCGCCGTCGCCCACGGCAAGCCGTCGTCCGCCGGTGGCGAGGCGTCAGAGTGGAGGACGGGGAGCCTCCTGTCGCCGCCGCGCCACTGCCAGATCTTGGACATCGAGAAGCTGTCGCCTCGGGCGAAGACCTTCTTTCCGGCGGCCTGCTTGCCAGTACGCGCCGTGGCGACATTGGCCCGCGCGGCGGCGGCGCTAATGCCGTCGCCGGGGCGCCAGTGCACGGAGATCAGCAGGTTGTCGTCGTCGAGCACGTACTGGTAGGAGCCCATGGAGTAGCACCGCCGCGCGTCGATGCAGCTGCTAGCGTTGGCGTCGTCGTCGCGGGCGGCGGCGGCGTCGCTGCGCTGCGTGTTCTTGAACCAGCCGAGCCTGACGGAGAGCACGACGCTGCTAGCGCCTTCGTCGGACGCCGTCTCCTGCTGCTCCAGCTTCTGCTCCTCGATGTCCGGTGGCGCAGCGGAGGTGTCCGCGGCGGCGGCGGCGGCGAGGGCGCGGGGCGAGAGCGCGGCGCGGCAGAGCGGGCATGTGGAGCTGGAGCGGAGCCAGGTGTCGATGCAGGCGGCGTGGAACGCGTGGCCGCAGAGCGGGAGCAGGCGGAGGCGGTCGTCGCCGTCGAACTCGCACAGGCAGACGGCGCAGTCGAACTGCCTCTTCCCGTTCCCGCCCGCGGCGGCGCCCTTCGCCGCGGCGCCGGCCAGCAGCTCGCCGTACGTGAACGCCGGCAGCGCATCGATCGCGGCCTGATCGAGCCCCGGCCCCCCGCCGGCGCCGTCCTCGTGGAGGCTGAACAGCTGCTGCAGCTGCCGCTCCACCGCCTCGGCCCTGGCGTTGGCGCGGTGGCTCTTGAGGAACAGCCGGCGCAGGACGTGCAGGAGGCCGGACGCCAGCAGTACGACGGCCAGCACCACCGTGATGAACAGCACCGCCGGCGTGACCCTCGCCGCCGCCGCAGACGAAGACGACGACGGTGTCCCCGGCGACCCCGCCGGCGCCTCCGCCACCGCCGGCCCATCATCCAACGGGACAAGAGACCGGCCCTCTCTCCACCTCATCTCCGCCATCTCCTCTCCTCGCCAATCCAGCAGCTAGCTCTCATCCAACCGGTGGTCGCGTCCTGTCCAAGTCAACCAGCTCGCTCGCTCGCTCTACCTAAAACATAGTACCATATATATCACACCCTCCTCTTCGTTTTCGTCTTCGTCTTCGTCTTCCTCGTCGCCGTCGTCGCGGTCGTCGTGTAGGTGAAGTCGTAGCAGTAGTGTGGATAATTGGATATGGGTTTGCGTTGGCCGCGAGCCGTGCTGCGGTTAGGGAGGCGTTTTCTACTGCGTCCCGGTGGTTGGGAGCTTAGCTTGCTAGCTGCCTACACGGCGCCGCGCGCGGCATGTGAGGCGAGCTTTCTCCTTTCTTCTCCAGCCTCCTCCTCCTCCTCCTCTGCTCGGCTCACTTGCAGCACACGGAAAGCGCGGGTGAGTTAAGAGGGGGACAGCATGTCAAGGTGGTTGGCGCGCTCGAGATACAGCGGCTGTAGGCTCACGTTTCGCAGCTACTAACGGGGTGTTCGAAATTGGCTTCTTTCTTCGATTGTTGTGAGTACGTTTTTGAACTGTTAAACGGTGTATTTTTTTTAAAAAATTTTATATAAAAATATTTTTAAAAAATTAAATAAATCTATTTTCAAGTTTATGATAACTAATACTTAATTAATTATACGCTAATAACGTTTCTTGTTTTACATACGGTTTATAAACTATTCCTAACCACCAGTTCAAACAGGGTGTAAATCATAATGGTTGCGACCGCGACTTGCTGATGTTAAGAACCTGCGCATGGGTGCAGTGGTGTGTCCAGTCCATATTTGTAGGCAGGAGCACTTATATTTTAGAACGGAGGTAGTACTAGTAATTACCGTGATTTGGTATATTGCGACCCCACTATTTTTCTCGAGTTAAGATTTTTATGAGATATATATATATATATAAAATTAGGATCGTCTATTTATCAAATGTTTGAAAAAAAATGAATCATCAATTTATAACTAAATTTGCACGTGATCGATAATGACAACTACGACAAGTTAAAAGTACAATTTGGAACTCGCTTCTTCCGTTCCGAATCTCAAAGTTTCATCCAACAGCCAATATATTATTTGGCAAAAATAAAAAAAAAATCAAACATTTGATCAATAGTAAATCTGCACAAAATTTCCGAATTGCGAGATCCAGACCTAACAATGGGGACCATTACGTATGTATGTACCAGTAATGTGCGTACATGGCGACCATCACTGGGTGTTTCTTCATGCAGAATACGGCGGTTTGTGGCAAGTACCAGGCCACGGTGTCCTATGATGGGGCAGGCACCGGAATGGCAGGGCAGCATCGCATTGCGTACACTGCCTGATCTCGCCATGGGCGCACACATGATACAGTAATAGCTACGCTCTGCATGAGTCAGGTCGGCTGCTAGTGCTTAGCTAGTTCCTCCATTTCCTGGGGCCAGATCAGCATGCTAATTGGGTCGTAGCTAAGAGTATGGAGTATTTTGTTGCTGCAAAGTCAAACCTAATCTAATCATGCAACAGCCAACCTAATGTAGTACATCTCATTGCTTGGGTCGACGTGTGTTGTTGTGTGGCTACATTATTGGCAGCTAGCCATGCATTGGAGGGGAGGCGATCTCACAAATTGGGATTAGTCAACTTGGGTTTGGTAATTGTCGCATGTTGCTACCTAGATTGGCCGAGCAAGGGTTGGTGTATTTTTTTTATTTATGTAAGGTAAATTTTGGGTTTAAATATATATCATGTTGGTTGTATACTTGTATTGGAGTGGTGTGACATAGCATGTCACGTAGGATTATGACATGTTGTTTGTGACAAGGTTTTTTTTTTCTAAATCATGTGAACTTGTGTTGCAAATGGTGTTATAGTGCTGTCACAATGGAGGATTAGATTAACTCTTTGTGCAGTAGCAACAGTAAGATTCGCTGTGGTTTATTGATCCAATGCATCTTAACTATGCATGGAATATTTCGAAATGGGGAAAATTAATAGCTCATGTTGGCCTGCAGTGAGTTTAGATTTGATCAACAATCACTTGTTTATTTAGATTCCGTCGTAACCAACGAAATAATTTTACTCCTGTTGTTTTTGTTGTTGGTGACGATGGTGGCTTTAATTACCTTGACATCTATTTTTTATATAGATAAACCTAGACCTATCGCATGCATACGAACACTATACGCTTTGAAGTATGTACATGACCTTAAAAATTATGCATATGAAAGTCGAAGCTAATTTTTAATTTAAAGTTTTGGTTTTTAAGAATGATTTTAGGTATATTTTAACTTGCCTACTTAGAGATTATGAAAAAGAGATGTTAAGAAAAGGGAGGGGCCACTCTCATCTAGAGCCAGCGATCGCGAGGACCTAACCCACCACACCCGTCTGGCCTCCTTCCTCCTCCGTCTCCTATGTCCTTGCCCAGGGACCCGTCTTCTGTCCGTCTCTTCTAAATGTTTAGGGCTTTCCAATAAAATCTTTGGAGGAATAGATATATTAGGTGTCTAGGGTTTGTCTTCCATGTTTGTTTACGTATCTAGATCTGTCTAGAGTCTTTTGCCTTTTCTCCTCTCTTTTTTCTTTGGTGAAAGTGTATCTAAGCCCTCTAGGTGAGTTTTGGCTAATTGATGACAAGGTGGTTAGGGATCTAATGCGTTTATCTAGTGTATGAGCAGGATTAGTTCCAAAGGGGATGAAATTGACGCATGGTGGCCCCTACAAAAGAAAAGAAATGCAAATTGCAGACTCAAAGGGTTTAATTTGTTTTTGATTTGAGTCTAGGATGCCGCACTATTAAAAGGGGTACGTGAAAATGGCCCAATGTCGTCTCAAGTGCTCAAGAATCTATCCTTAATCTATAGAATGAGAGACACAAAATACAACACATTTATAGGGAAAATGGGCTAAGTGTTCCATGGCCGAAAGTTTCGGTATTTGTACCGGACATTCTGGTAGGGCTTCTCTTTCTCTCTTTTGAGGTGTTGGCTACCTTCTTTGAGGAAAATCTTTCTCACTCACTTCTAGAGCTCTCGCACTCATTCTCCACCTTGATTCAAGTGAGATGTTTGTTAGATTGAGTGGGGATATGGGGATTTGAGGGCAACTGAGCTAGGATTCATCATCTTGAGCACTCGAGATCAACACCAAGCCATTTCTCATGCTTTCTTGGAGGTGTTCCTCCTAGCTGGCTAGGCGTCTCCCACAAACTTCCAACGGATTGTGGCAATCTTGGGCCGTTTGTGAAGGTTGTACTCTACCTCCGCAAGGAAAATGGGGTAAATTAAGTGGATACCAAGCTTAATCTTTATGGTCACTTGGTGAGGTTTAGGGTTGAGTTAAACCCAGTTCCTAGGAGTTCTTCAACAAAGATGTAGGACCGTTTGATCCGAACTTCAGTGAAAATGCTTCTCTCCTATCTCATTTACCATGTTTACATGTTTTGGCCTGATCTTTGCATGTGCTTGTTGATGATCTAGTTTCTAGCTTCCTTGTTTTGCTTGCTAGCCTTGGGTTCAAGTAGTTTTAGTGGTTGGAGCTAGATTTACTTCGTGCATTAGTTTCATTTCCTGTGTTGACCGGAACCTATGGAGAATTGAGTGTAACTTACGGACCTAATTGGAAGTCCCGGCTCATTGACCAGAAGTTTCGGCCTGTACTGATCCGCTACGAAGAAATTTTAGGAAATACCTATTCACCCCCTCTAGACGACATCAAGGAACTTTCAAGTGGCTTCTTTGTTCGTGAGGGCCTTGATAGAGATCTAAGAATCACTGACTTGTTTGGTGGCATTTGTTTGTTGTTTTGTCGAAGAAACGAAGATGGTGAATGATACTCATTCATATGTTTTTGTGTGTGCGTGAGTTGGTCAGTATTGTGGCTGCGCTCGTCTGATCCATCTCTTGCAGTGTTCCAAGATGTGGAACCTCTTTATCTGTATTGACATATTTACTTATTGTAAAGGAGGGTTGTAATCTCTTCTACTCCCTCCGTTCCAAAATATAGGCCCCTCTAGAGGGTTTTAGCAAAGATTAGGTAAGGTTGAGTAGACAAGAATATGACACCCTTCATTAAATGAGGGACGGTTGAGGGGTAAGATTGGAAAAAATTTGAACAAGTGATTGTTGGGATACGTATTACTCTAAACATTCTTATATTTTTGTACAAATTTTGAATGCTCTATAGTATTGTTTAATATCCCTTGTCCTATTTTGAAAAAATTATGAAAAGAGAGTTGGTCAACAAAAATATCACAGAATCCCCTAAAATTATCCTAAATCAAATTCTAAGTTTGATGTCAACTTTGGTTTTAAGCCGAAGTTGAGTCAAGCACAAATGTAGCTTACAATTTTAAGGATGCTTATTTGTGCAAGATGAATTATGTATGGTTGCATCATTTTGTGTTGTTTAGTGAATTATTTGGGGTTGTTTGGTTCAGTGCCTCACTTTGCCACGCTACACTTTAGTTATGCCATAGTTTTTTAGAAGCTGTTTGCTTCAGAGCCACAATTTAGGGCTTGTGTCACACCCTGAGATTTTCCCCCTTAATAGAGCCACACAAAATATACTAAAGAAAATACTCAAAGAAATTATTTAAATAGGGCAAAGGAAATTAATTAATGGTGAAAATACAAAATATCAATCTACCATGGCTGAGAGTATTTTTTTTATATTCCCCTTGCCAAAATACACTAATAGGATTTTTATTGGAATTTTTAGAGCACTGGAAGTATTTTTAATAAATCAAAAAGTATTATCAGAATTAAAACTGTCCTGGAAATCCCTTTCCCTTTTTCTTTTCTCTTTTCCCTTTTCTCATTTTTCTTTCCCTCTTGGGTTGTGGCCCGCTCCTGTTCCGGCCTACCCCGTGGCCCATGCGCGCTTGCGCACCTTCTCTCTCTTGTTGCCGTCGAGGCCCACCCGCCAGCGATTCCCCGCGCCTCTCCCCTCACCCCTCCTGCTGACATGTGGGACTGGGGTCCCACATGTCAGCTTCGTCCCCAACCTCTAGTTGAATCGGCTGGACGGGATTGAGCCGCCCCGCGCGTTGGATTCTGCCCGTTCCCTCTTCCTCGCGCCTTGGCCCTTGGTTCAAAACGAGCGGACCGAGTCCCCGCCCGTTTCTCCCACCTTGTCCGTCCCTCTCGCCCACGTCCACGGGCGAATTTCACCCCACTACCGTCGGCTGCCATTCCACGATTTCACGAAATTCGTAGGCCACGACCAAGATCTCCTACTGCCGCTCCTATTTAAACACTCCCCTGTGCCCCTCCGCTCCTTTTCCCTCAAACGCCAAAGCTCCCCATGCACCCTAACTCCTCGTGCGCTGTGATCCTAAGCCGCCGCCGCCGTGCTCGCCCCTCGGCACCGTCGGCTTCTCCGCACTCCGAAGCTCCTAGGCCACCACCCCCACGAGCCCCATTGCCACCGGAGCCCTGTTCTCGTCGTCCTCCCCTTTGGTAAGTGCCGCCGGCGGTCTTCGGCTGCGGAATTCCGCCAATTCGTTCGAGCATTTCCTCCCCTAACCCCTCCTACATCTCCGCCAGGACGACTTGAACCCTGTTCGCCATTCCGCCATCGTCGATTGCTGTCGGAACTCCCTCGTCGTCATCCTCCCAAACCACTATGCCGCTTCTCGCCTCGGTTCACCGCCGTTCATTGCCGTCCTGTCGTCGCCGCCCCTCGGTGAGCACCCTGTTGGGTTCCCCATCTCCTCCGCCGTTCGCCGCTGCCTTCCGCCGTACCGGATGGTCATTGGGCCATGCGCCTTGCCGTTGCTCGGCCATACCGGCGGGGCTCTGCCCCTTTTTGTTCCTGGCTGTCCGATCTACCTCGGGGTAGATCGGGGCCGGCCGCGTGGCGCCCATTGCGGGCGCTCGTGCCTCGCCACATGAGCGCCACCTCAGCGCCACGTCGGTTCCCCCGTCCTCCGTGGCTGCCATGTCGGCAGCCACTTGGCGCCGTTGCGCCTAGCCGCGGTGGACGCGGTCCACCGTGCGGCGCTCTCCTGTGGGTCTCTGACCCATAGGCCCGCCTATCGGCACCGGTTCCTGGGTCGGCTGAGGCCATAAATCCCTGTTTAATGCACAATAATTCATTTAAGGTTTATTTTTGTATAGGAAAAACGCAAAGAACCTTTAAAAATTTATAACTAATTCATACGAGCTTCGATTAATTTCATTCAAATTTCATTAAATCTAGAAAAATATCAAGAATCCATTAAAAATAGTTTCAGCTCATGTTTCAATGTTCACATGTACTATTTTTAATTATTTGTGCTTTGACTGCTATAGAAACTGACGTTTCTGATCCTTCCGTGTACTACGAGGTCGTTGCAGAGTTCGTAGAACCGGAGCAAGGAAGGTTACGTCGTGTTCTTGATCATTTTTGCACCTAATTTATGCCATATGCTTTGTTTATTTAAATAACCTTGCATGTTTTTATTATTTCATATGGTCTGGGAATATGACATATACGTATTTAGATAAATGCCTTAAGTTGATGACCCTCGTTCCTTTGTAACTTGGGTAACATTATGACTAGGAAATATTTCTAATGCCTAGCCATGCGTAGAATCAATTAGCTCACCTTGAGAATAAATACTCATTATTACATTTATTGTCCGACTATATGTCGGAGGATTGAACTCTGGACACGGTTACTTATACAAATGAAATATGACCAATATGACCTCAATGGTGGACTGTGGGTGCATGGTTTTTGCTGATCGCACCCATGGCAATTAAGGACCGATTCGTAGGAACCCCTTGAGCAGTTAACCGTACATACCACAAGCCAGCGTAGGCAACGGCTGGGCTTGTAGCGTAGCTTTTCCCTCTCCTAGGCACTGTTGGTGAGAATGGGCGTGATGGAGTTGGGTCGGCTCGGGGTCGGGTTAATCGGCTTTCGGATCCATTGTGGCGTAGGGGGTAGCCTGGCCGATACGGTGTGCCTTGTCGTATGTGCAACCTCAGCGTGGTGTAGATGGTTAGGGAGGAGTTACGTGAATGGTCTTGTCACAGCCTCTCGTGGGATGTCGTGGTGACACGCCGGCACACGGGAACGTGTGTGGGGCTGTGTCTTATGGGTACAGTTGTACACCTCTGGCCAGAGTTAAAATCTATTCGAATAGCCGTGCCTACGGTTATGGGCGTTTGGTCAAGACTCACCGTGATTAGTCTCATCTTAATAAATTGACCTAAAATATGCTGTAGCGATAAGATGGTTGGTTGGGCCTGGTCAACATGGTGTAGCGTTGATTGGTGATGGATTAATGCTGCTTAATTAAATAACCTTTTACCAATTTGCGAACTACTATTGTTTGCAACTGCTTTTACGCAAATAAACCCTGAGCATATCTTTGTCTCCCGTACATTGTGCATAATTGTGGGTGTGACTTGTTGGGTACTGTGGGTGGTACTCATTCTTGCTCTTTCCCCCCTCTCCCCCAGGGATGGAGTACCTTTCCAACGAGGATCGTCAGGAGGACTAGGCTAGATCCACCGTCGAGCTGTCTGTGGAATGGAAGTCTCCGCGTGGCTAGTTGTTTATAGGTTTTCTTTATCGTTTTCCACTGTATTTATGTAAGATATTTTTAATCGGCTGTAAGACATACTCTGTATGGTAACTTGGTATTGTGTACCCTGGATTTTTTGGATATGAATTTAATGCACAGAAATATTCAGAATTCTGGCTGTGAATTTCTAGGCGTTACAGCTTGTTCGGTTCTGCTTATAGCTTTGGCTTATTCTCTCGTTTTTCGTAAGTACGCTTCTCGAATAGTTAAATGATGTGTTTTTTGCAAAAATTTTATATATGAAAATATCTCTAAAAAATCAAATATATCTATTTTTCAAGTTTCTAATAGTTAGTACTTAATTAATAACGTGTTAATGATGTTTCTCGTTTTGCGAACACCACCTTAGACTTACCACACTTTCTTATACTTTGGGCCCACAAGTCATTCACTCATTTTTTATGCTAAACATGCCACACTTGTGGCTAACAAATTCATGGCCACACTTTTGTGCTATGCCACATTTTGCCTCGGGATGTTTGATTCAGCTTCTCACAGTGGCTTATAAGCCACACGTAAAACGAAAAATATCATTAGCGCGTAATTAATTAAGTATTAACTATTAGAACTTGAAAAATAGATCTATTTGATTTTTTAGAAATACTTTCATATAGAATTTTTTTTTACAAAAAACACGCCGTCTAGCAATTCGAAAAGCATGTTTATAGAAAAAGAGAGAAGAAGCCAAACACAGGAGCTGTTTCGAACAGCATGTTAGCCAACATCCAAACAACCCCTAATTAGTGTTATATATGAGCATAGGGAGAATTTCGATTATTTTGTCTTTTGCAATGCATATACTCTCTCCGGTCAGGAGAACATATAAACATATTTGAAGTCAAACTTTATAAACTTTGAACAATATTATTTTTTATAAATAAAATAGCTAGATTGGATGCATACAAATTTTATAGGTAGATTTGTCTCAAAAAGTAATGTTGTAATTTTGTCGGCATTTTAAATATTTTGTAATAGAAACCAGTGATAAATGTTGCATTATGTTATTCACCTAATGAATTATAGGGCACACCAGGTCACCAGAAATGGGATGGCTATTAATTAACTGACATCTGATCACCATCTCTTGGTTGGAGCCTGTGTGATCCAGCATTAAGTTTTGAAAGCAACACATAGCTTACACTAGAAGACATGCATTTAAGAATTTCCAAAATGTAGGTAGAGTGGGCTCAATATATGGTATGGTGCTTCTTTGTCCATTAAGCAATAAGCATTACTGATTTTGTTTTGTCAATTAGTATAAAATAGTTCTCCTCGTTTTATATGACAGGCGTAGCTTCGGATGCATGAAATGGACCTTCCCATTTTTATTCTTGATTTCTTGCCAACAAGTTGCTGGTTGTTGCCGGTTTTTTTGGCTTGATCCGTACATTTTTCCATGATCATGACCACAAAACATACAAATGACAATATGCCAATTTGACATGAAAGTCTCATCATTCTTTTAATCTTGGCTCCCAATATATATTTCAAGTTGTCCTAGTAGTAATTCCTTGTGCGCACCGTTTCCTTTTTACTTAATACTTTTTATATGAGGCTGACGTGGTTATATTTATGGGAATAGCTATATAACTTTTGAATAAAAAATCTCTTCAAAATCTTTCAAATATAACTACAATTTACATTATAAATTATATATAACTATACTCGTGACTTATGGTGCTAGCTTAGTTGGTTGTGTACGTTGCGTGTGGAGCAGACGTCTCCAGTTCGATCCCCAGCGCCGCCCCCCCTGCACCAATGCATGCACCTGGATTTTTATGCACGAATCTAAAAACGTATCCGGCAGTCCAAATTTCGTTTTTATGCATGAATCTCAAAACGTATCTAGTCGTCCAAAATTCGAAAGTTTCTCCTCACAATTTTCTGTCGCAAGATATATAGCAAAACCGATATTTTTTTCACAAAGTATTGTCTCCATTTTTTATTTGACACCGTCGACTTTTGGATTTTCATTTGACTATTTGTCTTATTTAATTTTTTTTGCAAATATAAAAAACTTAGGTCATGTTTAATATTGATAAAACAAATCATAACAAAATAATTAATAATGATGTAATTTTTTTATAAGACAAATAGTCAAACATAATTTCAAAAGTTAAATAGTAAAAGAGAAAATCTAACAAATATTATCGACAAGCATTGATTCCATATTTTACCATTGACAAATGCCTCTTCTAGGAAATGACATCATATAAGTCAATTTGTCTAACAAATATCATCACCGTCACTCTTCTATCACTTGTACTCCATTAGACAATGTGAAAAGACTATTTTACCTATGTGAAGGATGCATAGTGTATTTTGTAAACTGAGATTTTCAATATATAAAGAATAAATTTGAGCTCAAAAAATAAACAAAAAATAATGGCAAAACATCCGATTCCAAAGCACATGTACATTTGGTCATTTTGAAGAGGGTTGTTTGATCATTTTGACAAAATCAACGGTGCCTAACGGAGCACAAGTGACATAATAGAGACGGCGCTGATATTTTTTTAGACAAATTGACTTACGATGTTATTTCTTAGAAGCAGCATTTATCGATGACAAAACGTAGAATCGAGCATTTATCGATAGCAATTGTTAGATTTTCTTATATTAAAAAGGGAGTGAGTAGTAGTAATTTTTTTGCCTCTTTAAAGAAATAATATATGAAAATTCACATTTTAAGGGAAAATGGTTGAGGGTTTTTTACAGAACAGCTAGTTAGCAAACAAAGAAAGAACGGAATGAAAATGGATTACAAATTTACAATCCTTTGAGTTAAGTACAATACTGTTGTTAAACATTAAAGTAATTAAACGAGAGGTTGAGGGGTTTAAAGAGTTCGGGGAATTGCACTGCTGCACATACTGCCAAAAATGCTTGGTGTTCGTCCGTGTCAGACTCATGTCTCCGAGGAGAGCGACCTGTCGTCTTCCTCACGGATGGCGTTCACCATGCCAGCGACCTCTCTCATGGTTGGCGGCGGCGAGGAGGCGTCGATGCATCTCATGGCGACCTGCAGCAGGCGCACCATCCGCTGCTCGCTGGCGACGGCGTCGCCGGAGAGCAGCGCGCGGTCGAACACCTCGGCCGTCCACTCCTCCCGGATGACGAACGTCACCCACCGCGCCAGCTCGGCGCCGTCCGCCGCCGTGGCCTTCCCAGTGAGCAGCTCCAGCAGCAGCACACCGTACGCCCGCACGTCCGCGCGGAGGGCGGCGGCGTCGGACGGCACGGACGATGACGGCGGCGGCGGCGCGGTGACGCCGTACTCACTGATGCAGGGCTCCATGCTGGCCATGAAGAGGATGTTGGAGGCTTTGAGGTTGCCGTGGGCGATGGCGCCGCCGTCGACCGCGGCGGCCTCATCTTCCACGGAGGAGGAGAATGACAACGAGAGATTCCCGTCGTCGCCGCGCAGGGCGTCGTGCATGGAGGCCATGCCGTCGGCGACCTTGGCGGCGACGTGGAGGCGCGCCGTCCAGTCCAGGGCACACTGGTTGCTCTCTACAGATCCTGAAAAATCACAAAATCATTTTTGACAACAACTATCAAACATCCATGGTAGTAGTATCATATCACAGAGAACTAATTGACCATTGTACTGCAAAGAAAAAAATAATTGCCTATTGCTAAATCAAACTCCCAAAGAAAATGCTTTCACAAAAGTTATACATAATGACATAAATGAAGAATTTTCTTCCCAAATGATCTTCCAATTTGTCCTCTACTACTTAAAGAAGTCCTTTTTTTTTTAAAAAAATCACACAAGTTTATTATCTGGAGACAATCACTATGTAGAATTGCATGTGGCCTAAGACAATGGTTAAAAGAGCTTCTCCTCGTCTATCGTTAAATGATATTTTTTTTGGTAAAAACTTTATATATAGAAGTTTCTTAAAAATCAAATTAATCCATTTTAAAGTTTATAATAGCTGATAATTAATTAATTATACACTAGTGACATGCCCTCGTTCTACGTGCTCAGCAAGAACCTAAAGCAAACAAGACCTAATTTGGAAGCAAATGGGCCATTTAATGATAGAACAAAATGAGCCTAACATAGTAACATGCTCTTGTTTGTATGGGCCTAAATCCTGGGCTCCCAACCCAAATCTTTTTTTTTAAAATTCCAAATGTAAAATAGGTCTCCGTATCTTATAGGTAAAACTGAATATGGAGTTCTTGAAGTTGAAGAGAAACCCAGTTTTCTTCCTTAACCATAAATCAAAAAAATTCTAACTCATTTCTTTTTCATGTATTTTTTATCAAGAAAAAATAAAAAATTATGTCAGCTATTTTGAAGTTATTCTAATCTCATAAATACAAAAATTTGGAATTATTCATCTACTACTAGAATTTGGATTTATTTTATGAATGCAAATTGGATTTGATAGAAGGTTACATTCTTTTATTTTTTCTTCTATCTAAAATAAAAGATTTTTTCTGATTTATTTATTGCAGCCCATCCAAACGAGCCTACGGAGTAGCTTACCATGGAGAAGCTTGGCGAGGCTGCCATTGCTCTGGAACTCGTACACCACCAGCTTCTCCTGGCATGGCGCAAAAGTCTTAGAAACGCCAGCGGCGGCAGCACGGCCGGGTGCCTCGCCTTCCCCACGCGCTCCATCCGCCGCCGGAACTCCTCCTCCGCCACCGCCGCGTCCTTCACCCGCTTCACCGCCAGCGCCGCCCCGCCGGGGCACCACCACCTTTGTACGCGCTCCCGAACCGGCCGCGCCCCAGCAGCTCCGCCGGCGACTTGAGCAGGTCCTCGAATTTCAGCTCCTTCGCCGCCAAGGCCGCCGACCCGGACGTCGGCGTGGCTGCGGCTGTGCCCGACCGCCGCAGCACCACAAGCGACGGCGACGGTGCGCGCTCCCCCGCCGCGGCGTTGCGCTCCTCTGACATCGGGAGAGAGTTGGCAGACTTGATGGGGGTCGCCGACGATGTTGTCGGCTTGCTGCTCTCGTACGCGCTCTTTCCGCCGGCTGCGCCGCCCTTCGGCTTCCGCCCCAGCTTGTGGCTCCTCTTCTTGGAGCAGAGCACGTACAGGACAAAGGCCACTATGCCGGCGCCGAGGAGGACGTACCCGAGGTACATGATGATCCTATGCTCTCTTCTCCTCTTCCCCATCGTTCTGATCAGAGTTCGGCGGCAGGTGCGAGGAGCGGCTGGCCACACAGGCCGGCGGCGTTGCTGCTGAGAAGCTGCCGCGGCGAACTTGCCGGTGTCGCGAGGATCGGCCACGGTGAGGTTGTTTGTTCGACACGTCGAACTCATCGAAGTTGGTGAGGTCGAACTCCGGGATGGTGCCGTCGAAATGGTTGTTGTTCGCCAAGAATTTTGTCAAGCCCACCTTGCTGAGGCTGTCCGGGAGCTCGCCGGAGAAGTCGTTTAGGGAGACGTCGAGCACGGAGAGTTCCCTGAGCTCGCCCAGCGACGGCTGGCAGGGGTACCGGAGAGCGGTTTCCGGCGACGTAGAGGGAGGCGAGCTTTCGAGCACCTGTGAGATGTCGGCGGGGAGCCCGCTGCGCAGCGCGTTGTCCTTCACGCTCAGCTGCTGGAGCGCCCCAGCGGCGCAGAGCAGCGTCGCGTTAATGGTGCCGTTCAAGTCCCGGCGCCCCTCGAGCACAATCCTCTTGATCCGGCCGTCCCTGGTGCAGTTGACGTTGTGCCACGGCGCCGCTGGGTCGCACGGCGCTACGGACGCGTTCCACCTGAGCTCCTGCACCACCCGCTCGTCGCCGCCGGCGAGCGCCCGCAGGAAGTCGACGACGGACGCCCTCACTTCGTCGGCGTCCTCGCCGCGCACGTCGCGGGCAGCAACACGCCACCAGCGCTGCCGCCGACGGAGCACGGGCCGTGCTGAGAACCTTCCACCGCCCCATGGAACACTTGCGAGAACTAACTGAACCTGCACGTTGATAATGATAAAGATGATCGATCGCGCGCGAAGCCGCGAAGGTTAGCAATGTCGCAGGAGCTGAGAATGCACGGAGCTCATGGAAGTGGAGACGAAGAAGGCGAAGGGTTCAAGGCAGAGTGGTGGCCGGGTCAGCTTTGTGCGTGTGCGGCAGTAAGGCATCGCAGGGGACAAGCGGGGTGGCGCCAGATGCCGGGGTCGCGTGCTTGTGCGCCGGCCGGCCGGCCGGCCGGCCGGCAGGAGGGAAGACGACGCAGGCCACGACGACAGTGGTCACGCTGAACTCGTCTCGATCGATTGTTCGATCACTCAAAGTCGACGTCACACTGATGTTGTCTGTCTATGACCGAGCGTGACTTGGTCAGGAGTTTCCGTTGGAAAATGGGGGCAGAAATTCCTTACGGGCCGACAAGAATGGAGGGCTAAAAAGCTAAAAGCCAACGGCCACTAACAGAGCGGCCCACATGGCGCGGCAATGGACGGCCCAAAGGCAACAAAGGCCAAAAGCTCGACGTCACCGGAGACGGCTTCTCCGGAGACGCCTGCGAGGTATCACCGCGCTGCGAGGGCGAATGAAAACCACTTCGTCGGCGTCATTCTGGACTCGGACCTCCCCGGCTTCACGGTGTTCAACGTGTCGAACTGAACGTTGGTTGATTGATTCGGTCCATTGCGGAGACTAATTAGGAGAGATAATTATCCATCGGGTTTTCTCTCACACAAGAAAGAAATTAGAGATAAATTTAGAAGTTGTTGTGATTAGTAACAACTAACTTTAGAATCCTATTAGGATTGGCCTCCGAGCCCCACCAACACGCCTATAAGAGGGAGAGGGGCAGAGAGAAAAAGCACGCCTAAGTTCTCGGTTGCAAAAACCCTAGTAAGAACCTGATCAATCTTCAGGCGCTAGAAAGGGTTGTAGTGCTGATCTCATTGCAAGCTCTACACGGCAACACAAAGAAGCGAAAAAGAGAGAAGATTTGATGGCATCTCAATTCGGTCAGTTACTCATCAAAATTCCGAATTAGATAGAGATGTTGTCGAAATTGTGACATTGTTGTTTAGGCTATATTTCTAAGGAGGAATAGAGCATCTCATTTAGGAAGAAATACTCCTCCCCTTAGAATTTTCAGATTCAGATCAGTGTTTACACTGTATTAAGGGGAAATTCGTCAAAACAATTAAGAAGAAAGCCACTAGAAGTTCAAGTCCTTTATAAATCATTCACACTGATATTTGTGGACAGTTCCCAGTAACATCAGTGGATGGTTTTGACTCGTTCATTATATTCACAGATGATTTTTCCTGTTATGCTCATGTTTACCCCATAAGCGATCATTCCGAATCACTTGAGAAATGATATTTAAGACTGAAGTGGAAAATCAGCACAAGACAAAAATTAAGATTGTGAGATCGAATCGTGGTGGTGAATACTATGGAAAACATGCTCTGTTTGGGAAATACCTGGTCCGTTTGCCCAATACCTTTAGCAACATGGGATAGTAGCCAAATATTCCATGCCTGAACAACCTCAGCAGAATGGAGTGGCAGAGCGACACAACTGTACACTTATGGACATGGTATAGAGCATGTTTAGTCATTTTACTTTGACACATAAGTTGTGAATTGAATCACTAAAAACAGCTGCCCACATAATCAACAAAGTGGCTTGTAAATCAGTGCCTAAGGCACCTTATGAGTTATAGACCGGAAGAAAACAACTCTGAATTATTTACGTGTGTGGGGTTGTCGTGCAGAAGCCAAAATATTCAACCCACGTTTGAAGAAATTAAATCTTAAGACAATGAGCTATTACTTCATCGGATATCCAGAAAGATCTAAGAGATACCGATTTTATTATCCAAACCGTATCACTAAGTTTGTGAAAACAAGACATGCTGTTTTCTTAGAAAACCAGGATCAGGGGAGCTCACTGGAAAGGAAAATTAATCTTGAGGAGATTCGGGCAAGTGTTGTGTCGAAGGATGAAACCTCGACGGCGGGAAGTCCGGAGACCCCCCTTTGAGGTTCGGCCAGGGGAGTAGTTCTCAGGCGAAGTCGACGTCAGGTGGAAGAAGGGTCGAACGATGGAAGAAAGGATGGCACACAAGGGACAGGAGGATTTAGACAGGTTCGGGCCGTTCGGAGGCGTAATACCCTACTCCTGTGTGTTTGGCTATGTGGGAGAATGTGGTTTGCTTCTTTTACAAGGAGTTCACCGGCTCCGGCCGCTGTGCCGGTCGCCGGACTTGAAGGAGACTCACGCGAGCTGAGGTAGAAGACCAAGGCCTCGACTGGGAGGAGTTCTCAACTAGGAGGGGTTGATTGACTAGGGACAGCTCTACTCTGAACTCTGCCTTCGGCGGTTGCTAATGCTAAAGCTCCTCCTTCTTGCTCGTCGGCTTGGATCCTCCTTTATAGAATTAGGGGAGTCCACCGTGCCGAGTAGCCCTGAGAGAGCTTTTCTCACTGTGTCTTGTCGCACGCCCGTGGCCGCCTGCTGCGCCGCGCCGGGGGGGCGTCTAGTCGCCGCCTCGCCCGCCTGCTGGGCCGCGCGGGAGGTACGCCGGGTCGTCCGGTCGTCCGCTGCGGGCGGCTGGTCTGGTCGGTTCCTTGTCGGGCTGCCGCGGGCGACCGCGGCAGCGCTCCCTGTTGAGAGGTGAGAGCGCACGTCGTTGTGTCTTTGACTGCTGCACAGGCACGTGTCCATGGGGGGCCATCCGGAGGCGCCCACGCGTGGCGGAGATGGCGACAGGGGCGACGTGCCCCGTCGCCTCGCCATTAATGCTGGTAATTGAGGAGCCGATCACCGGGAGGAGCCGATGCCGACCGGGGAGGCCGATCACCGGGAGACGCCGATGCCGATCAGGAGACGCCAATCTTCTAGGACGGAAGATGTAAGTCCCGGGCCCGGGGAGCGGCGCCCGGGACCAGGAGAGTCTCTGTGATGCGCCGGGGTCCGGGGATACGGAGTCCCGGGGCCGGGCGCCAGGGTCCGGGGAGATGGTTCCCGGGACCAGGCGCCGGGGTCCGAGGATACGGAGTCCCGGGACCGGGCGCCGAGGTCCGGGGAAATGGTTCCCCGGACCGGGGTCGTGTCCTGGGAACGGGGCTTCTCGGGACCGGGGTAGCCAACGTGGCCGAAGACCCATGCGTTCCCGGCGACTCTGGGGACCCCCAGTCCCGTTTCGCCGACAGTGGCCCCTGGCCCTGTTGCTCGGCCGGAACCGCTCCGGCCAGGAACGGGGCCATGTCTTTGAAGAAACGAGGGGACGCAGGGTCCGCCTGGTTCGTCTTGAGCTGGTAGGGCTTGGCGACTTGTTGATTTAGACGGGATACGTGCCCGGGACCCGGGCTGAAAACATGGAACGAAGTGTTGAGGAGGCCTGGTCCGAGATGGAGGCGCGGGAGAAGGAAACACTCTCCCGAGAGGAAAGCGTCTGGGCCCAAGACGCCGGGCTCGCGTCTCAGGGGTGTGAGTTCGCCGCGGGCAAAGAAGTCACGGTGGTTCGCGAGGAGGCACGGGAGGCCGTGGCCGAGACCGGGGCTGCCCCGGAGGTAGGGTTCCTCGACCGCGGCGAGCACCTTGTAGAGCCGATGCCTGACGAAGGGGTCGAGGAAGACGCCGGTCCCCTTCTGACGCCGCCCGGGGTCCGGTCCGAAGAAGGCCGGCGACCTCTCCCCGTGCGACGGCGTCTCCGGGCGCGAGCATCTGGTGGAGCCGATGGCCGACGAAGAGGTCGAGGAAGACGCCGGTTTTCTTCTGACGACATCCGCGGCCGCCTTCGGGGGCCCGGGGGCCCACCATGCCCCTGAGCGCTCCCCTTCCGACGTCGCCCGGGGTCCGGTCAGAAGTACACTGGTGACCGCTCCCCGTGCGACGACATCTCCGGGCCTCGCTCGCGCTTGCGCTCCGGTTTTGCCTGTCTTGTACAAGAGAGGTATTTGTATAGATATATGATGACGTTTATATTTTCGTACCTTTGCTTATGGTGTTGTTCCGGGAATTATTCGCGTCTGCTGTTAGTGACGCTGTTGATTTCCCGGGAAGCGTCGAGTGCCAGGCGCCCTCCGACTCGGGGCGCCAGCGGCCGCGGACGGTCGCAGCGCCTCGGGTAGCCGCCTACCCCGGGAGGCCGGCCTCCGAGAGCGGCGAGAGTTGCCCCGGGAACTCGGCCCCCGAGGATCGTGAAGGGCCCGGGGACGAGTCGCGCGGACCGGTTGAGTCGTTGCCCGTGCCTCGGGACCGCGAGCACTCCGAGCGCGGGGTCTTGGCGAATTGATTAGGTTCGCAGGTTGGCTTCTTCCGTCTTCCGGATCCGGGGCCCTCCGCGCCTCCGGCGCCGTTGGCCCAGGAGCGCCGCGAGGCTGGGGGAACCGGCTTGACCGGCACGGGTCGTCAAGCAGCTGGGCGTGACCGGTGCCTCGGCGGTTGCCGGGGAGGAGCCGGCCAGGCCGGGCTCCGCAGCCCGCGTCGAGGTTCGGAAAGCCTGCCTAAAACCTGCCGAGAATTGGTTTAATCTGCACATGACGAACTGTGAGAGCGTTTGGCTCGTTCCTTTGTCCGTTCCATGCTATGAATCGTGGCGTCAACCACCTCCCGAAGGGTCCTCGCGGTCTGCGCCCGTGCAGAGGAAAAGATCACGCACAAGCATTTCACCCCCTACCTCCGGAAAAATCAATCCCGCGGCTAGCAGCGGGGGCACCGGAGTCGCTGGGACACGGTCCCATGGGCTCGACAATGCCCCGGGCATAGCACGTGGGGATACGGTCGCTCATTGGTAGGGGACTCATGATTATGCGCGAAAACCCAGCCGTCGCACGGGCGCGGCCCGATAAGGCCCCCAAGGGGTGAGACTGCCACGAACGCAACACACGGAAAAAGTCCAAAGGAACGAGGCCGGGAAGGATATTAAAAATGCTGCTTATGTAAAGTGTATACATATGGGGCCCCGGCCAGCGCTGAGATTTGGAGAAATCCGGCACTGGCCCGAGCACACCGCACTTACAGGATGTTTATACAGATAGATTTGTGAAGATGCTTGATGTGCCTAGTGGGTCGATGTTTTACACCGGCAATAAATATATGGGGCTAGTCGGCGGATGTAAACTCGGTGGATTGCAAAGGAACACAGAGAGATTTTATACTGGTTCAGGCCCTCAATGTGAGGTAATACCCTACGTCCAGTGTATATGTATTCCTTTGAGGATATACGGTGGTGGTTCTGATGAACTTGTGTGCATCTGCCCTCAAGGGGCGCCCTGCCTCCCCTTATATACTGGGGGATAGGGTTACAAGGTAGGAGTCCCCGTTGGATTACGACTAGGAGATCTCCCCTTAGAGATATAACACACCCGACTAGGACTGTATGTTCCTTATTGTACAAGGCAAGGTCTGCCGAATCTAGCTATATCTCTAATTACAAGGCTAGGCCCATCCTCTATCCGAGTGGCCCATATGCTTGTCATGAGGTACCCGGGGCCCATGGCACCCACAGTAGCCCCCGAGACCTTCATAGTTGAGTCACAGCTGATGCCGAGTGCTCATCCTCCATGGTGAAGTATTCCCGAGTGCATTGCTCCCGAGTACTCTTTGTCTGAGTGCTTCTTCTCTCAAGTCCTGCTTCATGTCAGCTGGCAGCGAGGCTATGAAGGGCTCCATGTAGATGTAGGAATAGTGTGCGCCGAATAGGCGCACCTATTAGGTGTAGCCCTCGACTTTGTGCTTAATTGTGAAGACAATTAAACATAAAGTCAAAGATCTTTAACCTTGTAGTCTTTCCCGAGTAGTATACTACTGGTGTATGAGACTCTTCGGTATCATGTCAACCAGAATATAATTTATAGTCTTGCCGAGTAGGATGCTACTCGTATATGGGACTCTTCAGCGTCATGTCAGCTGGAAAGGGGGGTATTTATAGTCTTTCCCGAGTAGTATACTACTCGAAAATCAGACTCGTCGGCATCATGTCAGCCGGGATGATTATTTATAGTCTTTCCCAAGTAATATATTACTCGAAAATTAGACTCGTCAGCTTCATGTCAGCTGGAAAAGGTGTTTATAGTCTTTCCCGAGTGGCGTCCCTTTCGGAAGTTAGACTCTTCAGCTCGTCAGCTGGAAGAACGTTTATAGTCTTTCCCGAGTAGTATACTACTCGAAAGTTAGACTCCTCCACATCATGTCAGCGGGAATGAGAAATTTATAGTCTCTCCCGAGTAGTGCACTACTCGAAAGTTAGACTCTTCCACATCATGTCAGCGGGAATAATGTTGCTCATGGCAACTGATGGCCACGCATGTAGGCCGAGTACCACTTTATGAAAACAAATCCACGACGTGGTCAGGTGTACCCGAGAAAGATACCTGCATCCCCAATTTTAATGAAGACCAGCTTATGATCCTTGTAAGGATATATCCTCGAGACCTAGTGGATAAAACAGATACCCAAACATATATGTTTAGCAATAAGGCTCTTATGAAGCATATCTGTTTACCTCATCGGCTCCTGTTGGTAGCACCAGCGCTATAATTTCAACTCAGCCTGCGGGCGACCCACATGGAGCATGCTACTGTAGGAACTCATATCTTGGTGGCTGCTACCAAATAAGCCGGCCTGAGCCGACCTATCCGGCATAGCTCTATAGAAGTATCATCCATCGCATGTCAGGATGAGTTTTTTAGTGTCGATAACCGCAATCAGCCAGAGAAATCCTTATTCGCAAGCCTTTCCGACTTACGTTCCGGATGCAACCTGGTTGCCACATAAGCCTGAGTGGGTATATTGCAGGATCTGCTTGCCTTCCTCAGGTGTGACGCAGTGCATGAGAACTCCGGATGCGCTTTGACGATGTAAGTCTTCTCTGACTTCAGGAGAGCCGAGCAGGGTACCCGAACCTTGCATTAGCATAGGATTCGGCTAGCGACCCTCATGGGGCATACCCTACCCAACAGAGTTATAGCCAAGCGAGGTACCCGAACCTTGCATTAGCATAGGATTCGGCTAGCGACCCTCATGGGGCGTACGTCACCCAGCCGAGTGATATACGACCCCCGACTAGTGCCGGAAGTCGGTTGTCAGCTCACATGGAGCGTAGCCGGGGAAGATGATGTCCCGACTGACGCAAGTACTCGGTAAGTAGCCCTCATGGAGCATCCCGAGTGTATTTTGGCAGACTTGTCCAGCCCCCGAGCGTAAGAGATGGGCTCGCAGCCCTGAGTTCCTGTCACGCATATCCAGAGCTGGGCCTGCAATATAAAGATATCGGATGAGTAGCATCTGATGATAAAAATAATCACCCGAATAAAATGTATTTTACAATATATGTAAATACGAGTTCTTCCTCTTTTTGATATTAATTTCTCCAAGTAGTTGACCCCTTACGTTTAAACACTCTGCCCGACTAGTCATAGCCCCCTAGCGTCGGGAGTTGGCACATGGCTCTTTCCCGGACACGCGTTTTGGGTGACTTGAGTTCGTCTTTCATGGAGCAAAGTTTCACGGATCAGGATTTATGCTACTTGAGTACTTTTACAATCATTTAAGAGCAAAAACAGAGAAGAGTGCAGCTTGTGCACCTATTAGGTGTAAGCGGCTGCGGCATTGGTAAAGCCGAGTGAAGAAATATTTATCAGGAAGCGACTTAGCTGTTCGGTATTTCGGAGTGGGGATGCCATCCTTGCGTTTGAGCTTGTGAGCCCCCGAGCATGTCACTTGTTGTTCTGATAATCTTCAGTTGTTGAAAGTCGAAGACGATTGTGACCGACTGCCACAATGAAGCCGTCTGACTTGCGTTTGCGATTCCCGGCTTTAGTCGGGACCGCGTCGTTGGTGCCTTCCCGCTTCTTCTGTCAGGATGCCTTTTTATCTTCAAGGGCCTCAGCAACAGCGTGGGCTGAGTCGGCGTATTTGTTCGCCATGTCGAATAGAGCCTTGATAGAGTTGGGAGGCTTCCGAGTGAATTTGTCGATGAACGAGGTGTCTTTGACTCCTTTTCGAAAGGCGGTGATGATGACCTCGTCCTTGATGTTCGGGATTGAATTTTTCTTCTCAGAGAACCTCTTGATGAAGTCACGAAGAGACTCATTCTTCCTTGATGCAACTGATATAAGTCGTACTCGGAAGATGGCCTCTCATATGTTCCCTAGAAGTTGGCGATGAAGCGTTCCCGGAGTTCTCCCCAGGAGCCGATTGATTGCTTGGGAAGTCCTGTTAGCCATGTCCTCGCTGAGTCGGCTAAAGCGACTGGGAGGTAGTTAGCCATGACTTTATGATTTCCTCCGGCTGCTCGGATTGCCGTAGTATAGACTATGATCCAAGACTCGGGATTGGTCTTGCCGTCGTATTTTTTGATTCCTGTAGGCTTGAAACCCGACGGCCAGTCGGCCTGTTGTAGCTCCTGGGTGAAGGCCGGTACTCCTTCATCTTCATGAGGACTCCGACCCCGATTACGGCGGCGAAACCGCTTGTGGTGGAAGCCGAAGTGCTCGTTCTTGTCTTCCAGCTGGCGTTGCTCGTCTTCTTCTCGTTCGCGGCGCCGAGCATTGATGTCTTGCTGAAGGTCGCGCCGTAGTCGGTCTCGGAGGTCCTGGTTGTCCCGACGGTCGCTTTGACGTTGCCGGTTGTTGTGGTTGCCGAGTGACGTCTGGCGTGACTCCACGTGCTGCCAACTAGAGCCGGCCGCTCGACGACGCTTTGAGGTAGATGAGACTACCGCTGGGGATGTCGACCGGTTGGTCGGTATGAGGGTATCCCCCGACTGTTGGTGCTGCTGACATGCAGCAGCGGTAAGCATGGCTTTTATCCTTGCGATTGTCGGGGTGGCCTGGTGATCCGGCCCAAGTTGGACCGTGTCCAGTAGGGTTGCGGCGGCCACGACGTTCTATTGTGGCGTGACGAAGACATCGTGGTCGCCGACTTTTGTTTGGAGGGTTTGTTGCTGAGCGGTTTGCCCAGCCCCACGTAGGCCGTCGTTGCGGGCGTGCAGGCGTCTTGCTTCTTCCTCCTGTTGTTCTTGCAGTCGGTAGGCCTCCTCCTCCTGTTGTTTGTGTAGTCGGCATGATTCCTGAGTAGGAGTAGAGCCTTTGGATGCCATGAAGATTTCTCGTGGCGGGGAGAAGCCTGCTGAACTGCTGTCCGACTTAGAGTCGGAATCCGACTGAGAGTTGTAGTCCGACTGAGAGTCGTAGTCGGAATAGTTGATGGGGGTGATTATAACCCCGACCTCCCTAGATCCGATCTCGAGCGGCTCTGGGCCGTATCCGAGTCGAACACCAGAGGATCGTGTTCGCCGCGTCAGATGTTGTTTGAAGATATCCGTGGCGTCGCCGAGTCTGTTCGGGAGATTGACGATCTCTTCCCTTCTTAGCTCGATCTTGGCTGGCTCAAGGCCGAGTCCGAGTCGAACACCGGAGGAAAGAGTTGTCCCGGGACCCGGACGAGATGAAGATTGCCGCAGCGAGTCGATGAGGGTTGCTGCAGCGTCGTGTGGGCCGGCTGGCGCGGAGCCGGCTGGTTCCCTAGCAGATCGGATCGAGTCCAAGTCGGCCACGGTGAAATTGCCGATCTGGTCGGTGACGAAGTCGAGGCTTCCAAGTGAGATTGTATCTCCGGGGGAAAGTTTGCCGCCGTCGACTCCAGTTGCTAAATCCATCGAGCTTGTGGATGTAGATCGCGCCGAAGCCCCTACCTGGCGCGCCAACTGTCGATGTTTTACACCGGCAATAAATATATGGGGCTAGTCGGCGGATGTAAACTCGGTGGATTGCAAAGGAACACAGAGAGATTTTATACTGGTTCAGGCCCTCAATGTGAGGTAATACCCTACGTCCAGTTTATATGTATTCCTTTGAGGATATACGGTGGTGGTTCTGATGAACTTGTGTGCACCTGCCCTCAAGGGGCGCCCTGCCTCCCCTTATATACTGGGGGACAGGGTTACAAGGTAGGAGTCCCCGTTGGATTACGACTAGGAGATCTCCCCTTAGAGATATAACACACCCGACTAGGACTGTATGTTCCTTATTGTACAAGACAAGGTCTGCCGAATCTAGCTATATTTCTAATTACAAGGCTAGGCCCATCCTCTATCCGAGTGGCCCATATGCTTGTCATGAGGTACCCGGGGCCCATGGCACCCACACCTAGAGATGGAGCTCGGACTCACTTCCCTCGCGAGCCTCGAGACTGGGGAGAGGCATGTGCTCGGGACCCGGGGGCCCCGGCTGTCATGCGGAGGATATGTGTCCGGGACCTAGGGGCCCCGGACTGAAATATGGTTTGATATAAGCCGGGTTCCGGGGGCCCGGGCTTGAATATGGGATGTGAGACGACCTTCCGGACGCATTCTCGCCGGGACGGTGCTGTCCGGGCTATCATGCCCTATTCCGGGTGTCGCATTCCTAGACTTGCACTCGCCTTGGCGAGGCCGCCCTGGTTCGGCACCTCGGTGTCGAGCCCGGGGCACGGATTCGGGAATCCGTGCCTCGGCTCAAATATGTGCCCGGGACCTAGGGCCCCGGACTGAAATATGATTCGATATGTATTGTCAACATGTGCTCGGGCACGGGGCCCGGGTAAGGACATGGACCATATCGGGACGACTTCCCCGAACCTGCCCTTGCCGAGACGGTGCTGTCCGGGTACTCGCGCCCTGTTGAAGCTGTTCCACCTCGGGAGCGGGGTTCGGACCGTCCGCATAAGGGTCGGAACGTCCGAGTCGCTACGACCGGACTGTCCGCCGAGGGATCAGACCGTCCGAACTGCCTCGGCCGCGCTTGGCCCGCTACTGCTCCTGGTGGAACTTCTTGACGCGCTTGGCCAGCTTCTGGACGGCACGGCACCTCGTGAGGTCGTGCGAGTCCGTCTCGTGGATGGAGCACCACTTCCGGCCCGCAGCCGGTGGCGGTGGCGCACGCGCGGCCTTCTGCCGCTTGCCGCCGTTGTCGTCTCGGCGGGCGGCGTCACCCCGGGAAACGCCCGTGGCCGCCAAGATGAAGTTCTCGGCGGCCTCCGCGCCCTTTTGGCGCTTCCCCCTGTTCCGGCGGGATGCGGAACGCGAGGACTCGCCGTCTTCTCCAGGGCCCTAGCTGGGGGCCTCAGGGCGCGGCTTGTTCCACTCTCGGACCTCCTCCTTGCGGGCGCAGAGGTCGGCAAGACTGAACAGTTCGGCCGTGGTTTGGACGTCGCGGGTGCCCAGCTTCTCCAGCATGCGCTTGTCGCGCACACCTGAGCGAAACGCGTGGATAACCGCGTGAGGAGCGATGTGGGGGATAGTGTTACGGACCTGACTGAAGTGCTGCAGGAAATGCCTCAGGGACTTGTCCCTGCCCTAACGCAGGTCGTGGAGGTCCGCCTCGGTCCCAGGGCGCGGGAAAGTGCCCTGGAAGTTCGCCACGAACTGGTGGCAGAGATTCTCCCACGAGTAAATCGAACCTTCGGGGAGATTCATCATCCAGGAGCGAGCCTAGGCCTTGAGGGCGACGGGGAAGTAGTTCGCCATCACCTTCTCGTCGCCGCCAGCCGCCTGGATGGCAGTAGTGTAGAGCTGCAGGTATTCTGCAGGGTCGATGGAGCCGTCGTACTTCTCCGGCAAGCTGGGCCGGAACTTGGTCGGCCAGCGTACTTGCCGGAGGCCTGGGGAGAGCGCCAGGCAACCCGAGCCGCCATACTGAGCAGGCTCGGGCGATGGGTGATGGTTCCCCGTCAGTAGGTTGGAGCTGGAGGCCTGGGCCTCGGAACACCTGGCGGCGTCTGCGCGCCGCTCGCGTTGCCGCTCCATTGTGACCCGGGCATCCTAATGAGCTCGCACCTGGTTTCGCCGGTTATGGTGGTCGCCCTGGCCGTTCTTGGTCCTGGGCGTGGCGCGTGGCGCCAAGCCTTGGGCTTGATCCTGGCTTGGGGCAGCGGGCCGGCTCGCGCTAGAAGTCGCGCGGCCGGCTCTCCTGGCCCCTGTACTGCTGCTGGCGGCGACTTGGCAATGGGCCGCGCCCACAAGGTGGGTGACCTCGTTGAGCCAGCGCCGTTCCCGGGCTCCGGCCCCGGTAAACACCGGGGGGTGGCGCAGGAGGGCTTCCGCCGCCAGGAGGGCTCCCTGCGGTGACGCAGGCTAGAAGTCGAGGTTGCGGCGCGCCGTGGAGCGGCGCGTCTGCTCACGCCTCATGGATGAGGCCGCGGCGGACCCGACAGGGCACTTACCGGCTCCCTCCGCAAGGGGAGGGGCCGAAGCCGCGTACTGAGCGAACTCGGCCCGCGCGGCGCGCACCGTGCGCCCCCAAGAAGACGTAGAGGGGGAACGCGGTGAGCCCGCCGCGGGGCTAATGTTGCCCGACAGGGTGTAGCCGCCGGACTCCTCGCCATAGTCACGCAGACGATGGCCTCCTGCCATGGAGTGCGCCGGTGTTGGGGACGCCGGCGTAACACCTGAAAAGGAAACTCCCCCCACCTGGCGCGCCAGCTGTCGAAGGATGAAACCTCGACGGCGGGAAGTCCGGAGACCCCCCTTTGAGGTTCGGCCAGGGGAGTAGTTCTTAGGCGAAGTCGGCGTCAGGTGGAAGAAGGGTCGAACGATGGAAGAAAGGAGCACACAAGGGACAGGAGGATTTAGACAGGTTCGGGCCGCTCGGAGGCGTAATACCCTACTCCTGTGTGTTTGGCTATGTGGGAGAATGTGGTTTGCTTCTTTTACAAGGAGTTCACTGGCTCCGGCCGCTGTGCCGGTCGCCGGACTCGAAGGAGACTCACGCGAGCTGAGGTAGAAGACCAAGGCCTCGACTGGGAGGAGTTCTCAACCAGGAGGGGTTGATTGACTAGGGACAGCTCTACTCTGAACTCTGCCTTCGGCGGTTGCTAATGCTAAAGCTCCTCCTTCTTGCTCGTCGGCTTGGATCCTCTTTTATAGAATTAGGGGAGTCCACCGTGCCGAGTAGCCCTGAGAGAGCTTTTCTCACTGTGTCTTGTCGCACGCCCGTGGCCGCTTGCTGCGCCGCGCCGGGGGGGGGGGCGTCTAGTCGCCGCCTTGCCCACCTGCTGGGCCGCGCGGGAGGTACGCCGGGTCGTCCGGTCATCTGCTGCAGGCGGCTGGTCTGGTCGGTTCCTTGTCAGGCTGCCGCGGGCGACCGCGGCAGCGCTCCTTGTTGAGAGGTGAGAGCGCACGTCGTTGTGTCTTTGACTGCTGCACAGGCACGTGTCCATGGGGGGCCATCCGGAGGCGCCCACGCGTGGCGGAGCTGGCGACAGGGGCGACGTGCCTCGTCGCCTCGCCATTAATGCTGGTAATTGAGGAGCCGATTACCGGGAGGAGCCGATGCCGACCGGGGAGGCCGATCACCGGGAAAGCCGATTGGCGGGAGAGGCCGATCACCGGGAAAGCCGATCGGCGGGAGAGGCCGATCGCCGGGGGGAGCCGATGCCGACCGGGGAGGCCGATCACCGGGAGACGCCGATGCCGACCGGGAGACGCCGATCTTCTGGGGCGGAAGAAGTAAGTCTTGGGCCCGTGGAGCGGCGCCCGGGACCAGGAGAGTCTCTGTGATGCGCTGGGGTCCGGGGAGATGGTTCCCGGGACCGGGCGCCGGGGTCCGAGGATACGGAGTCCCGGGGCCGGGCGCCAGGGTCCGGGGAGATGGTTCCCGGGACCGGGCGCCGAGGTCCGGGGAAATGGTTCCCCGGACCGGGGTCGTGTCCCTGGAACAGGGCTTCCCGGGACCGGGGTAGCCAACGTGGCCGAAGACCCATGCGTCCCCGGCGACTCTGGGGACCCCCAGTCCCGTTTCGCCGACATGTTGTTTTACCCTAAATCTAAGAGAATAATGCTCCCACTATTCAGACTGTGTCTCAGAATGTAGCACCATCAGGTGATAATTCTATACTTATTGGAACTACACCTGTTGTTGAAGAAACTGATAATGAGTCTCAACAAACTTCAGTAGCACAGAGTATCTGGGATCTAGTAGAAGTTCCTAACGGAGTCAAAACAATCGGTTGTAAATGGGTCTACAAAACTAAGCTGTACTCCAAAGGAAATATCGAACGGTTCAAGACAAGGCTTGTAACAAAGTTTTTTCATAGAGAGAAGGAATTGATTATTTGTCAAAGCCCGATTTTCTTCTGTCTCTAAGAAATTTACATTTCATCAAATTTACAAAACTAAGTTGTTTTTACATCCATCTTTCACATTTTCTCTTATCTCTAAGAAAGACTCATTCAAAATTGTCATAACATTAGTTGCACATTATGACTTAGGGCTCCATTAGATGGATGTAAAAACAACTTTTCTAAATGGTGATTTGAATAAAAATATTTACATGGCATAACCGGATGGTTTTGCTGTGGAAGGAAAGGAGCATTTAGCGTTCAAACTTAAGAAATCCATTTATGGACTTAAGCAAGCGTCCAGAAATGGAATCTGAAATTTGATGAAATCATCAAGAAATTTGGAGTTAAGGAAAACGAGGTGGACAACTGCATCTATTTTGAGGTTCAAGGTGGAAAGTTTATAATACTAGTATTCTATGTGGATGACATTTTATTATCTAGCAGTGATAAGAATCTACTGCGAGAAACTAAGAAATTCTTGTCATCTATATTCGATATGAAATATCTTGGTGATGCTTCTTATGTTTTAGGCATTGAAATTCACCGAGATAGGTCTAAAGGAGTACTGGGATTGTCTTAGAATGCATACATCAGCAAAGTATTAGAAAGATACAATATAAATAAATGCGTTGTTTTACCTGCTCCAATAACAAAGGGCGATAAGTTTGGATCATTGCAAATCTCGAAGAATCAGTTAGAATCAGACATTATGAAACGGAACCATATGCTTCAGCTGTCGGAAGTTTAATGCACGCTAAAGTCTGTACGTGACCAAGTTTGGCATTCGTTACCGAGATGCTTTGTAGATATCTGTTCAATCTAGGTTTAGACCATTGGAAGGCAGTTAAGAAAGTCTTGTGTTATTTTCAAGAAACTAAGCATTACATGCTCACATATAGGAAGTTTGATAAGCTTGAAATCTTAGGTTATTTGGATATAGATTTTGCAGGGTATGTAGATACTAAGAATTCCACTTTAGGTTACATCTTCACCTTGGCAGGAGGAACAATTTCATGAAAAAGCTCCAAACATATGTGTAACACCCCCGCCCTAACATCACCTACAGTGACACCAGAGAGGAAACGCCGTAGGAGATCGGTGTGAACCGACTTCCACGGAACTGCGACGCTGGTACCATTTCCAGGAAACTTTGCTAGTACCCACGGTCAACCAAAGCAACTAATTAATATATATATATATATATATATATATATATATATATATATAAAATACCTTTATAAGTTGCAACATCAGGCAAACCCTGAGCAGCAACCTTTACACAGAACAGCAGCAGCGGAACAACAGCGCAGCGAGAACCCAATCCACAAGTAACGACTTGGGATTAGGAAACAAACCCTAATCTTCACTTCAACTTCGCTCTTCCTAAAGGAGGGGAAATGGAAATAGATTGAGTCCATACGTACTCAGTAAGTCACAGAAAATGTGAGTTATGCAAGCCATCAAGGAAGGTTGGAGTTTATTTCACAAACATTTTGTCACAGCCCCAAATCTAATTCCAGGTAATTAGTGCCATGACCTACTATCATTAGAGTGCACAAATTTAATTCTTGCATTATCACTTCTTACAAAATAAAGTTTGCAATATTTAAAACCATCAATACAATAAAACCCTAATCGGCAAAATTAGACCAACTCCAAATAGTGCAGCAAGTTGAACAGAAACATATGTGGGAAATATTTTATTCAAATACTAGCTAATTCATCATGAAACAATATAATTTTTTCAGAATTTATTTCATTGGTTTAGACCTCTTGAAAATTCAAACAAGTTTCAGCCTGGATTCTTTTCCTTGACCTATGCATTTGTATAGTCTAAGGATTTTTCTAAAGATGTTTGGCTGCACATAAAATCATGGAAAAATTCCTGTAAGTACTTTACCACATAATTAATCCACTGTAAAATTTACATGATTTTATCACTTCAATAAATACTTCAACCAAGTCCCTCAAATCAGCAAAGCTAGGAAGCTAGCTGAAATGAATTGGGGTACTTCTAAAATTCGCCAAATAATAATGAAGATTAATTAGGCAGTTCAACTCGACCAACAGGTGTGTTAACAAGAACCCTACCACCAGTAATTTTGGCTCAATTTATTTCCCAAAGAAGTCACATAAAATAATAGAAGCAAAGCCCTAGGGACATACATCACACAGCAGAAAAACTGGGTCTGTGTGCCTACTTTGCAATTTCACCAAAGATGAACCAGACCACCTCTAACCACGAAAATTTGTCAGAAGATTAAACACATTTTTCTCTACCTCCAGTATTTTTCCCATAATTTATACCCCTTTTTAACCTACTGAAATCACATATGCAAGACAGCTGTCTATACAGCTCACAACACTTAGTCTCTAGAGATTTCTCCTCTCTCAAGTCACTGACCAGTGGGACCCACAAGACCTGGCCCACTTGTAAGCTATAGCACAGCTTGGGACAGTGTGTTGCACCAAGGTTTTCACCCACACCTCTCTTTTCTTCCTAGGAATTCACTTCTAGGGCCCACAAGTCATAGAGTAGACTTAGCCAAAGATGTGTAGAAAAATATAGTCTTACATGTGGGACCCACCATGGGCACTGTTGAACCGGAGCAACTCAGCACTGCATATCCAAGGTGTCAGCAGCTCGTCGTTCTTCTCCCTCACAGCACACAAAGAGACCTAGATGAGCTCAAACCTTGGAGACCTCGACCATTTCGCCTCTAATCTCGCCAGCAGAACCTCCTCCTCATCCTCTTCACGTTCCCACCGAGAAAACCGACAGAGACACCAAGGATCACCGCTGGCAAGCCCATCTGCTCCTCTACCGGCAGTGCTCGATCGGTCCCGAGCCAATGCCGGTGAGCTCCATCCTTTCTAAACCTCTAGAACATGATCTGCAACTCCTAACCGTTCCATTTTCACGTTACCTTGTCCTAGGAACCGTCGGCCGAAGTAGCCGCGTCGCTGTCGTGTTCTGTCTCTACGCTCTAGCGCCGCCACCGGCGTCGCCTCACCGTTCCTGCCGCCTCAGAGCAAGTCCGACCGTGTAACCGCGCCAGATTTTCCGCCTCAGCACCAGGAGCAGGACGCCCCAAGAATCCCCCAAATCGGTGCAGCGAGGAGGGAGATCGACCGCCATCTTCCTCGTCTCCGGCCGAGCTCCGCCATGAGTGATTTGCCTCAACCGGTGACCCTCAATCTGATTCCTTGCACTAGGACCATCTCCAGGAGGTCTCTAACCTATCCGGCACCTGAGCTAAGTCGCAGTACCCCGGGAGAAGGCCGATGATGTGAACCCGAAGATTTTCGCCACGCCGGACCATCCTCTCCTAGACCGAACGGTCCGTTCCATTGTCTTGTTCGCCCTGCTCTGTTTTGTCTCTATGGCGCTCTGGCCCCACCTGTAAGAGAGAAAGAGAGAAAAAGAAAAGAAGAAAAATGTTAAACTAAAATATTTTTCCAACAGAAAAATAGCTCAACTTTGTAAATCTATATCTTTTTCATTTTAACTCCTTTTTGAGTGAAACCAATTTTTGTAGTTCTGTAATTTTGTGAACTTTAATACTGTCCAATAAAATGTGACCACTCCTGTACAGGAAATATCCATAAAATACTATGAAGCAAAAATGACTAAATTTGTGCCTAGGAAATTGAAGTATTTCTATAAAATCATTTATAACTCCTTTTGAGGTGAACCAAATTTCTATGGATTCATAAAAATGTTCTCTTCAATGTTGTAAAATAAAATGTGAGAACTTCTGTGTAGGATTTTTTTTCTAAAAATAGAAATATCTATCATATACATCTTTACAACCTAGAAGTTTATAAATTTCTAGAAAATTCATCCTATTTGCTAAAAATGTGAAACCACTTTTGTTAAACTCAGAAAATTGTAAAATTACTGTGGATAATTTGTATTTGACAAAACTACCTCCCAAAATGGGCCTAAGTATTTTCTAACCTTTCTTGTTGATAAATTTGTAAAATTCACAACTAAATCGTTTTAAATCAAATTTCAGTGAACCAAATTTTGTTGGAACCAGTAGGTTATGCTCTTTTATATAAAAATACTTGCCTTCTTGAAATCTTAATAGAAAATGTCAGTCAAGTATAATAACTTATGGTTACAATATAAATAATTACAAAACTGCTATTTTCAGCCTTCCTGTCTTGTTATTTTTGTAACTCATAAACCGTAAAAGATTTTGAGATGATTCTTTCACTAAAATTCACTTTAGAATGTGGCCTACCTATTGTATTTATCTCATAATTAATTGATCATTTTGCATAGGCATGTTTATTGGATTCTTATTTACATATTCGCTGTTTATCGGTAGATTCAGACAATTCGGAGTACGTGGAGCAAGAACCTGAGGTTGAGTGTGAACCATCGCAGCAGCAAGGCAAGCATCTAAAGCAATCATCTAAGTATATTGAACCTATATTTTTAATAAATTGTTTTGTTTGCGAAAGCAATATCTATATGCATGTTTCGGTCTTTTTAAATGGGAAAAACGAGTAGAGTCAATATTACCCAATTGAATGCATTTCCATTCCTTGATTGTCGATTCCATATTTATACCTTGTCACCCCTAGTTAAGCACTTTGGGATACTTTTATTTTATCGAATGCTTAGCCATGCTTAATTCTAGACTTAGAAAAATCCGATAGATGGAGCTATCGGTTCAAACTAGTTTAATGCGAATGGATGGGTTAAAATCTGAAAAGAATCACTTCTAATGTATAATTGAGAATATATTTGACTTGGACGGATGATAGGGCGATGAAGGGATGGTGTTTCCCCGATGCACGTAGCTCCGTCTGGGTCGTTAAGGACCGAACATGTTGACGTCTATTCAACCACCCTATGTACTTCCACACGCCGGGAATTGGGACGGCTTAACTCAGTAGCACGGGAGGCTGTGACTATCTACGCCCGTCCGTCAGTCGTGAGGGGAGACCTTTGGAGGACCTCATTGCGAGCCTGCACTTGGCCGGAGATGCCTGCACTTGGCCGGAGGTGCCTCCCGCAACGGTGAGCCCGCCTTAGTTGCCACGTACACACGCGACTAAGTCGTCGGGGGCCCAGACGTGGTTTAGGTGGTTGGGGCTAAGCGTGCAAAAGGTTCTGTTGTGACCTCTAGTCCGCACTCAATGTGTAGAGTGTGGGTACCGACGGGTACGGATCAAACTAGAGTGTAGCCGTTTGGCTTCTATCATATCGTGCGGGTAAAGATGTACACCTCTGATCAGAGTAAGAACTATTTGAATAGCCGTGTCCACGGTTACGGACGACCGCTTGATGTGTTTCTCAATGATGTTAGCATCCAACTTGGGATATATAGTTATGGGATTATGTGGTTACCATGACTTAGGATAGTCATGAATAGATGGGTTTATATAAAAGGTTTTAATGATAAAAATGACTTGGTTTTAGTCATGGATAATGATATACTTGTGTAGCATAATTGTTTGGGCAATGGTGGCCTATGGATGATGATTAGAGCATGGCTTGTGCTCATGTTTACTTACATTTCAGAACTATAAGCTTGCTGTCCTAGAATTTCAGATTGCTTTATTTTGCAAATGCTTATGTTTTAAATGTAGTACTTGCTCAATAAAATCAGCTTTATGCAAAATCAGACCGACATAGCCATACTCCTTAATGTAGAGGCTAGCATTACTCCTTTGAACTATTATTATTGTATAAGTCTAGCTGAGTACTTGTGTACTCACGCTGCATCTTTCAGGTGAGGACAACGATGACATTGATGTGTTCTACTGTTATCCCGCTGAGGGTGGCGAGGATAATGTGTAGTTGAAGTTAAGTTCTATCCCCAGTCGGTTGCCCTGTGGTTTGGTAATGGCACCACTGGTCTTATCCTTTATGTTTATATTTCGCTGCTATCTTGTTCGCTACTCTGTGATGTATCAGGGTATGTAAACCCTCTATGTAATATCTATAACCCTGCTGCTCGTTTATCCATATTTAGAGTACTTGTGATGTTTATCAATTGCTTGCAATGAAAGTGTGAGACTAGTCGCTTTCCTGGGGACTAGCTGAACATGAGTATGAGTTGTGTAGAATTGAGATGGTTGGGGGATAGCTATTGTAGTTTGAGTCATCTGGGGTACGTATCGTGTTTGGTCGCCACCATCGAGTGGTTTGATGGGCGTATGACGGGGAGGACTAGCAAGCTATCCTTATGATTATCTCCTTTGTACACTTCTCGGCATTTTGGATTTGTATTATGAACGGGTAAATATTATGGCAAGGCTGCGATGAGGATGGATGGTTACTGTACTTAATTGGGTTTTATTTGAGATCCCATCCATCTAGATATTTCGCGTTGTCATAGTAATTACTCTCCATAATGCACTTCCGGGGTGCCCACACATTTTTATTTTGAAACTTTTTTTCAAAACTCTAAGTGTGGTTGTAACTAGAAAGAGGCTCTCGCCTCTATCCTGTCCGCGAATTGTTTTGCAACAACTCAAGCAAACGAATAAATTTTAATTGATTAAAGCTTCTAGTCAAGTGCACCGCTTGTTGGACCACGACAGCGGCTCAGGGAATCTCATCTATTAGTTTATTTTCACTTTCATCCTCCTCAGGACAAAACCTTATCTCATTTTTTTCTTTATTATTTTCCTTTCACTTTCTTCCTTTCCAGGACATCATCCATCTCAATTTCGATTCCTAGAGCCATGATATTTCCAACATACTACTTCCACTCGGAAGCCTAATCTATGATGCCATCAGACATCTCGGTCCATACAGGACCGTTTCAGAACACGTAATGGTCATCCATCGGTAGACCTAGCCAATTCTGGTAACGATTCCCAACCACAAACATGCTTCGCAAACCTTTTATGAAACCAAAGCTACGTTAGAGGTATCACTTCACATCGCCCATGACCATGGGCATGGCTATTCGAACAGTTCAAATCTCTGCAGAGGTATACGCTTTACCCACACGATACGAGCTTACTTCCTGCACTTGTCAGTGGAGGAAGGTTAGCGACAAGCCCTTTCAAGAGCCATCTCAGGGTACCTCATGCCCGATAGATGGGCCAAACTCAATCAAGCATTTAGCTTGCAATTTGCTCCAAACTCCTAGACCAAGTACTGGGCAAGCTTCCCTTTCTTGCTTTACTCAGGAACCCAGAGATACCCCCAAACACCTTATCCCGGCGTTCCACATCTGTTGGCATGCGAGGTAACCCTATCAGGGGCATCCCATACCGCCCATGTTGTCGCATTGTATTATGATCAGTACAATTCCTCAAGGAATTGGTTCTTATATGCGAATACAAAACATCTCCACCAAGGTGACCACTTTGCATCGTGGGGTTTTCGCAAACATTTGTTATTTTGCAAACATACCGACACCGCGTGTCGGATTTAAAAAGGTTGTATAAACCTAGGTTTTCCTATTTCAACAGCACATGTGATTTGAGTAGAACCGTCGATACCCATGCTCATAGAGCACAGATGCCAAGGTAATATTGAGATGGAGCGACAAGGAATAGGGTTTTTCAAGCCTACAGGGTATTGCAACTACTAGGTAAGTCCGTCGGTTCCTTGCGCGAACCGAGGCTGATTCTATTATTATGCACGCTTAACAATGCAATTTTAGAAATAAAATTTTTTGTAAACTGGGGGCAATATGATCAAAGTGTGACTTGCCTCTATCTTCGTCTTCAAAATCCTCGAAATCCGACGTCCGAAAGAGTTTTTGTCGTCGTCGACTACGCGTAACGAGAGGAAAACATACAAAAACCCTAGAAATAAAGTACTATTATTAATAACTAATAGTTCCATGAGGTAGATATTAATTTTAGAAAAATTTTGAGACTTGAACGGGGTCAATTGGAGTTATAGATAAAGAGATATGGATTTTTGAAGTTTAAATGATTTTTTGGAATTAAAAGGATTTATTTAGTCTGGAAAAGAAATATGCCAAGGGAATATTCCCTTGGCTGACAGGTGGGGCCTAGGGTTAGAGAGAGAGAAGAGCTGAGGTGTAGGGCCCTTATGTCAGCGACACAAAGAGATAGGGGACCACATGTTAGTGGGAATGAGAGTGAGAGGATGACAAGGGGGTCCACATATTTATAGATTTGGGAGAAGGATTAAGGGTGGGGTCCACATGTAAGTGAAACTAATTTTTAAATAAGGGAGGATTAAATTTTCTCATCCGGGAGGACACACTAGTCAGTGACAGAGAGGGATTGTGGGGTGCGGGGGCCGCATGTCAAAGATAGAAGGGGATGGGGGCTACATGGCGGTGGCTTGCGACTTGGGCGGGCCCACATGACAGAGGGAGAACAGGAGAGCGAGGTCGCCCGGGGTAAATCGACGGCTGATGGTGACCGAGGACGGCTGGCCGATCCCTAGTGATTCTTGGTGAGTGGCCTACGGCAGCGGACGGCGGAGGGGGTGGGGAATTTGATGATCGGCTCAGATCCGGCGACGAGGACCCAAGGGTGGTGATGGGGAGCAGAGCTCGCGCGGCGGCGGCGAGGTGTGAAGCAAGTCAGAGGGGCTTTGGGGCTATAGCGATCGAGAAAAGGGAAGAGAATAAGAGGGGAAACAGGGGAGGAGCGCTCACCGAAGAAGAATGGTAGCTGCGGCGCTTGAGCTCGATCTCGGACCGAGCGCGGCGGCGCGAGGGAGGACGTGGCTGCGGTGGGGGAAATGGAGGAGAGGCGGCCGGGTTTTATAGGCGAGTGCGAGGGCTAGGCGACAAGGAAGAAGGTCGGTTCACGGAGCTCGGGGTGGCGGCCATGGCGGTGGCGCGGAGCACGGCGCGGGGCAGTTGTTGCGGTGGCTTCCCGAGGCGACAGGGGCACGTGGAGGGGCAGCAGAGGCGGTGTGGTCAGCTGGTGCAGCTAGGGGAGGGGGGAAGAGCCGTGGTCGGGCACAGATATATATATATATATATATATATATATATATATATATATATATATATATATATATATATATATATATATATATATATATATATATTGGGCTCGGGATTTTATCGAGCATGTGATGTGCGTGCGGGAGAGAGCAGATTTTGAAGACGATGGCCCTGATGAGTGGGCCCGACTGACAGGTGGGGTCCGCGTGTAAGAGGTGGCACCCACGTGGCTCTCGGCCGAAGGCTGACGGGTGGGCCCCGTTGTCAGTATGCGGGCGCGAGCGGTCGAGAGGCTAGGCCGAGTGAGGAGAGATGGGCCAGCCGAGGAGAGAGGAGGGGTGGCCCATTTTGAACAGTGACGCTTAATTTTTTTTGCAGAGATTTATTGGGGATGATTTTAAAGGGAGTTTGAATACATATTTGAATCCAAATTTGGTGTTTGGACTTAGACAAATCTCAAGAATCCAAGAAAGAGCTTCATGGGTAGGAACTTGATATATATATATATATGAGTTGGGCTATGGTGCTTTGTAAAGCACGGATTGCCCTGTGCTTTGCGTCCGTTGCTATAAATTTGAAGTTCAAATGAGTGATCCAAACCATTCATCATGACCTCCATATTGAAACATGCTTGGAGACCAAATTTTACATTTTTTAAAATTTTTTTACTATTTTTAAGAGGGGTACAAATCTATAGGTTTTGGACGGTTTTGAAGTCTTTAGATTAACAAGATTTCATACCTATCTAAAAAATAGTAAAAAAATTTAAAAAATATAAAATTTGGTCTCCAAGCATGTTTCAATATGGAGATCATGATGAACGGTTTGTATCGCTCATTTGAACTTCAAATTTATAGCAACGGACGCAAAGCACGGGACAATCTGTGCTTTATAAAGCACCATAGCCTAACTCTCTCTCTCTATATATATATTATGAGTTGGAATTTTTAAAAGGGACTTTTGAAGAAGGAAAGAGAAAGGAATTCTTAGGGGATTCAAATTCAAATTTTGAATATTAAGCAGGGATTTTGGAAAGGAATTTTTTAGGGAATTTTGAGTTTTTTGTGAGGAGCAAAATAAGGGGAATTTTAATGGAATGCTTTGGAAGGGAAATTCAAATTGCAAAATTTGAATTTCTAGGTTTTGAATTTGGTTCGGGATTTTTGGTTGGAGGATTTGGGGTCTCAAGAAGAGAATTAATTGAGATCTTGTCACTTAGTCCTTAGGCACACACAAGAACATCGAATTTTTGAAAATTAGGGTTTTATTAAAATAGGTTTTTAACGGTTCGAAAAATCGGGGCATTACAATACGTTAACTGCATCGTCGACAATGCAGGTAGAGTTTGTGACATGCTATCATGCTACTAGGCAGGCTGTATGTCTCAGAAATTTTATCTCAGGATTGAAAGTGGTAGACAACATTGATAGACTACTTACAATATATTGTGACAATGAGGCCGTAATACTTTATACGAATAACAACAAGTCAAGTAATGCTGCCAAATATATTGACATTAATTACTATGTTGTGAAAGGTAGAGTCCAGGATCAGACCATTCAGATTAAGTATACCAGTACTAAGTTTATGTTTACAGATTCGCTTACTAAAGGCTTACCTCCTAATTTATTTAAAGATCATGTTGCCGGCATGTGGTAAATAATTGCCTTGACTAAAATCCTAGATATTGGGACATAAGGTTCAAACAACACCTGCTAAGATAAATTAGGAGTTTATTTGAGTACCGCAGTAAACTATGAGTCTTGTTGTCTCAATGAAGTTCAATTTCATTGGGACATATTGATTTGGGGAGCTGTTTTACTTAGAGAACTCGTCACTTAGCCTCACGATCAAGAGGAGAATGCTGGTTGATTGTTTCAGTCCATTGTCGAGACTAATTAGGGGAGATAACTATCCACTAGGATTCCTCCCACACAAGAATGAAATTAAAGATAAATTTAGAAGTTGTTGTGATCGGTAACAACTAACTTTGGAATCCTGTCAAGATTGGCCCCCCGAGCCCCACCAGCATGTCTATAAGAGGGAGAGGGACAGCGAGAAAAAAGCATGCCTAAGCTCAGTTGCAAAAACCCTAAAAACCCTAGTAAGAGCCTGATCGATCCTCACGCGCTGAAAGGGGTTCGTAGTGCTGATCTCATTAAAGCTCTACATGGTGACACAAGAAGCGAAGAAGAGAGAAGACTTGATGACATCTCAATCCGGTCAGTTACTCATGAAAATTCCGCATCAGGGTGATTGTGTTAGGCTAAGCATATTATATATCAGTGTAAATTCAACACAAAAGAACCACCTTATTGGCCCGATCCCCAGTTGGATTGGCTGCTTTGGGCGTAGACAGCTTCCTTCCCAACGCCACTGGCCTATGCGGTCAGCTGCTCCTGCACTGTGCCCGCCGTCACTCTGCACTATTCACCAGATTATTAAAACCAATAATTTGTTCCACACTTCAAAAAAATATGTTTTTCTAAAAGAACTCTCTTAGCTACGGTATTTTCTTAGACAACTTGTTCGATTTATTTGTTAAGTTTATTTTCTAAAATATTTAATTTATTCTTATATTTAAATAAATAATACATGAAAAATAATCTGTCCCATAATTAATCAGGGCCTTGCTCCGGTGGGAATCGATTCGGGATAAGATGAGAACCGAAAGTGTTAACAAACAAGGCCGAGGGGTCTACCAATCCATTTGTAGGTGGGCGAAAAGGAGGCCTAACGTTGTTCGGTGGGAGGCCTCGCTTGATTGCTTCTTTGCTCGGGCTCCCTGTAACGGGCCAAACCCTGTAGATATTGGCAGAGGCTCGTCAGGCGCCGGTCGATTGCTCTTCGTCGCCGCCGCCGGTGAGGCTGGATGCTACGTGTGCCAAGAGCTCGTACGGCCTACGTGGCCTGTATGCGATGGGAGACCGATGAGCTGACTAATTTTTTTAATAAATAATACTATTGAGGTCAAACGTTAACGATGTTATCTATTAAATAATAAAGGAAATAGTTACAATTCAGTTTCAGTGCTAAAAAAGTACTTTTTTTTTTCTTTATCCGAGGCTTTCAGATACAACTTGGCAATAATCACTGTATCTCAAGTTACTCGATCGTCGTCATCCGAAAGCTAAAACACGCAAAAATTGAGCATTCCAGCCTTGTCTGTCCTAGCTTGCATTTATACATAACAGAGGTAGTCACGCATGACGTTACGCACCCTCTTGCACGTATATAATTGATGCACACCTGGCCGCTGAATAGCTATAGCTATAAACGTACGTACTCCTCCGGTCCCAAAACATAATTAGCTAAAAATATTTCAGAAAAATTAAGTATTATGTGATAGGGATCAAGGTGAGGTACAGATCTTAAAGGTTGATAAAATAATGAGACCCACCAAGAATAGTATAGGAGTACTTCCTCTATTTCAAAATATAAGTATTTTTAGGATTTAAATCTTATTCCACAATATAAATATTTCTAGCACTTAGTACTACTTGTCATATCAATTTTTTTATTTAAATTTCTTTCTATTTTACTCTCAACCATCCTTCTACCAGGAACTATCGCTTCCCTTATTTATGGAGAAACATTAAAGTTTTTTCTCCTTAATCTTTACTAAACAATTTAAAAATATTTATATTTCAGAACAAATGTTATAATTAGATAAAATTCCTATTATATATATATATATATATAGTTATATTTAGAAAATTTTAAATTTATAAATAATTATATTTTAAAACGAATTGAGCACGTCGGTACAGCTAGCCATGCACTGATTCATTCAAACAAACGACACTACATCCAGCTGCACTCCACTTTTGCCCGGCCGCGCATACGTCCTGCACGCGCTGCAGGACGAGATGTGACTCATCTCCTATATAATTGGACGTGTAACGACCTGCATGCATATATGGATGGATGGATGGATGCACCAACGATCATCATGATCGATATATGCGCATGATAATGCATTAATGCGTGCCTCGTCGTATATATGATTGCATCAGATCATTCTCAACGCATGCATGCATATATATATGCACGCATCACTGCTACATAGAAACTTACATTTGAAGAGCTTATTATAATGCTTTCTCTATTTTAAAATATAATAATTTTTTAAAATTTAAAATTTATTAACTTTAACATCTATTCTAAACCGATCATAACGATCTCAGTTAGAACAGAGATAGTAAAGAATATACTCGAACACTATGAAATTACCGTTCTATCGTAAGAGAGATTCCATGTTTTACATTAACAAGTGATTGGTTATACAAAGGCATTCTGTTAGCCTTTTGCCGTCACCGTTAACCTTCCATCAAAGCCATTCCATTACCCATGGAAAAAATTCTATTTTATCCTGGGAATATATTAAGCACTCCCTAGGTTGGTATACACTCTAATGATAAAATGGACCTTTTATATGGGGCTACTAGAGTATATTTGACTGAAGGCTAACGTTGATGGCGAAAACGAAAGGGAAAAAACTTGTGCGAACCAAACATTAGCGAGCATATTTCGTATATAACTTACGTTCTTCGATGGTAATTCTTTGAACCAAACATTTTAATAGCAAAAAGGTCAAATTTCTCCTACCGTAAGAACATACGCAGAGACAGTTTGAAATTACCATTCATATATAGCAAGAATTACTGGTTTTTAGTGCTATGGTTATCATGATTAGAAGTACTTCGTTAACATGTCATCGGTCACTGTGCGCACGGGCTGCGCATTCGTATAAACAACATCAGTACTACTACTGCTCCCTCCCTTTTTTAATAAATAATGTTATTAATATTTATCATGACATTTAACATTCATCTTATTAAAAAATTAATACAAATATATGAGCCATGTTTAAATTTTTTAAAAATAAATCAAGTCATAACAAAATAAATTATACTTACTTAATTTTTTAAATAAAACAAATACTTAAACGTCCTGTCAAAAAAGAATGGCCTTACTAAAAACGAAAAACGAAGATAGTACGTGCCAAACGAAACGGCGGCGCCCCATACATGTGCATATACGCGGGCTGGCAGATTCGATCACCCTAGCTAGCTAAGCTTCCCGACAACTAGTGATGAGGGAGTGGCTAACCTAGGCTTGCCCGCAGTGGCGGACCCATGAAAATTATACTGTGTCCCCACTCTAGGCCTCTAGCTAGAATCACTCTACCGTATTTTTTTTAAAAAAAGGAAATCATGAAAAACCAATGGTCCGATGGCAAAATTTTGGTATACTTTTATCGATGTTTTCAAATTTTGAGCAAAATGTGGTCCACAATTCATGAAAAAAATCAGTAAAATTCAGAAAATATTCAGAAATAAAAGGTAATGAGAGTGAGCTTGGAAATGACCTAGGTGATGCATAATGCCTTGCTCATATTTGATAGATTTTAATTTGATCTAATCACGCCTTTAATCTTTGAACTCGTAGATTTCACTTTAGCTTCCAATCAAATATCACTCATTAAGGGAGAGGATCAGAGAAGAGCAAGTAAAATGTACAAAGGTGAATGACTACCTTCACCTTAAGAAAATAAAATTAGAATAACTACACCATTTTTTTAACATATAAATGATCGGTTTGACATGTTTTTAGATGACATTCATTTAGATTAAAGAATTAAAAAACAACATTTACAGTGGGTCAAATAGAAACCCACGTCCCAGTCCTCTCCAGTGTCCAGTCTCAAATTCTTATCCCCATCGAACTTCACTTTTCTCTCTCCTGGCTCCTAACTCTCCAAATCTGATAGCAGTTCCTAATACCCACAGCTGCATGACGAGTGCGCAACATCCTGGAAGCAGTCATGCAGAGTGAGGCGAGCTCCCAGTGGTACCAGCCAACAAAGCATCATGGCCCTAGGCTCTAGCCATTCTTCTTTTTCCACTCTTCTTCTTCCTCCGGTCCTTTCTTCTCCCCGCCCCCTAAGGCCTCGTTTGGCAAGCGGGGATTGTACAGGGATTGTGACCCATTTTCTGGTCTCGAAGAGGAAATTCACAATGTGGGGGGAGAAATACCCAGTTTGATAAAATATTCGTTTGGCTTAGCCTGGGAAGGTGAATTTTCCAGCCCAAAACCCTCCAAACCTAGGGAAAATCGCACTACCAGTCTTAGATCGGGAAATCTATTATGCGCCGAGCGACGCATTGCCTCTCCACCCTCTCTGGAGCGCCGCCGTTCGCTCCTCTCGCGAGCGGTGCTGCCTCGCCCCTCCCTCCAAGCGCTGATGCCCTCCTCCTCCCTCCAAGCACTAACCCCTCCTCCTCTTTCTAAGCACCGCCACACCCTCCAGCCCTCTCTGCAAGCCGCCGTCGCCTCCCTCCGGTTGTCGTCACCGGCTTCGACCTTCCAGGGACACAGCTTGCACACAATGATAGCGATGTCATGCAGATTGCAGGCTGAGCCGTGTCATGCTGGCCTTGTAGGTTGATCTCAAACTTGTGATTTGTGCACTGGAGTTGATGTAAGCAGGACTTGCAATTTTGTGGAATTAGTGAATATTTTTATTTCTTGATTAGTTGCAAGTAGTTGTGCATAAATTTGTGGATGAAATTGAGGCATTTTTATTGTATATCCAGATATCTAAATGCCAATTTCAACTCTGCTAGTGGTGCTTGCAAGTACCTATAGACATGATGTAATGTTAAAATGTTCTTCCACAATTTTTGGAATTTTCATGTTGTTTGCCCGAATTTTCTGATTTGTTTCTTGGTCCTTTCTCTGATATGAAATTTATGTAGGAGCGTTGATTTCCATTTGCTCTGGAGTTTGTATGGAGGTTAGCTTCCCTTAGCAATCCAAATGGCCAAAGCAATGGTGTAAGAGCATCTCCAATAGATACCACATATAGATAACTAAGCTAAAATTTGGTAATTTTAGTCAAAAAAACCCCTCCAACAGACTACCTATTCAAATGGCTGGATGGCCAAATATGGCCATCCAAACCCAGTGGCCAAATGGTAAGACCCACCTAAAAAAATTAATTTTTTTCATCCTCCCGTGCGAACCACCCTCCCTCCCATCTCCCCGATTTCGTTCGGATCCCCCACCGCCAGCCACCATCTCGTTCCTTGGTCGTCGCGCCAGCCTCCAGCTGTCGACGAGGAGCCCGAGGAGGTCGACGAGGTCGCCGCACCGCCAGCCGCCAAGCCCTGCAGCGGCGCCATCCTACTCTGTATGCTCGACAAGTTTGCCATCCTGCAGGACCTCGTCGACCGCCATGTCACTCGTATGCGCGTCCTCTCGCCGTCCAACCTCGCTGCCGATTTCCCTCGCGTGCTGCCGCCGGGAGCCCACATCCCATGCTCCGCCACGAGGTGCTCGACTCATTCCTCCGCTGCCACGCCACCGACGCCGGCGCCACCTTCCTCTCTGCCGGCGAGCAGTCGCGCCTCCTCACTGCGATCCGACGAGGTGAGGCCAAATGGGTTGAGATCTCTTGTGTTCTTCCTTCTTCTAGGTAAAGATTGGATCTTTACCTATGTAGTATTTGGTAATGGGTTCAGTCTGGTTACACATGAATCTGATGATATTTTGGAGAGTGAAACTAGCCGTTGGGATTTAAAGATTGGTAAATGGCCATTCTGTTAGAGTGGACAGAGATTTTGATTACCCATTTTTTGGCTAGCTACCTAAATAGAGATTTGAATAGTTAAAAATAGATTAGCTATTGGAGATGCTCTAAGGGTTCGGAGGAGATTGGGTGATGGGAGGGGATCCACCTAATCCCAACCAGGTTTTATTTTCCCTAGAATATTTCTCCCCACTAGCCAAACAAGGCCTAATTGATTTCTTGGTGATTATGGGACTGCCACACAAACCGTGCTTCATCATCGTGTTCTATTCTTTGAGGGGATTCCCATTTTAATGATTCCTCAATGTGAATATTGTCTAATAGTCAATACTACATTGTAGTTCCTTCGTTCCAAAATATAGCAACATAGTACTAGGTTATGTCAAATCTAATATTAGGCTGCTATATTTTGGAATGGAGGGAGTAATATTTTTCTAAAAATTTTGGGTATGCTGGTGCCCAACCGGCACCCCCTAGGTGCGCCCCTGTGCCCGGCCACTAACACTCAAAATAAAACTAGATAATTCTCTTTTGCAGGCATAAATATTTGGTACTTAAGACATTTTTGTTAAATTTTAACCACAAATAACTTGTCAATTACCCAGTTAGAAAAGGGCTCAAATTTACGTTAAAAAGTACTAATCATATTAACTGAGTATTTGATGGCCAAGTTTTAAAAATTTGACTGTATCTTACCTTAATATCAATATTTGTGATCGGAGGGTTTTAGGCCTAAAAGATCTATGGACCGGCCGGTACTGGTTGACCAAACGTTGTACAATACATGCATACATACGTACGCCCAGCACTTTATATAAAGCTAGTTTGTCTTGATTATATAATTAAGCTTAACAATTGTCCACACGTACTGTGATCGAGCTGGAGATGGACCTTGCATGCGCACATGCACACAAACTATGCACACGTTGAGAAAGAAAACAAATTGTCGTTCTATATATTATTTTATTTGTGTCAGAGTTTTGTCCTGTTAATGACCCATTCTTCTTAATTAATTAGATTTAAATCACAACAAACAACGACTTTTAAGGCCTTAAATATATTGGCACATGGCAGCCAACATCAGCGACAGTTCCTTGTCCTTTTCTCACTCGCCTTGACTGCCGATCGAGCTCACGTAAAACTCTTTGCACGAACGCTAGCTGTCACTGCTACAGAAGCAGCTATCTGTATCGATATATCTGTAACGGTCAAGGTAGAACCGTCTCCGATCAATCATCTATAACAGGTTAATATCTTAACCGCAATATATAATGGTAAGAATGACCCGTTGGAGATATTGGGTCATTTTGTAACTAATGAGCCATTACAGATATGATGTATGATATTAATAACGGTTTTTAATAACAGAATGTTATAAATGATCGGTTATCTATAACGGTTTATTTAATGGTTCATAAAAAAATAAACCGTTATAGATAAGATATCTTCATCTGTAAAAACCGTTATAGATGAACGTGTGACAGTAGTAGTACATCCATATATATCAATTCTCTCTCGTCACTTCTATCTCCCATCCTGACGCCACATCCCGTAACAAGCCTTCCACGCCACCGAGTTACAACGCCTCCTCGCCCTCACTCCTGAGTGCCAACCCCGAGCACCCCTGCCCTCACACGCCGCCGCAGCTCCTGCCTCCCCTTCTCTCTCAAGTTCCTCCTGCACCACCTCTCCTCGCCCCTCTCTAGATCCGGTCATGGCGACGACGGTGGGCAGTGTTCCATCCTTGGCAACAACGGCACACCATCAATCCTGCCTTGGCAACGACGACTGACGACGGAGCCCGCGCGGGTCTGGAGGAGCCCACGGAGTTGAAGGTGTGGCGGCGTTGGTGGAGCATCGGTGGCAATGGGGGTCCAGACCTAGGAGGCAGACGGCGACGGGACTCTTGGGACGAAACCTCAGGTCCCGTGCGGTGGTGCCAACGATGGGGACGACCAGAGAATAGGAGGCAGTGGCGTCCTGTCTTGAAGCGGATGACTCCTCCCCTCTTCCTCCTTGCAACGCAAATGACGTCGGCCTCCTCCTTCTTGCACCAGACTCCGCCGCCTCCCCTCTTCTTCATCACGATGCAGACAGCGATGCCAGCTTGCCGCCTTTCCCTACCCTGTCGGCCCCGAATTTTGGAAACCAGGAATCTCATATATTTTCCTGTACCAATACCTGGATCAGTAGTTGGTACATACCTTCATAGCCAGCTCATAACATATGTGAAAAGAAAACAAGACTAAAGGGTTATATACCTATGATAAGGCCGACAGGGCCTCATCCTATCAGATGACTAGCAGCAGAAACCAGAATAATAGTAGGCCTAAGTGACGTGCCCACAGGCAGTTGACTGGGTTTGTGATCTAGTTCTCGATTAGCACTCCGGTCATCCTGCTAAGTATGCAGGCATACTAGCAAGGTGTTCGGCTTCCTTCTTTGATGTATGCACAATTCGAGCAAGGGTAAGTACTTATGTACTTAGCAAGTCATCACATAATATGTAATAGTATGCATAGGTATAACAAGGATAGCTATAGATTTATTTGCGTAAAGCCAGAATTGTAACAGTGTAATAATAGATTTAAATTGCATTTCACAAACTGATTTTTTGTATCTTGTATCATGGGTTAGAGCCTCATACAAGAGAGGGTAACCCACTCTGATCCATAACACGTATCCACGTGAGATCCTTGGTATCGTAGTACCTCAACCATACCCACCGAAGATCATTTGGCATCGCATATCAAGTGCTGCAGGAAGGAAACCCACGTGTAGTCTATAAGTCATCAGAGCAGTGCGGCTCCCTTTTAATTTCCATTCCTTCTCTCATCCCAAGTTTTTATAAAACCAAAACTAATCCAAATGGACATAGCTCCTCCCATGACTGCAGGCACGGCTATTCAAATAGTTTTCACTCTGCAGAGGTTGCACGCTTTACCCACACACCATCACACTCTTTAAACCTTCTATCAGTATCTCATGAGTTGAGGAAGATGTGTACTTAATTGTTTGGAAATTAAATTGTCATTTAATTTCCATTTTTATTTTACAGATTGTGTCATAGTTTGTCCCTTATATTACTTGCATTATAGGGGTTGGAAATTTAATGGATATTTAATTTCCTTTTAGTGGTTCTTGTTCTCCAAGTTAATGTTGTTGCAAAATTTAAATTGGTTTTTTGGGTTTGTTGGTCACTTTATTTATGTTGACTTTCGTTAGATCCAACAAAAGCAACCAAAGACAATGTATGATGCAAGAAATTTTTAAAAAGTTTAAAATTTTACTGATTTTTCGTAACCGAATTTTCAGGGTGTTACCTGCTCCTTCCTACTCGAGCGCCGCCTCCCCTCACGTCCTCAGTCGTCCACCCTCGAGCTCGGGGCGGTTGGATATAGCGACTCTCGAGCTCGGGGTAACCAGATCTGTCCGCCTCAAGCTTGGGGACCATCGGATCTGGTCGCCCCGAGCTTGAGGCATGGGGAAGGTTCAAGTGGGGCAATGATGACAACGATGATAGCGACAACAAGTGTGGCGGCGACGGTCTACCACTGTGAAGCCACCTCATCGACGGGCATCGACATCGTCTCCTCCCTTCCCCGAGCTCCCTTCCCTGAGCTTTGCCCTAATGTCCACAAGGCGACAGCATGGTTACGGGCACGGTGATGGCGACGGCGTGAGTAGCTTATGGCAGCATCGACATCGGCGACAACGACGACGCGCATTTGGGGAACTAGGCCGCATTTTTGTTTTTTACCCATTATAGATAGGGTTCCACATTAGTGATCATTAATCTGTAATAACAATATTTCTATAGTAATTTTGTTTTTACGTCCCCTAAAATACAATGTTTAATCTATCTCCATTCCATAATATTGCTATCTAGCAATGTTATATGACGGAGGTAGTAATTGAGATCAAAGAGGCTAGTTACAGCTTTGGATCTAAACCATTTCGGTTATCTACTGAAGAAAGCTACTAGCTACATGCATGCATGTTTTGGAGCGGGCAAGATGAATGTTTTCGAGTGGTCAAGCCAGCCTGCATCGTATGTCAGCTAGCACCACGGATTCATCGACCAACGCCCTGTTCTCTTTATGACAGTATGTGCCTGAACTGATGTGAAGCTGTGGCTAAGCTAAGCTACATTACTGATAATGACAGATGCATGGAAGCCAGCTAGACAGTACGCACAGCTAGCCACAGAGACAGGTGTTGTTAGTAGCTTGCACGGCTGCCGTGCCATTGGCCCATTACAGCCTTACACAGGAGGTAAAGAGCACGACAACGAGCCCTAGACGTGAGCTGTGTGATCGAAACATCTGCTCCCTCCGTCGTAAAATATAAAAATTTTAACTTGTTTAGCAGAGACTAAGGTTAAAAAAAAAAGATTTTGGTGTCTCTCAATAAATATGGAATAAATGGAAGTGAAAAGATAGATAAGGGTAAGAAAGAAATTAATTTGAATAAAAAGTAATTAAGGAGACAATTAGTATTATGAATAATACTATAAATTCTTATATTTTAGAATAGAGAGAGTAGATCGTACCCCCTACAATTGGATGTTTTGTTAAAAAAAACATTTGCTAGCAGCTAGGTCCATCTACACAACCAGTACTCTATATATATATATACACACACATATTATCATCGTCGGGAGGCCGCCGCCATCGAGAGAAATCCCTGATGCCTCCGTTGTCGCTTCCTCTGCCTAGGAGCCACCGTCTCTAGATTCAAAAATTTTGGAAAAAATGAACAGGTGGTTGATTACCGTACGATGACCTCGTATATATATTAATATGTATTTTAATATCCAGCAAAAGAATTACTTTGATGGATGGTTCGTTACGGTGTGGGGGACTAGCACATATATATTAATAAACGGTGTGATGTCTAGTAAAAGAATTACTCCATTAGTAAAGGGGTGTTTGGCGATGATTTCTCTCGCAGTAATGATTTTACTACTGCTACTACTTAATGAAAAGGTACGGGAAGAGGTATTTGGGAATAATTTCGCTCGTAGTAAAGATTTTACTACGACTACTGCATGAAGAAAAGTTGCAAGAGGGAGGGGGCTAGGGACAAGTGAGGATCGTTGGGTACGTTGTGAGACGCACGTTTTAGCTAAACCACGCGCTTGGCGTGGTATAGAATCTATATATATATATATATATATGAAAATGGTTCTATACTTCTTGGAGTATATACTCTTGCTTGTATCTACCGTCTATCTCTAGCCAGTCCTCGATCGATACTTTAGGTATATACCGCTACCAAATAAAAAAAGTTATATACCGCTACCAAATAAAAAAGTTATATACCGCTAACAAATAAAAATAGGTATATACTGTACTGCTACTAAATAAAAAATAATACATACTACCCATATAAAAGAAAGTATATGCATACAGGTGAGAGTACATACTCCTAAGAGTACAAAAGAGGGTTCATATATATATATATATATGAACCCTCTTTTGTATTCCCTTTATTCTAAATTTTAAGAACTTTAGGATTTAAATTTTGTTCGATAATACAATAGATTTCTAATATTATTTATTGTACTACTTGTTCTATTTATCATTTTTCATTCAAATTTCTTTCCATTTTATCATCACCTATCTTTCTACGCTTATTTATTTCTTATTTATTAAGAAACAACAAAGTTTTTTCTTCTTAACGTTAATCTCTACTAAATAACCTATAAATACTTATATATGATAACAAAGGTACTAAGACACATGCCCGGGCATCAAATCGGTTGATGTCCCTTCGTTCATCAATTCAACACTGTATCATCACCCATGTATATGTATATCGATGGCTGCATGCATGCCGATTAATTATCAATTCCACGTACGTGCGCGTAGGATTAATTAATTAATTGTCGGGTAATTAACTTAGCAAGCATGTTATTAGATGAATACTGTACTGGGTTGCAGTCAGGTAATATCACGCAGTTGTATTACATTACTGTGGTAATCTCTTACGGTAAATTCTCTCAGTTTATAAAACCTTTTAACTTTTTATAGTTATTTTATATTTTTTTGGTAACTGTAATAACAGATAGCGATAATCTCGTAAGCCGGTAATTAAGAAATATCCTTGTTGCAGCTAGTGTCTGTCTCGATCGTAAGCTATAGGTAGCGTCATGTGCGTCCATGTGCTGCGCCGTCCCGTACGTCACCAACCGTAGCGGCCACAAGGCGCGAGGTTTAGCACGTAGCTAGCCATGTTACGTCCACCCCACTAGTGCCCCCACGTACGTACGGCCCCTTTTCCCTGCCTGCCGCAAGCACAGCTCTGGATGATCCGTACACAGCTTGAATGTCTAGATTGCCATATCTCTTCTATTATAAAAATTTAAAAGATTTCCCGTCCTTCGCTGACATCAGCATGACGTCAGCCCCGCAAGATCTTCGACACCGCCATTGTCTGAAGAAGCTCCCGCGCGAGCACGGAATCCTATCCACCGCCGCCCCGACGCAGTCCCTGAGCTGTTGCCCGAGCTGAGAGAGGAACGACATCGCTCGTCGCCGAACCCTCTCATCTCAAACTCAACCCGCCGCTGCCTCAGTACCATCTCTTATCTTCTTCCTCCAACGCCTACACCGCCCGAGGCCCCTCCTGTCCCTGGCGCGAGCGAGCGCCGTCGTCGCGCCAGATCTGTCGGCACCGTCAGCTCTCCTCCTCGACTGGCAATGAGGCCGAAGGCCCTCCTCTCCTCTCCTCCTCTGGCTCCAGCGTCGTATGCGTGCCAGTTCTAGAGCCACCACCGTCACCGCTCTAGATCTAGAAGCGCTGCTACCACGCCATCACTAAGCTCAGGAGAGAAAGGAGGGTGTTGAGGTGGGAAGCGAACTTGAGCTCAGGAGGGGAGGGATTTCGAGAGTGTTGAGCCAGGGAGGGAGATAGAGCTGATTGAGGGAGGGGAGGGAGGGAGCTCGAGAGAGCTGAAGGGAGGAAGGTAGCCGAGCTGATCTGATCTAAACGAAGGGAGACAGCCGAGATGAAGGAAGGAAGGAAGGAAGGGAGGGAGGAAAGATACTGATGAATCTGTACCGGCAGGATGGGTCGGAAGGGAAAGTTTGCAGATTTTGCATTAAATGCAGTGTGAACACGAAATCGAAATGAACGGAGTGGGCGGACGTTAGGACTGATCAGTGAACTGTTGCTCCTCTGCTCCTGCTATTGCCTTGCCATTTTCCAGCGACGACGGCGCTGCCAACCTAAGCCACTAACGGCGTCGCTGCTGCTTCACGTCGTCTGCGCCAGCTGCCAGTGTGAACACAGCGCAAGCTCCCAACCAGCAACAGGCAACCACTTTCATGCACTATCGAACTATGCGTTAGGCTGAGTTCAAATGTAACTGAAGAACAAAAAAAAAAAAACTTTTCGAATGGCTAAATAGTGTATTTTTTAAAAATTTTCTATATAAAAATTACTTAAAAAATTAAATAAATCTATTTTTCAAGTTTGTAATAATTAAAACCCAATTAATCATATACTAATAGCTTACCTCGTTTTATGTGATCTTATTTTTCTTTCTTTTTTCTCACCTTCAAACACTCTCTTAGTGATCGTGCATGCACAGATCATGGCCAATAAGAATCAAGTCCAGAGAAAATTACGCTTTTGACTTTATTTTAAAGGCTAACTAACAATTTAATCCTATTTCTTTAACTTTGCTTATTTGGCCCTCTTTTTTAAAAACGAATCTGTTGTTTGGCTCTATTCTGACCATAACGTTTGAAATCTCTATTATTATAAAAATAAATAGTTTTTTGCCCAAGATTTTCGTCCGTCTCATGACATCATCATCAGGCTTCGTTGGTTCGTCCGTCCGTCACCGAGTGAGTCCGTCACGTACATGGATATCCTGATTCTTGTTTTCGGGAAACTTCGCAAAACAACGGAACTGGCGGTTTCCGACTGAACCATAAAAATTTTGGCCCATATATGTCCACGCATGCAACACACCTTGTCAGTCTGGCTTCAAACGACGCGCCACAACGCACGCAAGCCTGAATCCGAGCAAAAACAACATAAACTTTTCCACTCATCGCGGATAATTTTGCCGACTAGCCCACTGCATGTCGTTGCTCTTGCGCTCTTGAGTTCAAATAGCCCGTCGGCCCACATGCACATCCATCATTTTAGAATTTAAATAGGTTAGTAGATATATTGGTAAGACCGTACAAGCATAACATGGCAAAATAGATTAGGATTGTAACGCCCCGGTTTTTAGGCCGTTAAAAACTATTTTACTAAAAACCCTATTTTTAAAATTTTTGGCTTTTTGTGTGTGCTTAAGGATTAAGTGCCATAGATCTCATATCAAAGCCTCCCTTGAAACTCTAAATCCTCATTCCCAAACTCTCTCCTAAAATCCGAGACTCGAATTTTGCAATTCGACTGTCTCTCCCTAAATTTCCTTGGAAAAATTCATATTCTCTGTACTTAGGTTCAAATTTTGCAATTCGAAGCCCTCCAATAAAAACCCTTCGAAAATCGCCTTTGAAGCCCTCCATTTAATCTCCTTATTTTGTCCCCCCTCAAAAACTCTAAATTCCATCGAGAACTTCCTTCCTGAAAATTTGCCAAATTTATTTATTTCCAAAAACCCTCAAATCCTAAGAATTAAATTCTAATATTCCCTCGAGGTCCTCCAATTCTAATCCTTTGCAAAAATTCCCAAAATATACTTAAGAATCAAATCCCAGTTTTAAATCAAACCCCTCTTGAATCTCCTCTTTTTCTTTCCCCAAATGTCATCCAAATATCAATATATATTTGTGCTCGAATTCAAACCATAGAAACCCCTCTCAAAAATTCTCAAAAAAGTCCTAGAAGTTCAAATCTCAAAATTAGAATCAAATCCAAATTTAGATCTCCAAATGATCCTCTCAAAAACTCTCTAAACCTCTCTTTCAAATATATATATATATATATATATATATATATATATATATATATATATATATATATATATATCTCAGTGTCCCTCTTGAAATTTCCCCTTAATTGAAATTCTTATGAGCCAAGCATCAAATCCCAAATTCAAATACCCTTTCAAACTCTCCAAAAACCCTCCAAAATAAATCCCTGGAAATTGTCAAAGTTTACTATTCACCATGGGCCTCCTTCTCCTCACTCTCGGCCCACTCGGCCTCTGCCTCCCGCGCAGCCCAGCCGACTCCCTCCTGTCTGGCAATCAGGCCCCACCGGCCAGGCGCACGACCACCCACACACGTGGCTGCTCACGCGCGCGATGCACGCGCCTCGGCCCCGGGCCCCACTGGTCAGTCTCCCCCGGCCGAGCGCCACGGACGCCGTCTCACCGCTCGCCACCTCAGCCCTTCTCGGGCCCACACGTCAGTGTCCCACGAGAGCAGCGCGGACGCCCTTTTTTTTTTCCACGGCCTGGCCTGGCAGTCGTCGTCTTCCCCGTCTTCTTCTTCCTCGATCTCTCTCTGCTCTCTCTCTCCCTCTCTCGATCCTTCTCCTCTCTCTCTCCGACACCGTACGCCCTGCCCATACCTCCATGTCTCAGCAAGCTTCAAGGTCAGAGGCGCACGTCCCATCCCATCTCATCCCCTATCCCCTCTGTCCCTCTCCCCTCTCTCTCGCGGCAGCACGAGGAAGCTCGATGACGCCGGCCATAGGAGCTCGGCATCGTCGCGTCCCGTCAAGCCAGCCGCGCATTGCCTCGCATGCTCCACCACCTCTGTCCATCGTCATCTAGTGCTGCGCCCGGGCCTATAAATTCGCCACCACGCCACGCCATCGCCCCCAAGCTCAAGCTCTCTCTCTTCGCCGCCGCCATTGATCTTTTGGCCACACCCCAATCTCCCTCCCCCGAGCCCAATCAACCGAACAAACCTCACCATCGAGCTCCCTAGTGCCTCGCGGCTCCGCCCATGCCCTCAATTCCATCCGAGCACCGCTGAGGGGCAAACGCCCAAATCGGGTGCCGCCGTCCCGCCATTGCCGTTCTTAAGAGCTTGCGATTGCACAAGGTGAGAGCTCGATTCCTCCCTCCTATCTCCTTCTCGCGGGACACTGCATCCAAGCCTGCCCATCCCGACCTCTCTCCGCTACACCTTGGTCGCTGGCGATGGCCGTCCACCGCGCCACCTCGCCACTGCCCCCTCTCTGTCGCCGCTCGCCGTCATCGGCCACCCTAGCCCTAATCCGAGCTGATCATCTCCTTCACCGTCGCCCCCTCATCCCATTCCCGTAGCCTGCTCCTCCTCTCTCGCCGCCGACCGCCGCATCCTCTCCGGCCGCCGTGCACCGTCGATCTCTTTGCCGGCCGGTCTCCTGTACCCCATCCGGCACCCCTTTCTCTCTCGGTCTCTGACATGTGGGCCACTCAATTAATTCCCCTCAAGCAACTGACAAGTGGGCCCCGTTCCTTTAGTGCACAGTAATCCCCCTGGTCTGTGGGTCCAGCCCCATTAACAAATTTAATTAATCACTATTTGCAAATATGATCCACTGACATATGGGCCCCACAAGATAAATGCATAGTGATCACACAATCCTCTTCTATCACAGTGACATGTGGGCCCCTTTTCATCCAACTCTCTCTCTCCTCCCCCCTATGCCATGTGGGCCCTGCTCTTTTTCTCTCTCCTGTGCCAATGACAAGTAGGCCAGATCTCCATTTCTCTCTTCTAGCCACTGACAATGGGCCCCACCTATCAGCCACTATTCCCCAAAATAATTCCTTTTTCCAAATTCAAATAATTCTTTTTCTTTTTCCAAAAAAATCCCTAAAACTTCTAAAATCCATATCCTTTCAACCGTAACTCCAATTGACCCCGTTCAAGTCTCTAAATTTTTCTAAAAATGAGATCTACCTTATGTCACTATTAGTTATTAATAATAGTATATTATTTCTAGGGTTTTGTGTGTTTTTCTCTCGTTTCGCGTGTAGTCGACGCTTCGAAAATTCGTCGGACGTCGGATTTTCGTGAGGATTCGAAGACGAAGACTGAGACAAGTCACTCTTTGACCATATTGCTCCTAAATTTAAAATGTTTTGTTTGCAAAATTGCATTGCTAGTAGGCACGTTAAATTGATCGGCCTCAGTTTGCGTGTCGAACCGACGGACCTCCCTAGTAGTTGCATAAATCCAGTAGGATGCTGAATCCTATTCCTTGTCGCTCCACCTCGTAGTACCTCGGTAACCATGCTCTCTAGGCATGGAATCCGATGGTTCTACTCACATCACTATTGTTTGTTGATTGGGAAAAAATTAGGGTTTCCAAAGATTTAAAACCCGACATGCGATGTCGGCGAGTTTTGCGAAAATCCACGGTGCAAAGTAATCGCCTGTGTGGTGGCACTTCATATTCGCATATAAGGACCGTTTCCCTTGAGAATTTCATCCGAGCATCTCACAGTGCGACCACACGGGTGGAATGGGATACCCCTGGCCGAGTAACTAGTGTTCCTAGGATGGTTTTCGGTTGCTAATAAATGTGGGAGCGGTTGGGTGCCAAGAGGGTGATATACCCCCGTCCCTGAGTACAGGAAATGAGTTCCTGGTACTTGGTTGAGAGAATTCATTTATAGGGCAACGTGCTATCCTGGAAAGGCTTTGGAAAGGCCCTGTCGCGAACCTCCCTACCTGATCAGTGTGGGAGTAAGCTCGCGTCGTGTGGGTAAAGCGTGCACCCCTTGCAAAGGTCTATAATCTGTTCGAACAGTCGTGCCCACGGTTACGGACGAATGTGAGGTGATTCCTCTAGCGTTGATTTGTTTGCCAGTACTTTGTGAAAATAGTTTTGTGGTTTGGAAATCGTTACCAGAATCGGCCTTAGTGACTAATGGATGACCTGAGTGGTCTGAAACGGGGCTGTGTGACCTGGGATGTCGAATGGCATCACAGTTAGGCTTCCCGAGTAGAAGCGGTGTATGTTTTGAGTTGAGATTAAGAATGGCTCGAGGAGCCGCTGAGATGAATCATGAGATGAGATAATGTCCTGGATAGGATAAAAGTGAAAGGAAAATAATAGAGGAAACATGAGGTTACGTCCTGGAGTGGACGAAATTGAAAATAAAGTAATAGATGAGTACACAGTGGAAAGCTGTTTGTGGGCAGATCCACTGTCGCGGTCTGACAGGCAGTATAAGAATACCTAAAATCAATTAAAATCTGATTCATCCGCTTGAATTGTTGAAAAGCAATTCGCGGACAGGATTGAGGCGAGAGCCTCCTTCCAGTCACATTGAGACAACTCACACTTAGGGTTTTTGAAAATATTTTTTTTTATGAAAAGGTTTTGCGAAATAAACTCCAGCCTATCTTTGATAGCCTACATAACTCACGTTTTTCATGACTTGCTGAGTATGTAAGTACTCAATCTATTTCTTTTTTCCCCTCATTCAGGAAGAGTGAAGTTGAAGTGAAGATTAGGGTTTCTTTCCTAGTTCCAAGCCGTTGCTTGTGGATTGGGTTCTCGCTGCGTCGTCGATCCGTTGCTGTGGTTCTGTTTGCAGGTTGCTACTCAGGACTTGCCCGAAGTGGCAACTTATAAAGGTATAGTGTATATATATTTATTTAGCTAATTGCTGTGGTACATCTCCGTTGACCGCGGGTAACAACAAGTTTTTCTGGGACTGGTACCGGTATGGTGGTTCCGTGGGAGTTGGTTCACGCTAATCTCCTGCAGCGCTTCCTCTCTGGTATCATTGTAGGTGGTGCTAGGGCGGGAGGCGCTACAAGGATTCAGCTCAAAAAATTATTGATGTTTATTAAAAAAATTCTGGTATATATGTACATAATAACTGTATATCACGCATAGGATTCTTACGAAGGAGTTTATTTGTTAATTCTCTTATTAATATATATATATCATGACATAATAAAATCTAATTCGAATCTAATTTCGAGTTCACAATGAGTCTTCCTATAAACAGGCTAGTCCAAGAAAAGCCAAGTCCATCGGCAAAGCAACAACACGTTAAGTCACTAACACATACGCCATTGCTCGGCTTAGCACGCAAGCATTTGCCAATTAATGTTTCTGGTTTTTGCCTATATTGCCTATTCATTATGACAATTCAATCCGAAACAGTTGTAAGACTAGGGCCCATTCTTGCAACGGGCATGGGGATTTTATTGACATGCTGCACTTTCACAATATATTCATGTCAAAATCTAAAGTACTTAGGAAATAAATAAATTGTCTTAAACACTCTGGCTCCGATGGCGTCATCGGTCTTCGGCTCGGGCGTGGAGGCAAGCGGGTGCCTCGGCGGCCAAGCATGTGGAGAAGCGGCGGCGGTTGGGGTTTGGGAGTGCTCGAGATGGCCGAGTGGGGCGGTGATTCCAACACCGTGTTTCTTTTTTACTTTGAGAGTGTAAATAAATTATCAAATGGAAACATGACTACAATCATGTAAAACTCTATAGTACCTGTACCGAGAGATTGTGTCCGATTCAGATCATGCTTCCCACGTTACACGAAACATTAGGAGATCACATCCAACTATGTACAATTAAAATTACACTTACCCATTGCAACACACAAGCATTTTGGTAGTAAATTAAATAGTTATAAAATATGCCTGCTTTTTATTGACTATTACCTCCGTCCCATATTAAGCCCTCCTTTTTTTTTTGCTTAGACATTAGGCCTGGTTCTTTTCAAATTATTTACTGGACTATTGAAACGAATTATTCGCTCTATGCTTTAAAAAAATATTTTTCTCAAAAAAAATTTTCTACTACATTGTTTACACCACTTGTTTTAAGCTATCTGTTACGTTTATTTTTTAAACTATTTAATTTATCCCTATAATCAACTAGATAATCCATATTAATAATCTGCTTAATAACCAGTTTTAATCAGGGCCTAAGTTGTTCCCTCGTTTTTTATGAGCATGTTTTCCAAGCTGATAAACGGTGCTTTTTAAATACTTTATATAAAAAAATTTCTTTAAAAAATCAAATAAATTTGTCGGTATACTAAATATGGGATAACACACAGACATGCACATACCTCGACGAAGTATAACATATCAATTTCTATATAGAAACAAACCCTATACATATAGATAGAGTCCGGAGCAGGAAAGAAATATAGAGTCCTACTCGGGCCCTACCAGAACTGCTTAGATTTGTATCCTAATATGCCTCCCTAGTTCTACTTGGACAAAGGGGCATCCGAGAGTATAAATACAAGACCCCCCATAGGGAGAGGGACAAGTTAAGATAAGCCAACAAAACCCAAGGAGAAACAACAGAAGCCACATACTCCCAATCTCATCTAGTTGACATTGGAAGAGCCCGACGACAACTAGCAACCGACCACCATACCTAAGTTCTACGTAGACAATACTAGCAGACTAGATTAGGGTTTCTTCCCCATACTTTGTACTCATGAGATTGATATAGTCGAAAGCACTGGCCTCTCGGCCAAACTGGAGTAGAGCTATTAGTCATCTCGGGGTCCGAGCCAATATACAAATCCATATCTCCTTGCATCTTCGTTTGCATCTTCATAGTAGCCTTACCCTACATCCTCAAAATACACCATTTATACACGGATACTGCGGTCGGGTACCAATCAGTCGACAAAATCCATTTTTCAAGTTTGTAATAGTTAATACTTAATTAATCATGTACTAATGATTCATCTCGTTTTGCATGTTGCTGACAAGCTCAAGACATAAGCTCATTCAAACAGTGTCTGGCAGCATTCGGATGTGCTTATGCACATGGCTTATAAGCCACGCGCAAAATAAGAAACATCATTAGCGCATAATTAATTAAGTATTACCTATTACAACTTAAAAAATGGATTTAATTGCTTTTTTAAAGAAATTTCTATATAGAATTGTTTTGCAAAAAACATCTCGTTTAACGTTTTGGGAAGCGTTCTTATGGAAAACGAGACGATAAGCACAAGCCAAAAGCTCATAAGGGGGTGTTCGAATCATCTTTTTTGTGTGGCTTATAAGCCGCACGTAAAACGAGAAACGTCATTAGCGCATGATTAATTAGCTATTAAAAACTTGAAAATTGGATCTATTTGATTTTTTAAAGATAGTTTTCTATAGAAAGTTTTTGCAAAAAACACACTGTTTTGCATTTCAAGAAGCGTGCTAATGGAAACCAAGGCACAAGCCATAAGCCACAAGTCGAAAAGAACACCACCTTAGCCAGATTAGCTTTTGGCTTATGGCTTTAAAAAAGCTCAATGAAAAAGCTGCTTGTGCAGAGGATATAAAAGTAATAAAAAGTCGAGAAGGTGTCAAGAATGGCGACTCCACTAGTGATCAGTGATCATGGTGATCCGGGTCTCTGATTTGTGGCATGGTGATGCCGGCGCTGCCGGGTGGTTGGGTTCTTGTCCCAGGGGATGCCCTTCAGGATGAGGCGTGATCCAGGTTTTCCACTGCACTACATTTCTTGTCTGCTTTTTCTCGTTGTCCTTTCATTTGGTGGTCGACTTTCCTCGATCCAATTTTTGTCTTTGCACCTCGTCTGTTGCCTTGGCTCTATGAGCCTGTATTGGTGGTACTCCAATGGGTTTTCATGTTGTTCATCTAAAGGATCGAAGCTATAGTTTTCTGGTTTGTTCAAAGGCGATTGGTCTTTGGATTTATAATCTTCGGTCCTACACCTGTAAGGATTATGTTGCTCGTTTCCATATTTGGAGGGATGGGGGGTCCAAATTGGCGTCAGGAATATGATCTCTGGATTTCTCAACAAGATTATGAATTGACTCTTGTTAAACATAAGAAGAAATTGGTCTCCTCATCTAGTAAAAGGTTCTTGCCGTCTCATCTGGTTTCTCAGAAGGTTGTTAAACAACCTGCTCAGTCTTCTTCTGTAAATGCTCTGATCCTTGTGAAGTCAGTCTTTAATCATCTTAAGTTTCCTTCTTCTTCTCCGGTGATCACCGGAGAGTGGTCTTCTTCTCTGGTGATAGCCGGTGAGTGGCGGGTTTCTTTTTCAAATTCAAAGACGCAAATTATCGGCCAGGATAATGGGAGTAATTTGCGGGATGATTGTTTGACCTGCGCTAGATGTTTACAGCTGGGCCATGTTGAATCTGCTTGCACTTTCAGAGTCCATTGCTCCAAATGCTTTCATTATGATCATCGGGCTAGTTTCTACTAGAACTCAAAAAAACTAACCCCAAAAGTGGAAGAAAGAGGATATCTTGTCTCCTGGGCCACAGATTGGTAACCGGAGCCCATCTAGAGCTAATAAGAAAAGCCCACTTGCGGCTAATATGGAAGATATAACTAATTCTAGGAGTAAGGGGGTAGATATCTTGAGAAACCAACAACCCCTCCATCTTCCTTGCAACTACAAAACCACAACTCTTCTGCCAGCTCTCGCTCTTGCTCCTTGGAGATGGCGATCTCAATCCTGATCTAGTGTCGTTCTTGCCGCCGGCGATGAATGTGTAACCATTCTGGCAAAACTGTCTCCCGCAAGCTGACCTAATCATCAGCAAAGATCCACCAAAGCAGCATGAAGGTATTGTTGTGGCTGTTCTTGAAACCCCCCCCCCCCCCCCAACCTCCTAAGCAGTTTGCATAGACTATGCAGATGGTAGTTCACCATGTTCAGTATGTGCTTGGTTTCCATGTGATTACTGCAGATAGACATCCGATTGAGTTTGCTTATGTCCAAGTTGCTTCTCCTATTCTTAGACATGTGTTGATTTATGGGGGTCCGTATAGTGTTGGGGATCAGTTTATGCTTTGATTTGTGCCTCATGTAAAACCTCTAGCTGTCATAACTCCCCTTTTATGAGAGAAGGATGGATTATGTTTTTGGATTTTTCCCTGGACCTAAAAACCCCTAAATATATTGATAAAGTGGTGTCTTTATTTGGAGAGATGTTCACTAGCATAATGTTGATCATGTTAGGGGCCGAGTTTTAGTGAAGGCCATTTATTCCTCTGTGGAGGAGGTCCCTGACCATATTGTGATAAAAAGGCCGCACCTTTTGGGGGTGTTGGCAAGTTTTGGACTTTTTGTGTTTATTCTAGAAGGGGAATTTGCTGATGTTATGCTTGCGGATGAAGACTTACCACCTGTCCACCATGTCCCACTACCTTAGGTCCTAGATGTTCCTAATCAGGAGCCACCACCAGCAAATGATGCCATGCAAGAGGATGTTAGGGAAAATCAAGACAATCAGCAAGACATGTCTGGCAGTGGTTTGTCTGAAGAGGGGGTCAATAGCTAATCAGATTGTTTTGGCTCCTTCTGTGGAAAAGCAGTACTTGCTCAACCCTATTTTTTGATGGCACTGAGACACATACCTCCTGGTCTGATATTGGAAGTACTTTCAGTTTTGTTGGTAACTCTATTTGCAAGGGTCCCTCTTTGTCTTTAGTGCCCTACAAGTTACCAGTTCTGCATGCGATACAATTTGGCCTCCTTTCTTCAGCTCTTCTTTTGGCAAGAGAAAGATCTCAGCTGGCCATTGAAAATATCATTGTCATGCATGAACCTTTAATGGTTATGCCCCCTTCACCAAGAGGCTCTCCCTATGATACCCAAGATGATTTACCAGTGGATCCCTTCCATCAAGTTCTTCTCAGTTGGCTGACACTCTTTAGATTACCAGGAAGAAGAGAGGAAAAAAGTAAAGGAATTGATCCTGGTTGACTCTAGTAGGAGGAGAAGTAGCAGAATTAACAAACTTTCTGAAGACTACATGTCTCCTGATCCAAAGCTTGGTGTGGGTAAGCCTAGGGGCAAAAGTGTTAAGAAGTTGAACACTATGGCGGAAAAATGTGGTATTCTTTCTTCCTTAAACCCCTTGCCTTCTAATTTCTCTTAAGATTCTAAATCTGATAATGATCCTGATTCTCCTCCAAATGAATGTTCTATTTAGCTCCTACAGAGGATAGGAGTTGAGGTCTGTGGTCTTCGGCAAGATGAAGTGTTAGGTGAAAAGTTGACTTCCTCGGCTGCGCCAAGGAGGGATTGAGCCCAGTTTGTTTAGTTTCTATAATGATATCTACAGAACTTTTGTGTGCTTACACTAGGGTTGTTTCCCAGTGGTTTAATTGCCAGGTGTTGGCTGGCTTATCTGGTTGTGATACTCCATGTTAGTGCTTGCTTGGTCAAACTACCTATTTTGTTAACTGGGCTGGTGATTGTCGATGTTTTACACCGGCAATAAATATATGGGGCTACTCGGCGGATGGAAACTCGGTGGATTGCAAAGGAACACAGGGAGATTTTATACTGGTTCAGGCCCTCGATGTGAGGTAATACCCTACGTCCAGTTTGTATGTATTCCTTTGAGGATATACGGTGGTGGTTCTGATGAACTTGTGTGTACCTGCCCTCATGGGGCGCCCTGCCTCCCCTTATATACTGGGGGACAGGGTTACAAGGTAGGAGTCCCCATCGGATTACGACTAGGAGATCTCCCCTTAGAGATATAACATACCCGACTAGGACTGTATATTCCTTTCTATACAAGGCGAAGTCTGCCGAATCTAGCTATATCTCTAATTACAAGGCTAGGCCCATCCTCTGTCCGAGTGGCCCATATGCTTGTCATGAGGTACCCGGGGCCCATGGCACCCACAGTGATATTTTGTGCAATTTGTTGATCATTTGCTATGGTTTGTTGTGGATTTGCAACAGTGTTGGTCATTGTTCATCTCTTCTTTTATCTTTATTTCTTATGGATATAAGACGTAAAGCTTGGAATATTTTGAGCTGTCATGTGAGGAGTTTAAATTCTGGGGCCAAATGGAATGCGATTAGGCAAAAGATTGACTAAAGTTCTTGCTCTGTCTTCTTCCTTCAAGAAACCAAAAGAGAGACTTTTGATCATGCTTATATTAAAAAAATTGCCCCTCGCCGTTTTGATAACTTTATTTTCTCTCCTTTCGAGGTGCTTCGGGTGATCTTCTTACCTGCTAGTGTGGCTCTCAATTTGGTGGTGTGCTTGTGGAACAAACCGGTCATGCCATTGTTATTAGTCTCACTTCCAAATTTAATGGAGATGTATACATTGATTGGTTAAACTGCATGGATGTTAATGTAGATGATAAATGGATCTTCATGGGGGATTTAACTTTTATCAATATATCAATAACAAAAATAGACCAGGGGGTGACATGAATGATGCCTTCATTTTTAATAAGGTCATAAGTAATATGAGTTTATTAGAAATTCCTCTGAAAGGTCAAGCCTATACTTGGAGTAATATGCAGGACAACCCCTTTTGGAGCAATTGGATTGGATGTTTACTACCCATGCTTGGACGTGTGAATTCCCCAATACTATAACGTTTGCTTTGGCCAAAATATCTCTGATCATGTCCCCATTAAAATTGAAACTGAGACATCAATTCCCAAATCTAATATTTTTATATTTGAAAATTTTTGGGTTCATCATGAGGGATTCAAGGATCAAGTTGAACTTGCTTGGCAAGGGGCACAATGTCTTGAGGGCAATGCTACCATTATTTCGGAAAATTTTAAGCGACTCAAAAAATTTCTCAAAAAATAGAGTACGGGGTTATAGATGTCTTTGTTAATTGCCAATTGTAACAAAGTGATTCTTTTTATGGATACTTTGGAAGAGTCTTGGATGCTCTCTATTCCTGAGTTGAAGTTTAAGCTAATTGTCAAAGATCATATCAACAAGCTACTTGCATATAAGCAAGAGCATTGCAAGAAAAGATGTTCCCAAAGATGGGCTCAATTTGGAGGGGAAAATAGTAGGTTCTTTCATGCCATGGCAACGGAACAGTATAGAAGAAACTCAATTGCTCAATTACGCTCTCTAGATGATGTCATAATTTTTATCATGATGGAAAGGTGGCGTTACTATGGAATACTTATAAGTAAAGATTGGGTGTCACAGTATAGCCAGTCATGCACTTCAAATTGGATGAACTCTTTCATCGTAGGGATGTTGATATGGATAGTCTGATCATGCCTTTCACAATGATAACATAATCAAGCAAATGCCTAATGATAAAGCTCTAGGGCCTGATGGTCTTAATGGCCTTTTCCATAAGCATTGTTGGTCTATCATTGCACAAGACTTCTATAGGTTGTTTGCAGACTTTCATGCCGGGTGTGTTAATTTATCTCCTCTAAACTATTCTTACATAACACTAGTTCCCAAGAAATCTTTGCCTGAAACTAAAACTGCTAATGACTTTAGGCCAATCTCTCTTATGAACAACTCGGTTAAGATTATCTCCAAAGCAATGGCTGATATACTGCCTTCTATAATGATCCAATTGGTACATCAAATCAGTATGGCTTCATCAAGACTAAAATAATTAAAGATTGCTTGGCGTAAGCTTTTGAATATCTTCATCAACGCAAAGCTTCTAGAAGAGAGATAATTTTACTCAAGTTTGATTTTGAGAAAGCTTTTGATACAATTGAGCACTCTGCTGTTCTTCAGGTGTTGGATGAAATAGATTTCCCTCAGAAATGGCTGGATTGGGTAAATGCTATTTTTATTTCTACATCTTCAGTTGTTTTGCTCAATGGAGTACCTGGAAAGTTTTTTTAGTGTAAAAGAGGTGTGATACAATAATTTGCTCTTTGGGATCCTCTATCACCCCTATTATTTGCTCTTGGGGCTGACTTATTGTAGGCCTTTGTCAATAAATGGCAAAATGAGGGTATCTTTGGCTTGCTAATACTAGTTAATGGGGACAATAATTTCCCTATCATCCAATATGCAGATGATACCTTGCTTTTCATGGAGGCTACAGCCATACAATTGTTTGCTCTAAAATCCATCCTACAAATCTTTGCACAGTCAATAGGACTAAAGGCTAATTTTAATAAGTCTTGAATGATCCCTCTCAACATGGATGATGAAAAGGCCCAACTTTTGGCTAGTAAATTTGGATGCAGGATTGGCTTTCTTCCTTTAACCTATCTATGCCTGCCTTTGGGAACCACAAGACCTCGAGTTATTGATTTCACTCCTCTTACACACAGAATTGAAAGAAGGATGACAGCTTGCTCTGCCTTTCTATCTTATGGGGATAGTTTGACTTTGGTTAACTTGGTTCTCTCTTCACTTCCCACATATTATATGTGTACTCTTCAATTGTCTATTTCAGTTATTGAGACAATTGATAGATCAAGATGTCACTTTCTCTGGAGAGATAATGATTTGAACTTGTCTAAACAATCTCTAGCAGCATGGGGGAAGATTTGCAGACCAAAGAAAAAGGAGGGCTTGGGATTATTGATTTGAGAGTATAGAACAAGGCAGTTCTATTGAAGCATTTGCAAAAATTTTATAACAAAGAAGTTGCTATCCCCTGGGTTAATCTCATTTGAAGTTCTTATTATGTTGCATCAGTCCCTCAAAATTCTAGGCCCTGAGGATCCTTTTGGTGGAAAGATGTCATGACAATATGAAGTTTTATTTAGGAAAATTGTGAAACCAGTTATTGGATCAAGCCATTCTGTATTAATATGGGAAGATCTGTGGAATGATAAGGTGCACTCTCGATCATATCCAAGGCTATTTTCGTATGCTAGACATAAAAGTGATACACTTTTTCAACATCTTCAAAGACAAGTGGATGAGCGGTTCTTCCTTCCCCTTTCTAAGAAAGCTTATGATGAGTATAATTTATTGTTACAAGATAAAGCTGCGCTTCCAATTGACAGTGGCTATGATGTCTGGACATATATTTAGGGAAATACTAAATACACTGCACAATTTTTCTATAAGCTCAACTTCTGGACCTTAACTCCTCCAATCACTTCAGCTTGGATCTAGAAGAGCAAAGCATATATGAAGATTAAAGCAATCTGATGTTTGAATGTCACAGCTTGCAAAGGAACACTGGTGGTGATGTGAGGAACTTCTTGAAGTCCTTGAAGGCTTGCTAGGCTTCGGGTGTCCATTGAAAATTGTCCACTTTCTTCAGCAGCTTAAAAAAGGGCATGCCCCGTTCACCAAGTCGGAAGATGAATCGGATGAGTGCCGCTATGCATCTTGTCAGCTTTTGAACGTCCTCCTAGCTAGTCGGGAGTGCCATGTTCATGATAGTGTTGATTTTTTCTGTATTGGCCTCGATGCCTCGATGTGATATGATGAAGCCGAGTAATTTTCTCAAAGGTACTCCGAAGACGCACTTTTTCGGGTTCAAATTCATCTTGAATCTCTGAAGGTTTTGGAAAGTTTCTTCTAAGTCGGCGATGAGGTCTTCCTTAACTTTAGTCTTGATTACCACGTCATCGATATACACCTCCACATTTCACCCGAGTTGAGTATGAAGACACCGTTGAATAGCACATTGATACGTTACACCAGTGTTTTTCAACCCAAACGGCATAGTGACATAGCAGTATGCTCCAAATGGCGTGATGAAAGAAGCCTTTAGGCAGCCCTCCTCCCTCAGACTAATTTGATGATATCCCAAGTAACAATCAAGAAAACTGAGTAACTCACACCCCGCGGTTGAATCAACCACCTAATCTATTCTCGGTAGGCCAAATGGGTCCTTAGGGCATGCTTTGTTCAAGTCGGTGTAGTCAACGCATATGCGTCATTTACCGTTCTTCTTCCGAACCAGAACTGGGTTTGCCAGCTAATCCGGGTGATAGACCTCTTTGATGAACGCAGCTGCAAGGAGTTTGGTTATCTCCTCCCGAATAGCATCTTTGCAGTTTTGTGCGAAGCGCCGCAGCCGTTGTTTGACTGGTTTGCCGTCCGGCTTGACATTGAGAAATGCTCGATCACCTCCCTTAGTACACCAGGCATGTCAGAAAGTTTCCAAGCAAAAATATCCCTGTTCGCCTAGAGAAAGGTGACGAGCGCGTCTTCCTATTTAGGGTCGAGTTCGGTCCCAACGAGCGCAGTCTTGGAGGGGTCGGAAGGGTCTAGAGGGATCTTCTTTGTTTCTAAATCAGTTGAAATTCCCGACTTAGCTGCTTTTTTCGCCGAAACTTGGTCGTCCTCGTTTGCAGTTGTCGCGGCTAGTCGGATGTTGTTCCGCCCGACTGCTGCTTCTTGAGATTGGGCTAGCTCACAGCTCTCCTTGTTGCAGGTGAAGGCTTGTTTGACATCGTTGCATAGGGAAAGTACTCCTACTGGTCCTAGCATCTTGAGCACCATGTATGTGTAATGAGGCACTTCGATGAATTTGGCTCGTGCTGGCCATCCGAGTATGGCGTGATACGCGGTTAAAAGGTACTGGCAGAGTGACCTATCCGAGTGGGGTGGAAGAGAGGCTGGAGATTACCCCGTGGAAGGGCGCTGTACTCAGCCGCAACTCGGTTCGAGGAATCTTCATCTCGTCGAGCATCTTGGCGAACAATATGTTGAGAGCACTTTCTTTATCGATGAGAACCTTCTTCAGCTTGATACTTCTGATGACCGGATTGAGGACGAGTGGATAACGCCCTAGGTGCATGACTCGGTCGGGGTGATCTGAGCGGTCAAATGTGATTGCCGTCTCTAACCATCGCACATATTGAGGGGCATCTGCTGAGACCGAGTTGATTTCTCGGGCTGTAATCTTTTGTTTTCTTTTGGACTCGTAGGCAGACAGCCCTCCGAATATGTGATTGAGGTCAGCTTGGGGATCTTGCTAGTCGCCTGCTGCACCCGAGTCTGGCTTGTCTTTGTCTTTGTTGTTGCTAGATGTTGAAGTCTGCTCGGAAGCAAACTTCTTGAGCATAAAGCAATCCTTGGCCGCGTGTTTCCCCTTTGGGTGGAAAGGGCATGGCCCGTTCATCACCTTGTGGTAGTCGTCTGTCCTCAGGGGATCACGGCCGAGTGCGCTCCACAGCAGCTACCATGTTGTCCGACATACGCTTGCGGTTGTCACTGTGCTGCCTCGTTGTTGTCTTTCTTGTCCTTCTGCCGGTGCTCCTTTTTGCTGTCGAGGGCCTCAGCTACTGTGTCGGCTGAGTCAAACAAAGCTTTGACAGAGGTCGGAGGCTTCCGAATGAACTTAGCGATGAACGGGGTATCCTTGACTCCCTTGCGGAAGGCGGCGATGACGACCTCGTCCTTAATCTTTGGGATCGAGTTCCTTTTTTCAGAAAACCTCTTGATAAAATCACGAAAAGACTCATTCTTCCTTTGATGGCATTGATATAAGTCGTACTCGAAAGGCAGCCTTTCGTATGTCCCTTGAAATTTTGCAATGAAGGGTTCCCGGAGTTCTCCCTAGGAGCCGATTGATCACTTGGGAAGTCCTATTAGCCATGTCCTCGCCGAGTCGGCTAAGGCGACCGGAAGGTAGTTAGCCATGACTTTGTGATCTCTAGCTGCACAAATCGCCAGAGTGTAGACTGTGAGCCAGGATTTGAGGTTGGTCTTCCCATTGTACTTTTCAATTCTAGTCGGGTTGAAGCCAGATAGCCAGTCGACTTGTTGCAGCTTGTGGGTGAATGCCGGTACTCCTTCGTCTATGTGAGGGCTCCGACTCCGACTGCAGCGATGAAACCACTCATGGTGGAGGCCGAAGCATTCATTCTCGTCTTCTAGTCGGCGACTCTCGTCTTCCTTGCGTTTGTGGCGTCGGGCGTTGATATCCTGCCTGAGATCGCGCCGTAGTTGGCCTCGGACATCACGATTATCACAGCGATCATCTTGGTGTCGCCATCGTCGTTGGTCGTTTTGGTTGCCGAGTGACGTATGGCACGACTCCGCATGTTGCTAACTGGGGCCAGCCGCCCGGCGTCGGGCTAAGGCAGATGAGACCGCCGTAGTAGAAGCCGTCCTATGGGACGGTATAAGTGTATCTCCCGACTGTTGCCACTGCTGGCATGCTGCGGCGGTGATCATGGCTTTAATCCTTGCAATCATCTGGGTGGCCTGGTGATCAGGCCCAAACTATAGTGTATCCAGTAAGGTGGCAGCGGCCACAACATTTGAAGAGTTACAAAGACATCGTGGTCGCCGATTTAGGTTTGGAGGATTTCTTGTTGAGCAGTCCATCCAGTCTTGCGCAGATTGTCATTGCGGGCATCAAGCTAGGCCTGTAAATGTCTGGTATCTTCCTCTTGGTGTTCTCGCAGTCGGCGGGCCTCCTCCTCTTGCTGATCGCGTAGTCGGCGTGCTTTCTGAGTAGGAATAGAGCCGTTGGACGTCATGAAGACTTCACGCGGCGGAGAGAAACTTGTCGAACTGCTATCCGACTGGGAGTCGGAATCAGAATAGTTGAGGAGGGTAATGACGACTCCAACCTCCCTAGATCCAATCCCGAGCGGCTCTAGGCTATATCCGAGTTGAACTCTAGGGGATCGGGTCTACCGCATCAGATGCTGATTAAAATTATCCGCGGCGTTGCCGAGTCTGAACAGGAAATTGACGATCTCCTCCTCTCTTAGCCCGATCTCGGCTGGCTCAAGACCAAGTCCGAGTCAAACACCGAAAGAAAGAGTTGCCCCTGGACCCAAGCGTCTTGGGGATTGCCACAGCATATTGCCGAAGATTGCTTCAGCGTTGAGTAGGTTGACCGGCGCGAAGTTGGCTTGATTTCTGGCCGACCGGATCAAGTCCGAGTCGGACAGGGTGAGGTCGCCAAATTTGTCGGTGATAAAGTCAAGACTCCCGAAGCTAATCGTCTGCCCGGGGAAGAACTTGATGCCGTCGACTCCGATGATTGGATCCATCAGACTTGTCGAAGATGATCTCGCCGATGCCCCTACTTAACTCGCCAACTGTCGATGTTTTATATCGGCAATAAGAATATGGAGCTACTCATGAGACCTAAACTTGATGGATTGCAAAGGAACACAAAATGATTTTATCCTGGTTCAGGCCCTCAAGGTGAGGTAATACCCTACTTCCAGCTGTTGTGTATTGCCTTTGAGATTTCTCTGGTGAGATTGTATTCTTCTACTTCTGCCCTCAGGGGGCTTCCCGCCTCCCCTTATATACCGAGGAGGCAGAGTTATAAGGTAGGAATCCCAGTCGGACTCCAACCAAGGGATTTCCTTCTAGAGATACAACGCACTAGACTAGAACTATATCCTTTTCTTATCGTACAAGGTAATATTCACTGAGTCCTATTGCATCCCTAATCATATGGTTAGGCCCATCCTCTGCCCCAGTGGCCTTAATGTACCTCATGAGATACCTGGAGCCCATGGTCTCCACAAAAGTGTGTGTATGGCTCCTTTTCATGGACACGGTTAACACTAGAGATTTGGTTGATAAGGAAAAAATGTAAACCCCCAAATGTACCAATGTCTTGTCCTCTCTGTAGCAGTGGCCTTCATGAGACTAGAGATCATTTATTCTTTCTCTGCCCCTTCAGTTTTGATTGTTGGGCGGCAAATGGATTTCATTGTAATACCAATTTGGAGTTTCACCAGATGATTCAACTACAAAGGAGTGGCTTTGGTTCTACCTGCTTCATGGGGAGGTCTTTCTGGTCACCACTTGGAATATCTGGAAACAAAGGAACAACTTAATCTTTCACAATGTTCCACCCTCTATTTTGTCTTAGAAGAGAGTTGTTAAGGAGGAGCTAAGTCTACATTTACTTAGGCTTAGAGTTGTTGATAGACCTTTTCTTCAATCATGGATTAATGCTTTGTAATTTTGGATGATGCACATAAACTCTTTAAAATTTAATATACAGTAGGGGCCTCCCCTACTATTCTCTGGTAAAAAAAGCTGCTTGTTTGTTTAGACTTAGGCAGCGTTCGCAAGAGCTGATTAGCTGAGCTCATCAAGCGCACAACAAACAAGAAAGGTCATTAGTCTATAACTAATTAAGTATTAAATATTATAAATTTAAAAAATAGATTTATTTGATTTTTTAACAAACTTCTCTATATAAAGTTTTTGCAAAAAAAATACTATTTAACATTTCAGGAAACGTGTTCACAAAAAACAATGGAGTAGCTCACATGATAAGCTAATATGAACGGTGCCATACTTATTGGCTTATAAGCCAACTTATAAGCCTAAACAAAAAGGGTCTAAGTGCAATTCTAAAATTCAAAAGGGTAAATTAGTAGAGAAGAAGAATGACCTAAATAACCCTTATCAAACAAGAGATGATTGAGAGTAGGAGGATAATTGGAGATAAGATTTTGAATGAGTAGTTGTAGGGGGAAGTAGTAATTAGTCACAAAATGCCCTTAATTAGTGTTGGACAAATTTGAATGAGTGGTTGAAGGGGAAAGTAGTAAGTACTCTACTTATTGTAGGATGGAGGTACTCCTTCCGTTCCAAAATATAACAACTTCTAGAGTTTAAATTTATTCCAAATATAGCAACCTAGTACTTATAAAAGGTGACACTTACCACTAAACTACACATACTACCATCTATCTTCATTATCACCTAATCAATCCGGGCCCACACCCCATCCATCCCGATGAGACAAATAAATCTTTTTACCCCTCTTCTTAATAACCATACCAAGGGCTAAAACTTACTATATTTTAGAACAGAGGGAGTAGTATATTTGTATACTCTCAGCTTCTAGAAGTTTCTAAGCTATAAATACACAGCTTAAGAAACAGAGTTGGAGTTCTCACGCCAAATTGAGGGGAAACGAGAGATGTACTAGAAATTAAGAGGGTAGAAATCATATGTGCTCTTTACCAACATAGCAACATGACTATTTGTTAATGTAGTGGATATGGCATATCCTATATATATATAGACATACGCTATTGAAAATACCACATATCTAATATGATACGAAAGGTGATAACCAGGTATGTATAAAGTTACAATCAAAGGAGAAAACATACTCTAGGTATGGAAGGAGGCCATAGTCCGATATAGAACGACAAAAACTTGTCTGCCCGTGTCCTACTTGGAGTTCTACTTGTGGAGATGGTCATCTTCCGATATAAATACATAGCCTCCTAGGAGGGGAGGGGATCGAATCATAATCTTACAGATCAAGACATACAAAGCCTATGCCATGGAGAAGCTCTTTGCTGATCGCCAACTACATCGTTCATCCTAGCATAGTTGGTAGGCTAGATTAGACAATTTGTCTCCACCTTTGTGCTTGTTATGTACACCCACCAATAATACATATAAATAGGAATAGGATTATTACCAACATCGGATGCCTGAACCTGTATAAAAATCACGTGTCACGTTCTTTTTTATATCTTTATGAGTACCTTGGATGACCCTTATATATTGTAGTCAGAAGCTCACCTGTTGACACTATTCATGACTTTGCCAAGTTCTGTAGACTTCATACAGGAGTGTTGATATATAAACAATAGACTAATGGATCGACTAAGGCCCTGTTCTTTTCGGCTGAATTAAGGGCTTAAATAAGCCACACGTAAAACGAGAAACATCATTAACACGTGATTAATTAAATATTTACTATTAAAAAATTGAAAAATGGATCTATTTATTTTTTTAAGCTACTTTCATATAAAAATTTTTTAAAAAAACACACCGTTTATCGTTTTAAAAAGCGTGCGCGTAGAAAATGAAAAAAAAATAAGCTGGGTGAAGTAGTGGTACCGAACAGCTTCTAAGTTGAAAAATAGTACTACATTCGGAGGAACAGGAAGGGTGACCGCAGCATAATTACCCCTGCATCGTCTGCATATTGGAACAGACTACGTGCGTTGCGTTGCGTCTCGATTGGCATCGCATTCGTCGCGCGCATGTGAGGCTATAGCGATTCGCTGTGGCTCTGAACATAGAGCTATATGTGTGGTCCATATATCACACTCACACATCTAAACAAATTGAAGATGTGGTGAACTGAGCTATGTTTGCATCATACTAATAATTTGACAACATAAATTTTGTTCCAGTAACAAACTAAACAAACTATCAGTAAGAAACGTATTTGCCATAAAAAGTATTTTCTTTCTACTATCCGTCTTAAAAAGAGTTGTGTTGGTGTAAACATGTGTCTGTTACATATGTGAACACCTTGTGTGCAATTCATGGTGGCACCCAAAGACGCGTTATCACAGAGGGTAGATGTCACCGAACGATCACCTGGGAGGGACACCATTAGGATGAAGCATGCCGGTTTGTTCTAGTCTCGACAAGCCAATTAGAATGTCCTCAAACGTCATACAGACGAAAGACGACAAGCAATTAGGGGTTGAAAGAGAATAGACGTGGTATACATGTAGCAAGAAGGAGAGAGATGTAGAATATAGAGGGTAAAGACAGTAGATTGATTTTGATGATTGATTGGTTGTTTGTTCAATTGGCCTTCGGTCCTTGTATTTATATGAGGGGTGGTCTTGCGTCTATAGGGTCTTCTGTACAATCTATTAGCCTTAGAGATCAATTAGGATTTAAAAAACCCCAGTCTCAAGTAAGAAAACACGAGAAAAACTCTAACCAGAGTCAGACTCTGACTGCCGGTCTGACCGATGCCCAATGGGTAGTTGGACCGACCTTATATAGAAGGTTCAGTTCCTTGTTCTAAATTTGGCTTTTATTTTATATATACTTTCTATGGCAGTCAGATTCGTGTATAAAAGTGAACTTTTTTGGACGGAGATAGTATTAAATTTATAGTTAAGTTCTAGTAACAAATTTGCATGGTGTTCGGATCAGCTTGTAGCTTATGGCTTCTACCTCAGTTTTCGTTAACACGCTTCCTAAAACATAAAACCGTGCGTTTTTTAGCAAAAAATTTTATATGAAAGTATCTGTAAAAAATTAAATAGAATCTTTTTCAAGTTTCTAATATTTAATACTTAATTAATTATACGTTAACAATGTTTTTTTATGTGCGACTTATAAGTCACGACTGATTCGAACACCCCTTTTTATAATAATGAACAAAGGTGTTCACTGAAACATTTTGTTATGGCAAAAGGAGATTAGTATAAAAGAAGTTGTTGAGGGGAGATCTGAGATCACAGAGAACAAAACAAAAGGCGATCGAGGGGAAGAAATGGATTGTTTCAAAAAACAAGAGGAAGAAATGGACGGTAGATGATCACCATGCGTGTCCCCGGGCCACTGTCATGTCAGGCACGTGTGCACGACACGACGCGCCGTCCACGCAAGCGCGGGCCCCAGCTCCAGCTCACCCGCACTTTTCACATATAGCCCCCTCAAAGAAGCTTTCCTTCGCAAAAGCACCCCCTCGCCACCTCACTCCAAACGCTCGCTCGCTATTTATTCCCACACCACTCAGCTAAGCTTAGCTCACTGCTCACCTCGTCGTCCTCCTCCTCTCGATCGCTGGCGAGCTAGCTAGCTTCCTTCACCTGCCGGCCGTCCTCCTCCTCGCCTCGCTTGCCACGATAGGGGTTCGGCCATGGAGGAGGCGAAGACGACGAGGAGGAGGAGGAGGAGGACGATGAGGCGGCTGCGGGCTGCGGCGGTGGCGCGGAGGGTGCGGGAGCTGCGGCGGCTGGTGCCCGGCGCGGAGGCGGTGCCGGCCGACCGGCTGCTGCTCCACGCCGCCGGGTACGTCGCGGAGCTCCGGGTCAGGGTGGAGCTCCTCAGGGCGCTCGCCGCCGCGCTCTGCGCCGCGCACGACGACGGTACGTGTACGTGACGGCGCGGTGGGCGGTGAGCGCCCGGCCGGCGACGACGATGAACCATCGGCTCTGATGTACGTACGTACGCCATACACGCGCGTACGTGTGCCTGTTATACGTAGAGATTCGGCGTATGACGGTGTAAATAAATTAATGTTCAGAGAAATATACTGCATGTCTGAACTTTGAATCCATATACGTACGATATGTACATGCATAGACTGAGGTATTTTGGGGGTTTTGTCTCAAGTACTCCTTGATTTCAGTTTTATTTTGCGGCCGATTCATATTCTTTGAATGGTTCGTGTGTACATGTTATTATCCTTTTTATGGTCGAGCTCGATGTACGCATGTGAAACTCCTAATGGACACTATCCTATTAAATAATCGATGTAGTTAGATTTGCTCGGGTTTTATAAAAATTCCTGCCTACTCCGTCACTAGATTCAAATGAATTTGATAGGCTGAGTGAGTGCATTACTGAATCACCTAGCGATGTGGCCGCCAGCTTTTGACCAAGAGTGAAATTTCTACCGGTGTTTTGGCTTAGATATACGTGGGAAGCAGTTGATCAATGATTGATGCATGCATGCGGACGTGTTTCTCCTTTATTGTAATATATATATTTGAGAATTTGGTCACTTTGTGATAAATATCTATAGATAAATCTAGATTGATGTCTTTGCATACGAATTGTAAGATAGGCTATCCAGACCAATGTCATATGAAAAAACGTTGAACAACCGAGAAAGAACTTGGCTCTCGAATAATTAAGATAAGAAATTATAAGCACATTAATAATTGAACACAAGACTTCAGCGTTGAAACTACATATCTTGTCACTGCATTATCAAGTGCATCTTGACTGAGGTCATATATATAAATATAAACTATGTCCTAATATTTTCTGCAATGTTATTCTTTACCTATAAATTTCATATATAGGTATATGATCGTAGGGCATGCATGCTTAATCAATCTTGCTGGCCCTCGTTTTGCCTGTTTGTGGCTTTCTGCTTCTATAAAGTCGATGGGTGCAATATGAGCATGCTGGGTATGAGCTGGAAGTTGGCTAGCTAGCTAGCTAGCTAGCGGTGCCCACAAAATGAGACTAATTAATTAATTTGCTAACGTAGTCTTGATTAAAATTTTAGGCATAACTTATTATAGTATTAAATTTTGCATAGTGCTTAATTAATGATTATTTATGGATTGTATTGTTAATTAACTGCATGCATGGGAATATTGAGAAATGAACAGTAATATGTTTGGTGGTCGATCAGCCGCCATACCCCTAAAAGTTAGCCTATGTAACTAAGGTTTGCTGCAACTAATTATCATGCTCTATATCGAGTTATCGACTAGTGAAATGAATAAATAAATTAACTAATTAATAGTGGCAACAAGACCAGTGGATACAGTATAATCAGATTTGTACAACAATTGTGTTAATTACTAGAGATCTAATAATTGTTAGTCTGATCAAGGTGCCCACACGACAGATATATTAATCGAGTCTTGAGATATTACCATAGTATATGTAAATTAGAAATTTATTGTCGACGTTTAATATCTTGTCTACGATATTCATGTATATCCCAATCATCACCGGATCAGACTAGGTAGTCCCTTTCCTAGCTAGTAATGGATGCCAAGTTCCTTATATGGTCGGATTTCTATCACATATTTAGAGATATCTTTTCTTGTATATAATTAGATATGCGGGATTTCTGGTGAGATAAGTGTACATCTATGGGGTGTCATATATTTATTGCACTGACATTTGTAAAAATGGTATAAAAATATATAGCCAAGTACAATGTCTAATGATCTCTGTAATAATTTGTCAAGTTATCTCTACTGTACAAAATAAGCCAATATTTATAAGTTAGTATAAAAGGACATTTTTTTTAAATACACTAGTGCGATGCACCAACGCATGTTTATTTGGTTCAATTTGTTGTCCAAATTAAACTAGTTGCAATCATTTCGCGGTGTTTCAGTTGATATGAATTTTGGTGGAATTATCACCTGCGAATTTCATGATAAAACATGTTTGGAATTTTTGCACGGCAGTTTTATGGTCCCTTCAGATGCATGCATGGACGATATTTGGGAAGAAAATTGTAGTTATAAATGTAGGATGCATATTTTTCTTGTACTAAGAAATATGTAGTAGATACACTATCATCGCCATCAACATGCGCCAAGACCAATGAAAACTTTAAAAAATTAATAAAACCAACCAACATATTTTCTCACCGAAAGAATATTAGTATGACACATTGTCAAAGAGAGATCGTCGTTGTCCAATGAAACTGTCTTGAGCCATTTGAAAGCTAGCCCATTCAGTGGCTAAAAAGCCTATTATTGGCCCATGAAAATCTACTCCCAACAGTTTCAGGTTCTCGGCCCATACATCCATTTTACGATTTTATCACACACACCATGCTAAAATAAACAACTTTGTCGCTGCCAAAAAAAAACCCGTAATTTCTATAGCATGAATTCTATGCTAGTATACTAATGTTTAGTTTAGTCATCTTGAAATCCCAGAGTCTATAAGCCGCGGATTCAAATTCGTTTAGAAAATCATAGAAGCCCACACAAATGAGCCACCCGAAGCTGGCACCAACTTAACTCTTTTTCCTCATCTAGAAAAACAAGGCGCCTCACCAGTAAGCTTTGCTACCAACTGTGCTACAGGATTGATCTGTAGCTCCAGTGGTCAAGCATGCAGAGAGATAAATCATTGACATGGCATTCTTCAATTCCAGAATATAATATACAGCCACCAAAACTGACAGAAATATGTAGGCGATCAACTGAAATGTTCAGCCAAAACGAGTTCCACTTGGGCAAAAACAAAAGATTATATACAGCAAATTTACAAGGATCGATTCTGTTCCAATGTACACAAATACACACACGTACACACGCTGAAGAATTGCACATTTGCAGTTTTTGCAGAGAGTATATACAGACTGCAATGGCCAGTACTAGTAGCAGGAGCCAAGGTACAATCCAAGAGCAAGTGGGACAAATTAACAATGGCATAGCAATTCATCTCTACAATGTTATCATAGGTTAGCACATTATCAAGAAGGAATGGTTCTCTGTATGATGCGCAACTCGTGTTCATCAGCATTTTGCCTTGCTTTGCAAAGGTACAATAGCCTTGAAACCTCAGGAAGGACATACCCATTCAGTGCTGCTTCAAAATCCCACTGCTACTCTTTTTCCTTTTTTGTTGCTTTCTTTTTATACGTCTTTTTTTGGGGTTTCCATGTCTTCCTTCATCGATATATTCTGCGTCTTCAAAAGACATAGTAGAACGAAACGAGGCAATACTACTATATACAACATAGCTAGGAGAGATCTGACTTCTGAGATATCAGTTCTAAAGCCACTGTTATACAAAATTCCTCTCGTCTGCAAAACAGAAAAGGGAGAAAAGTGTATTGGAATACATGCAAAAACTGTGATGATGAAAAAATACACTCAACACCAGGCAAAACTTTCCATGGGTTCCTCTTCTCTAAAGTTTAAACATGGGACTTAATATTCAGGTATTTACTATTTAGGAATTAGAACAAGATAATAGTATGTTTCTGTTCAATTAACTAATGAAACCTCCATCAGGAAACACTATGATGCCTGGTCTTCTGTCAATTTTGATCATTTCACACTTAGACCACCCAAAAGTACTATTAGGTATCTTGCCAGGTCTTGCCAGTAATACAGAATATTGAATTGGAAGAAGAATGAGAAATATATAGAATATAAGTATATAATTTTGTTTGGATTATATACAACCATTTGAAACATCAACATAAAGTTGTGGAATTACCATAGCAATGTGCATAAATGAGCAACTGTGCAATGTATATTTTTGTACTATGGCAAGTTCAACCCTCAAATACAGCATAGTTGCACTATGGCAGAAGCCACAGCCAATTAAATTTATTTCCAAGGCAAGTAATAGACCACAAGTGAAATAACTAAAGAACTCTTAACACAAAAGGCTGTAGCTCCAAGGAAAAAAGAAAGAAGGCTATGATTTGCACAGCCAGCACTCAAAAAAGAATGATGGATTCAAGTTCTCAATAATGTAACCAAACCATTTTGCTATAGAATTATATCCTACTAGACTACTACTGAGCAGTGAGTACAATAGTGAAAATTTTTTTAAGTTAAACCAAAGTTTCAAATCCATATTATAAAGTAAACCAACTAACCCCACTAGTCATAACAAACAACCAAATGTATAGAGCAGTTGCCTGCCACAGCAGAAGACAAATAAATCAGATATTTCCAAGTGGATTATGATAATTTTATACCAAAAAAGGAAAAGAAGCTCTTCGTGGCATGCATTTGCTACATCAATTTCTAATTCCAAGTTGATTATGATAATTTTATACCAAAAAAGGAAAAGAAGCTCTTCGTGGCATGCATTTGCTACATCAATTTCTAATTCCTACGGTAGCTCGTATTGTATCAGCTTAACCAGCTAAAAATGTATTGGCTGAAAAGCAGCGGATGGTTGGATGGTTAAGGTTTGTGAATTATGTCAGCTTCTGAAACTGACATAATTTTCTGAAACCGACGTCTCAATGGGACTTTATTGCTACTAAAGCAATTTCGAGCATCATTTACCACATATGATTCCTTCCTAATTCTAGATTGGATAAACCAAGCTATTAGTAGCACATTAGTATCAAGCCATAGTATCATTATTAACTGCACAACTGAATTGCTTCGTAAATGAACTGAACACGACATGGCTCACCGGAGAGGCCGCCGCCGTTGGCGAGGGAGCCGGCGGCGCCAAGGAAGTGGCCCTCTGGCCTCCCGGCCTGCTCGGCCTGGCCGTGGCGGTAGCACCGCACGAGGACGGCGAAGCAGCTGTCGGGGTCGCCGTCCGTCTGCAGCTCCGGCGACAGCTTCTCCTGCCAGCCGATGGCCCAGTCGGAGTCGTCCGACTCCGACCCGGACAGGCACCCGCCGCCGTCCGACGGCACGATGACCATGTCGAACTCCCTGTCCACCCTGGACTCCTCGCGGCTGCTGCGCCGCCGGTTCCCGGCTCTCTTCTGCCGCACGCGGCGGCGGTGGCGCTCGCCGGCGCCGGCGGTCGCGAACGTGACGGTGTCCGGCTCCCGGAACCCGGAGGGGAAGTCCGGGAAGGAGGCGCTCGTCAGGCCGGCGGTCGGGAGCTCGTGCGTCGTAGCCGCCACCCGCGCCGCGCTCCCCGGCCACAGCCATTGGGTGAATCGGTTCAGCCCCATGGCCATGGCGCCGCCGCGCCAACAAGAATCCCCTCCTCCTTTTCTTGGATCAAAAAACTCTTTGGATTCTTTCGGATGAGATCAAAAAATCGCGGCAAAATCAAGCAAAATTCGATGTTTCTTGGATCTGCCAAGTGAAAAAAAGAAACAAACAGAGGCAAACAAAACAACCTCAGAAAAAATCCTCAAAATCTTTTCATGAATTAGATCAAAACGAAGAACTTCTTTTTTCTTTGCAAAATCACTAGTCACTAGTGGTCTAGCGGAGCAAATAAAGCTGCCGCCTTTTTAAAGGCAGCTCTACGGCCACAAATTTCGGCTCCAATTAGTAAAGATTTCTCCTCCCAGTTCACTGAACAGACGAGAAACCCACCCAAAAACAACCCCTTTCTTACAAAATTCGTCCAAAATTTTCAAAACTCGACACGAAACCAACCAATCGAACAGCCGAACCGTCAGATGCCAAACAGGAAACCCAAAAAAACCACCCGCAAAAATCACCTAAATTCGGTTCGACCGGCAAAATTCACCACTAAATCCCATAAACAAGATATCAAGATAGCATTTCAGTGGCTGAACAAGCCATTCTTGGCAACAATCCCCAACCCCTCCCAACACAAAATCTACAACCCAAACAGAATTTGAACAAAATCTTGCCTGCTCAAAATCGAGGCCAGGAAAAACCCCCCAAAATAGAATCCCCCTCCTTCCCCAGATCGATCGATCGCTCACTCACTCCCCATGCTCGGATCATCCAACTGAATGGCTCAACTCCTCCCAAATCGAATCGAACTAAGTCGAGGTCGAGGCAAAGGCAAGCCCCCACGCCTCATATATAATCCTCTCACCATCCCATCCAACGGCCAGGATCGCGCTCCACGGTGGCAGACGACTTGGCGCGGTGCGTGCGACGCAAGGCTGCGATTTCGTGAGGCCCCGGGACACTTGGCGCTTCCTAGGCGACTAATTTACTGTTTTTTTTCATTGTTTTCATATGGTTGGTTATTTGATTTGATTTTCTCTTTTTGCATTTTTGGTTTGGCTTCGTTTCGCGTCTACGTGAGCCCCATCCGGCCAATGAATCTGGATGGGTTTCACGTCGCCATCGAGGAAAGTTCGAGTGAATGCATGTGCGTACTAGGAATAGTTACAGATTACAATAGCGTGGTGAAAATTGATTGGTTTGAATTAGATTTGATTTGATTTCATGCGTGGATCACGTTTTGTTTGTGAATACGTAGGTAGGAGTAGTAGTAATTTTTGTAGGGATGGTAATACGGAGGAGGTAAATTTGGTTAGAGCTTCTTAATCTGCCTGTCAAACTTGGGGAGTTGGTAAGAACAGGTCAGATAAAATCAAATTGCGTAGAGAAGTGAGCATGATTCTTTGGATATGTTGATACGTGCATGCATACGTAGGAAAGTATATATATTAGGATTGATGTTGCTTTCTCTGAAAACTAAATTGTTCAAATTCTTCAGATGGGTTGTCTGCTTAATTGTACTCAGCACAAGGTTTTGTGTTGAATTTTACAGATTTTGGTCCTTGTGAGTGAAGAGTCTCTGAGATATCCAGAGGGAATTAAAGGTATTAATTAAGTTGCATATATAAAATTGCTTTATGTGGCTAGATAAATCTAAACAAGCTATGTATCATTAATTGTTTAAGGCCAATCGCAATGGTAGTTTTATAGCAGTTTCATTTTCAATAAATGAGATGCCATATAAGTAAATTTGGTAATATGGCAACATAATTATGAAGAGAGAAGGAATGAGTTTTAGGGTAGTCCCAACCCTCCATCTCAGCTGGTTTCATAACATTAAATATGATGCCATATAAGTAAAAAGATGAGGTGGCAAGAAAGTTAATAAGAAAAGAGATAAAAAATGAATAAAATATTTCTTATAGAAGAAACCACCACTATATGAGAATCAAGAAAGAAGAAGATGGGATTGAGAGAGGAAATGAGAGAAGAGAAGGGATTGGATGAGAATTTATTTCGAAGAAACCACCCATTAGGAACGTAGTTTCTATGCATAGCGTCTAGATCACATTTCATATTTCAAGCCCGGGCCCCCGGAACCCGGCTTATATCAAAACCGTATTTCAGTCCGGGGCCCCCGGGTCCCGGATACATATCTTTAGCGCTGGCCGGGGCCCCGAGGCTCGCGAGGGAAGCGAGTCTGAGCTCCTTTCCCGAACACCAGCGACCTCCGAACAATACAATAAGCCAAGGTACGAAAATATAAACGTCGTCATATATATGCAAATATCTCTCTTTACAAGACAGGCGAAACCGGAGCACAAACGCGAGCAAGGCCCGGAGACGCCGTCACGCGGGGAGAGGTCGCTGGCCTCCTTCGGACCAAACCCCGGGCGACGTCAGAAGGAGGGCGCTCGGGGGCATGGAGGGCCCCCGGGCCCCGAAGGCGCTCGCGCATGGCGTCAGAAGGAAACCGGCGCCTTCCTCAAAACTCTTCATCAGGCATCAGCTCTACGAGATGGTCGCCGCGGTCGAAGAACCCTGCCTCCGGGGCAGCGGACTCGACCACGGCCTCCCGCGCTTTCCTCGCGAACTACCGCGACTTCCTCGCGAACTACCGCGACTCCCACGCAAACTGCCACGACTTCCTCGCGCGCGGCGAACTCACACCCCCGAGACGCGAGCCCGGCCTCTTGGGTCCAGACGCTTCCCTCTCGGGAGAGTGTTTCCTTCTCCCGCGCCTCCATCTCGGACCAGGCGCTGGAGTCCTCGTCGGCGGCAGGCTCGCTGGCACCCTCCGATTGGACGACGCACCCGTCCGCTGCCGTGATCTCCGGCCGGAGGGTTGCTACGAAAACCTCGACGGCGGCGCCCGAGTCCCGGGCATATATCCCATCTAAAGCAGCAAGGACGTCAAGCTCTACCAGCTCAAGACGGACAGGGAGGACCCAGCGTCCCCTCGTTTCTTCAAAGACGTGGCCTGTTCCTGCCCAAAGTGGACCCGGCCGAGCAACAGGGCCAGGGGCCACTGTCGCGAAACGGGACTGGGGTCCCCACAGTCGCAGGGACGCGTGGGTCTTTGGCCACGTCAGCTCCTCCGGGCCTGAATTCCGCTCCGGCAAGCGGGCGCTACAGCTTTCTTCCACTTAAGTAAAGGGGGGGCAAGAACGTCCCGGTCCCGGGGCTGCAAGCTCCGTGCCCGGGCCCGGGTGCCGATTGCCCGGGCGCCGGTCCCCCCGGTCCCGGCACCGATCTTCCCGGTCCCGAGTCCCGGGGTCATCGGCTTCCCCCGGTGGCATCGGCTTCTCCCGAGTAAGGCGATCGGCATCGGCCCCTCCTGAATCGGCTTCTTCATCGTCTGGAGAGCGTGAATGGCACGAGGAACCCTCTCCCCTGGGCATGAGGATGACTCGGACGGACCGGCTCTCCAACCACCCGTGGGCCCACACCCTGCGCAGTCAGAACCTTTTTGACTATCGAGGGCTCAGTTCGCTATGCATCTGCTGCGCAGTCGGAGCTTTTTGACTTCGGTGGCGAGGGCGTGCGCCGAAGTCAAAGGAGTCACTTCGGCAGTGTGCTCCATCACATCCCGTCGCATCCTCACGACTCCACCACCCGCTGCATACCAACTCCGGCGTGGGTTCGGTAGGCGGACGCGTCCAGGACATGGGAGCAGCAGGCGGCAGCAGGCGGACGTGATCGACTGGACGTCTTCCAACTCCGGCGTGGGCGTCGCAGGCGGGGAGGAGGACCGGAGACCTCACCAGAAGCTCTCTCTCTCTGGCGCAGGCACTGTGGGCACCCCTGCATTATAAAGGAGGACCCATGCCGCAGATGAGGGGGGAGAGCTCAAGCTTCAGCATTAGCAACCGCTGAGGACAGCTCCTCTCACAGACTCAACTTAGGACCTCTAACTTCCAGCTCTCTACACCGGAGCTCACTCTACTGTTCTTCTTCCTCGGCTCCGGCTGAGCTCACATTGTAACCTCATTTCCACATTCATCCACCAAAGATAGCAAACCATACACAGGACGTAGGGTATTACGCTTCCGAGCGGCCCGAACCTGTCTAAACGCCTCCTGTCTCTCTTCCTCTCGGTGACCACAGTTCGGACCGTCCGGACCCAAAACGGACGGTCCGATCCCCTCTGTCTCTCCCGCACGATTGCAGCAGTTCGGACGGTCCGGACCCGAAGCGGACCGTCCGAACCTCTCTGTCCCCAGCTCGGGTCCCCTGTTCCCGAGCGCGCATTGATCCACCAGACGCTGGCTTCGCCTGAGAACTACTCCCCTGGCCGAATCTCAAAAGGGGGGTCTCCTGACTTCCCGCCGTCGAGGTTTCATCCTCCGACACCTATGAAACCACGAAATAAAATTATACATTGAAGATATTATTTCATTCATCAACTCAAATATCTTTAAATGACATGACACTCTTGATAACTGTGAAATAAAACTCTCTACTAAAATGACCTAAAGATAATTGAAAGAGTTGGGTTGACTACAAATACTGCAGGGTGTTCAAACCATACTTGAAATTTCAGCAACGGAGGAGATAAAAAAACACCAACATCAGTATGACGCTGCTTTATATCTCCATGGCGGATACACGTGTCACGCTCCGCATAGAGCCAATTGTATCATGCAACATAATCAAAATTCAGGAGGCGTCCCTATCATTTATCAACCACCTCACATGCCCAGTCACTGGAGTTATGCAGAATTACGCCTCCACGTCACATATGCCGTCCAATTCCAATTGTCACACCCTCGCCCATGCACGAGGAATTAATTAATTGGCCCAACGAAGATCAGACTGTACATGTTTGGCACGCGTTATCCACCATAAACTAATTAAGAGAATTTCGAAGAAGATTGAAAAAAAAATGTATTTGACGCCTATACATCAAGAATAAAATATATGCTCTGATTGTAACATGTTACTAAGTTAGAAATATGGGATGGAGTCAGATATTTCTCATATGCCCCTCACTCTAAAAAATATATATTTTCGCAGACACCCCTTTGATCACACAGTTAAGCTCAAATATAGTTTGCCTGTGATAAATTTGATCCGAGGGGAAAGACTGGACCACTTGTGAAAAAGCTTCTTCACAGGTGGGCTCTTATGTTGGCTACCTATGAAAATCATAGTATTTTTTCAAGCAGCCGATATAACACAACAGCCTACGTTGATATCACTACCGCAAGCGGCTAGCCATGTGGCCCGTTTGTGAAAATGCTATGACTTTGCCGTGTTCTCAATGTAGCTACCTAAAATCCTAAAATTAAACTGAATGATGGATAATAAATTCATTGAAAATATACAGTGAAATATGTTCTACTTCATTCATCACAAGTGTCGTCACAAGTTAGTGCGTTTGTTCAACAAAGAAGGGGCTCTTGCCACGGACGAGAAATATTCAAATCTAATTGATTGGACGAAAACTCTAACATAAATTCTATGTAATGCTATAAATATTTCATGATGCATGCTACATGAGACAGTTATATGCATATTCTCTATAACAATGTAAATATCTTCTCTTTAAATGATCATGCATAGTAATATTAATATTTAATATAATCAATGCTCCAATATATCGAGGCAATTTAAAATAGGGCAGCATGGAATTGGATCATCAATTGATTGCTCAATTTTAATTCTTAACGAATATAGACGTGAAAAATTTTAGCGGAAAAAATTAAAATTGACACAAATATCAATAAAGCCATCTGTGAAAATATTTTGTACAAGTGGACTACATAAGCAAGCCGCTTGCGAAATCTATTTTCACAGGCAACTGTCTTTAGGTGCGTCTATGAAAATGTATTTTTATAGGTACTGTTTTATATAGACCGTCTATGGAAATTATTTATTTTCATATGCCTTTAATTATAGACGGCGTAGCGGTCCGTACGTAAATATGGATTTTGGCCATCTACGGAAACTCTTTCTTGCATGTGTCATGAGCTTGTTAGACCACGTACTACATCCTAAGCCCCTGGCCGGTCAAGAGTTGTGCAATACATCCTGTCCTTATCACCGTGGAGCATTTTTATTTTACTTCCGCTCCCACGTTAAAAAAAAGAGCTTTCCGCGTGGTGAATATTTGGTGATTGGTCTACATTTTTATCTCTATATAGTAGTTTTTTTTTGTCTGCAAACGTATCTATTGTGATGTTATTCCCATGAAAAAAAGTCGTTTAGCTAGCTCAGTTTAAAATTGTTCTATTTGATCTACTTTTTAAAAAATAAAAATTATTTAATTTAGAACGAGAGTTGTTTCTATCCTAGTTCGGCTCGTTAGTTCATTAATAAACACAGTCTCAAATGATAGAGAAAAATATAATAAATCATAAAAAATTAATTTCGAAAAAACCTCGATAAAAAATATTCAAGCTTTTTTTTTCACCCTAGATATGACCAAGAGACCAATTCAGCGAGAGGATGAATGAACAAAAAGGTAACAACATTGTTACCCTGTTAATTTATAAGCTCACAGGTACTCAAATCATCAATCACAAAGCAGCTCAAGCTACAAATGCCTTGGGGCATCCATCCACTTCTATGGTGGCAGCTGGTACGGTGCTAAGTAAAAATTGTCGGTCTTAGCAGTTCTAGGAAATAAGCAAAATGTTTTGTAGTACCAAGTGTGTTATGCTATCGTGCCGGCTTCACATCAGTCGTCTTCTTGTCAAAATCCTGTACGATAAAAAGAGGGTATGTGAAAAGAGACAAGTGTCATATTTAGTTGCTACCCTTAAGAAAAACCTTACCTGATGATCAGAGAAAAGTCTGGATATAAACTTTTATTGTAAAAATTAACCGATATAGCGGAACAACGAATAACCTACTCGATCTTATCAACTATTGATCAACACAAATATGCTAGATGACGACATAGAAATACACGATATTTGTTAACGAGGTTCAGCCGAACCCTAATTCCCGGAGCTCTGATTATGGACGTTCCTCTCCAATCAACATAGCACACCTAGCCGCTATGAGTCCATGCCCTCGCCGCTATCCTCTCCCTGCACGCCTGTGCTACATTGTCGTCACCATGGTTACATTGTGGCACATCCCTCTCTATTTAAAGGGTTGCCGAGTTACAGAGTCTGACTCTAACTCTAACTCCTACCACTTAATACAATTTCAAGTCCAACTATAACCTAATAGGACTATTATATTCGACATCTATTCTAACAAACTTCACCTTAGCGAATATACGCCAACTAGAACCAATAAAATCACTATGTCGATCCACCGGTCCTCCAGACTTGGGTTGCCTTCTTTGCAGCTTCACCGTGAGCCACCCGATGAGCCTGCGCCAGACTCACCATCATCAAGATATTCTGCTATCCCTGTAACTTCTTCCTCTGGACTCCACCTGCAACAGTGCTCCACCTTCTCTTGTATTATCTCAGTCGTCTTGCCAAGCGAAATTAGATTTCTCCCTAGCTGGCACATCCTAGGCACTCCGAAGAACATTTCTTCCTTGTTATCTTATGAACCAAGCTAATAAATCCAATATCCACGCTTTCCGCATCCTTAGACTGAGCACCTGATACTCCAAGAAAATTCACCGTCGCCTTGAACCGCACGAAGAAATTACCACAATAGCATTTGCTCTTCTCCTTCTTCAGTGAGGCAGATTTCCATTATCCCTATCATGCCAACCAGTAGATCCTGGATATATCCTATACTGCTAAACAGTCCCGTTGATAACATCAACGAAATTGATCTGTTGTTGCTCGGGATGCATAGGACAACACCCTGTGCCATCCGTCCATGTCTCCACATGCACTGCAGTCACAAACCCTCGCGTTCACCATCCACGACCTTGTCGTCATCGGCTCTACACGTCCACCACGCCACGCTCGCCGGCTTCACCCTGCCGACGCTGGCCTCCCTGCCGCAGCGGATCCATGATCGCCGCGTGCATTTGGTGCGCTATCCATAGCGCTACCCCCTCCGATCTCTCCGGTCGCCTTCTGTCACGTCCGGCCTCGTCTTTCGATCACGTTTCGCCCTCGCTGGTCTAATCGCGAGACGAGATCGTTACCTCTGCAACATTTTCGTTGTCACCATCTGATCTCATCGCCATGATTGACGATCTCTGTCGATGTGCGACCACACCTTATGTTTCCTCTTCCACATATTAACTTGATCCAATGCTGAACCACTTGTTGTAAAAGTTAGCCGATATAGCGGAACAACGACTAACCTACTCGATCTTGTCAACCATTGATCAACACAGACATGCTAGATGACGACATAGGGACACACGACATTTGTTAACGAGATTTAGTCGAAGCATAATCCCCGGAGCTCTGATTATGGGCGCTCCTCCTCAATCAACATAGCACACCTAGCTGCTACGAGTCCATGGCCTTGCCACTATCCTCTCGCGAAGTGCCGTCGTCGCTCATCCAGCTCCTCTGAGCTGCAGCCCGCTGATGCGCCTTGGTGCCGGGCTGCCGGCATTGACCGACGTAGCATGCCTCTTGCCGCTGCCGCTGCGTTAGAACAACGCTGTCCAGCTTCCTTCCAAGCTTCCACCCACTGCTCGATGCACCATGATCCGCTTTGCCGATTTTGATCTGTGAGTTCGCTACTCCGTGTTTTCAATTTGACCTAGGTCTCCCCGCATTAAGAGATCATGGCCAAGTCGAACTCTGACTCCGATCCACGCCTACCAAGCAGAGTCCTCTGCGATGTCGACTCTAAGCCTACACCATCTCCGACTCAAGTTTGATCTGCGCCTTCTTTTGCGTTGAGCTCACTTTATCGTCTTCTTTGCTGCGTTATCATCTGCATCCTTGCGCCCATGGCCTCCTGTTCTTTTGTAACCCATCACATGTCTTATGTGCATGTATAGCACATATAACCTCCTTGATCTTGTCAACCATTGATCAACACAGACTTGTCAGATGACGACATAGAAACATACGATATTTGTTAACGAGGTTCAGCCAAAGTCTAATCCCGAGATTTTGATTATGGGCGCTCCTCCCTAATCAACATAACATACCTAGCCGTTACGAGTCCATGGCCTCGTCGCCATCCTCTTACTGTGCACCTGTGCTACATTGTTGTCACTATGATTACATTGTGTTACCCCCTCTCTATTTAAAGGGTTATCGGGTTATAGAGTCCGACACTAACTTTAACCCCTACCACCTAATATAACTCCAAATCCAACTATAACCTAATAAGATAGTATATTTGACATCTATTCTAACAACTTTAATGTTGTTTTGTTAGTAGCAAAGGGATAAGAGATGCAACAAAAGATAACGAGAATGGTTAGAGGAATTGTGGCAAAATACATGCATGTTCTCCCACACAGCATCCAGATTTCATTTAGGAAATGGTTATACAATTCAAAATACATCAAAATGGAAGATCATCCATGGGGTGGGAGGAAAAAAAAATCATAGATTCCAAGTTCCCGACCATCCATACATGGCATGAACGAACGATATAGTTTTGGGTCATTTTCTTGAAAAAGAAAATCGTTCCACTAGCCTTCCCAATATCTTGTGTGCATGTGTACATTGGTTGTGGGAATTTTGGACACCCACTAGATCTTTTTTTCCCCCATAGAAACTTTTTCATTCATTCAAGAAGGCATTTTACTTTTAAAAAAAATCAAGAAGGACAAGCTGACAAAGGCACCATGCTAGTATGTTTTTACAAATTATTCATCTTACCAAATACATGTTACTCCTTCCTTGCCCCTCGGTAAAAAAACATACTAGTCCGACTGTTTCATGCTGTCTTTAAAACAAAATTTCAACCAATAATTCTTTATTATTATATCCATAAACCATAACAGCTTTATAATATCTGTTACAATACTGCTTTTCTAAATGCAACTTTGGTTTTGATGTATGTCATCTAATTACTTCAACACCCAAAACATAGTTGAAAATGCTTGTGCCTGAAAGAAGTACTGCTACAAATTAGAATAGGGCTTTAAACAAAGCTAGTACTCTCTCCGTTTCATGCTAAGTCAAATATTTACATATTTGACCATTAATTTCTAAAGTCCATATAATTTAACAACATGCGAAATATACATTATGAAAATATTTCTCATGGTGAATCAAAAATATAAATCCTACGGTGCTAAACTATACGAATTTCAAAAACTGATGATCAAAAATAAAAATATTTAACTTAAAACAAAACTTAAAATAACAACTAATTTAAAACGGAGCAGTAACCGTTATCACTAGCACAAAGAGACGCCCGTATCCTATCAACTTAGGGTCATCCCATATGCTCGATGAGCACTTGAACAGCACAGACCGCCGCATATTTTCGCTCGACACAACACATGGTCCTGGGTCTCCCGGCCTATCTCCATTTGGTTCCATCAAACTGCTCCTTTCAAAGATTAATTTTCTTTCACAGGAAAAAGCACTCAGATTCCCAGCACAGACATGCACCAGCCACTAGCTTAATTATTCTTTCATATTTTTTTTCTAGGGCTTGGCTCTTCATGCTTGTCAACAGCAGCCATGGGAGTGAGACGGTGAGAGAGAGAAGGAGAATTCTGTCCAACAAGTTGCTCTGCCTTTCCTTTTGTCTTGTGTCTGATTGATGCCCCCAGCTTGATTAGTGTTGTCCATGAATGATTAAACCGTCATCAGCCATACAAAAAATATGATTATTGTTATTATTATTATTGCTCTTTGTGCGATGACCACTCAGTGATTCCTATCCGCTAACATGGAGCAGTTCTTTACGTGTCATGCAGGGTAAATTACTGGCTGAATCATAATTGGAGATGATCAAGATCAATCACTAGGTTAGTTTGCCACTTCAGGTACTCGTAGTGATTACTTCCACCATTTAAAAATATAAGTATTTTTAATATTTAAATCTTGTTCTACAGTATAAAAATTTTTAAGCACTATTCACTTCTCACTCAAATTTTTTCTTATCTTACATTCATCTATCCTTCACCTCTATTCATTCTATAATTATTGAGAAACACCAACATCTTTTCTTTTTAACTTTAATATCTATTAAATAATTAAAAATACTTATCGTTATGGAGTACATTCTTAATTAACTGCTTGGTGAGAGTTATCGATGGGATTGATGTGCCTTTTCAGTGTGTACGTTTCTCTCTGAATATTATATCAATCTGGAGCCTTCTGAATGTCTATCTAAAGTTCTGAACGCTGAAATAAGACACAGACACAGATAGTCTGGTTAGTTTAATTACGGTATGATAGCTTGTTTTAAAACCTGTTAATTATAGTTGCCGCTGTCACTTGTGTTACGAGCTGATATTTTGCATCCCAGAGTCCCAGACAAGGAGTAGAAGCCCATGGTTTTGGTAGCTGACAGAACCATCTATTGTCAGGAATATTGAGATGATCACGAAGGAAAGCAAAAGGTGTCAGCTCTGTGCAGATGGAATGTTACATGTCTCTCAGAAGGATCAACTGGACAATTCTTCTTCCCAATTGGGCATTAATTAATAGTATTTCCTCCGTTGATAAATGCAGAGCTATACTTAGTACTACCATAACATAAATGGAGTAAAGAATCTACACTGTTATGGTCTTACTTAACGAGATGATTCTCGAAGTGCTGCTGCTGCGGTTACGTAGTCTGAAAAACAGGGACCATGGGCTCTGGAGGAGGCAATTTGTTAATTACACTGACCTCCATAATTATCCATTCGCAGCACATAATACTCTTTCAGTATAAAAATATAATGTCTCTTTGTTTTTGGTAAAATAACATCTAGTGTTTATGCTAATTATTAAACTAAAAATATATATTTTTATGTTACGCATGTGGTATCGTTAAATCTGTATTTGAAATTATTTTTATATGATGTTAAATTCATAATTGTTAATAATGCATTGTGAAAGTAATTAATGGTCAAAGCATACTATAAGAGACCCATATCAATAACATGCATGCTTTATATTTTTATATGCAGAGTGTAATATTTTCCTAACCAAAGATGTTATTTTCCCCCCAAGCATCATAATTAAGGACTCGAGGCTAGAAAAAAACAAATCATAACAAAATAAATCACAATAAAATAAATAATAATTATAAATTTTTAAAAAAAGAATATTGAAACATATGTGTAAAAGTCAACGGTGTCAAACATTAAAAATCGGAGGGAGTATGCCAAAATGTTGACGGTTTTAAACCTAGGAGAGTTTTGGTAGTTCATGTTTTTTTTTTGGAAAATTATAGTATGTGTTATTAGCATATTTTGGTGGCAAATCAAACACTAGCAAAATGTGATGGAGATTTTGGGTTGAAACCAAAATGGGCCGAAGAATGTACACTATTATGGAGATGATTCTCGAAGTGCTGCGGTTACGTAGTCTGAAAAACAGAGACCATGGGCTCTGGAGGAGGCACTTAATTAATTAAGCTGACGTCCATAATTATCAAATTGCAGGACATAATAATATTTTCCAACCAAACATGTTTTCTTCTCCAACCATCACAATTAAGGACGCAAGGTGAAGAAAAGAAAAAGAACAATCGATGGAGAGGCTAGAATAATTCTATTCCATCACCTAAAAGAAACGATTCTTGGAGTGGCCCGGAGGTAAGTAATATAATTATACCGAGCTCCATGATTATCAATTCGCAAGGCATATGTTTCGTCTCACCTCTCAAAACTAAAAATGTAATTTTTTGTTGCCAAGCATCACAAGTAAGGTAAAGAAAAATAATCGGACCAATAATTGAACCGCACGTAGGGGTCTCCAACAATAAGCTTTTCTTTCTTGTCGCTGACGATGATCTCTCGCTGGTAGCACTGGCCGAGGCACGCGAAGGCGACCCGCGAACCAATTGGAGCCCCTCGTCGATGGCGTCAGGATAGTCATAAATAATACACCTACCGTCTTTTACGTAGATGACACTATTAATTCTTGATATAAGTTTGATTATTTCGTTTTATTTAAAAATTTAGTGTAGATATATAAAATATAAGTCATGTTGAAATCATTATTAATGATAAAACAAATCTGAACAAATAATTAATATTTATATGATTTTTAATAAAATAAATGATTAAATTCATATTGAAAATTTAATGCGTTATCTATTAAAAACTATTAAAAACCGGAGGGAGAGAGTACTTGAGCTTGTTTTACCGTCGTAAATTGGGTTTAATGGGCGAGTGGATTAGTACGTGAGGTGCAGCTGATTTGTGTGTTGGTGATGGCTTATGCGTTGTGTGTCATACTTGTGTGGTCGAAGAAGAAGCAGGGCACGGAAGCTGTGGACACGTGGCTGGTTTCATAATCATCGGACACGCGAGGGAGGGCGCCACAGGTCGTGTTTGAGAAAGTTCAATTACCGTGCAAATCTTTTCATTGAGATCAACACAGGCAATAATTGAAGGGGAAGTACATTAGCTACGGGCGCTGTTGTGTCATCTTTGTTGCTAAGTGCTACTACTTAGTAACACCCTCGGCAAAAAGTCATGCCTCAGTTCTAATATCCCCTCTCAAAAACTTTATTTTTGTTATGCACCTGGACAATTTCTATCTTTAAAAAGAAGTTTCTCTTGTCTTTAAAATTATAATATCTCTCTCTCTCCATAACCACCTCTTTACTCGTCCAAAAAATTAAACCTCTCTCTAAAAGACCACCGACCCAAAAAAGTATATCCATAAATAAATCCATAAAACCACCATATTCCTGTATAGATATATTCCTATATAGATCCCTATAACATTTAAAACAGCAGTGTTCCTACAAAATAAATCCTCTTAAAACCATCATCTTTATAGAAATAGAGACGTTCTTTGCTTCCACCTCTCATCATCCATATGAAGCGCGAGAGAAAAAACGGAAAGACCAACCCATACCCAGTCTATTTTGAGTATTTTCAGTGGTAAGAACTCTTGCAACGTACGGACATGTTCCTAGTCAAATAAAAGTCCGGGTCCATAATCCAGTTCCGCGAAATTCGCCCGAATATCCGCCAGTTCCAACAGAAAATCATGTAAATTATTATGATTGGGACATTGCTCTTCCCATGAGGCCCAACTAACTCTTTGTAGGGAGGCCGCCTCATGGGCCCAATAACACTAGGCCCAGCCACGTATCCACCGGCCCACTGAGTCACTGACCAGTCAACCCTCTCACCCACTTCCAAGTGGGCCCCACGTCCCTCGCGTCTCCTCTTTCCCGCTCACTCCCGTCTCCCCTCCAAAATCCAAATCCCTAGCGATGGAGCCGCCGTCGCCGCCGCCGCCGCTGGAGCGCCGCCTCACCGTCGCCGACCTCCTCCGCATACGCCGCCCCACCACCGGCGCGGCCTCCCTCGTCTCCTCTTCCCCATCCCCCTCCCTCTCCACCTCGACCGCCCCGCGGCCCAGCAAAAAGCCCAAGCTACGCGCCGACCCGACCCCTCGTAGCACGGCCCCCTTCGCGCCCATCTCCCACCGCGTCCTCCTCGCCGGCACGCTCTCTCTTCCCGCAGCCGGCTCCCCCGTCGCTTGCCGCAGCCATTGCCTCTCGCTCTCCGATTCCCCTTCTGCTGCCGCGGCCGCTGCAGCTACCGCCTCCGTCTGCTGCTACCTCCTCGACTTCGACCCCGACGCCGTCGGCCGCGAGATCCACGTCCTGGCCTGGAACTACCTCCCGTCCGTCCACCACGGCGGCGTCGGCGTGCTCGAGGTGGTTCGCTGGCGCCTGGCGGAGGAGGACACGCCCGCACCAGGTCCGTCATCTGGCACTGGCTTCCTGAAGACGATTCCGCTCGATTGCGTCGATGCAGAGCCTGATTTGGGCATCCATGGCTACGTGTTTGGAGTGGTGAGATCGGTGAGCGTGGTGTTCAGTATGCCGCGGGCTGAGCGGAAGAGTAACGTGGATGCAGGTGACAACTCGGTCGGGTTTATTGCGGAGATGATGTGCTGTGCGTGCCGGAAGTGCAGGGTAACACCTCCAGAAGCAGATGAGCAGCACAAGTTTGAGTTGGAGAAGTTTGTATACTTTGTGGATTCTTCAAGCAGATGGCGGCCAGTGCTGGCACGGATGGTCGGGAGGCCTGTGTCTGTCTCGGGGTTGAAGAAAAGGATGGTTTCCATTGGCAAGAAGGGCTCATACAGCATGTTGGTGTCAACGAGGAAAACAATGCTCAGATGGTGCCCATCGTATCCAGCTGTTCTGAAATTGGATGGGTCACCAGGCAATTGCGGTGGTGTGCACACTGGAGTCATCACTGGAATTTACATGCAAGGCATGTTGGTTGAACTGGATGAGACCGTATGGCTGCTGATTGATGATCAGCAGCTTGCTCCATCACATTCTCTCCGAGTTGGTGCTGTTGTATGTATAGAATCGTGTTTTGAGTTCCAAATTGTTCTTTTGTTTAATATCATGTCTCCATGTTAGTATAACTATTCCATTTTTCTGTTTTGTAGATTTCTGTGAAGAAAGGTCGAGCAATTTGTCTAAAATTTGCTTGGACAAGGATTATTCTACTTGGAACATGCATTAAAACTAGCATTACTATAAATTCTTTCTCCCTGGTGGACTCCAAGTATGAACGAACTATTTTTAGCATGCCAGTATGTTAAATTGCAGATATCACTGAATTATTTCAACTATTGATGCAGATCTTATATCAAGGCAGAGAACAAGGGTCTGTTGGGAAAGTTTGTTGACTCTTTTGAGCTGCCCACTAGATTTTGGTATGAATTTTCAATAGTTCTACTTGTACTTTATATAGATACCATGAATAACAGGACAGGCATTTTTTTTTCTTCTCACGGTATGCTTATTTCTTCTTTCAATTTCCAGGATGCTAATTCTGATATCATGCTTTAAACAGAAATTCACCAAGTTATTTTCTGAGAAAGAAATTTTGGGCTCAAAAAATGTAAGTTGCTAATTTGTATTACATTGTCAGAACACTTAATAGACTTGAGTAATTAATATGCTACCCATTTCATTGTCTGCTAATTTACTTGACTGGGACTCTTGAACTGCAAGGTATCAACAGACACACGGATTGGTCCACACTTATGCTTCCAAAGTTCTCTCTTCAATGGGTTCCAAACCCCAGGCAAGTTTGTTGAGTAGTATATGCATTTCCATGGATGTATGAAGATGATTTCCTAATTTGTTACTTTACAATTTACATGGTGTTTAATCAAATGTTCGTAAATTTTTTCCTTGAACTTTACTTGAGCTTTGTTGCACAGCATGATTTCTTTATGAAATTCTGCAATCATAACTGTGGCAGTCCATGCGCTGAATTAAACTTGGAAACTTTTAAATTGGTAATATCCTTTTCTTGTATGCTTGTAACTCAATTTCGCTTTTGTTCTGCTTATCCTTAACAATTGACTTTAATTAGGCCATTCCCTTTGCTAATTTTATCTGCAAATGTGAATCATTCTGGATATCAACAATGCTCAAAATTTGGAATGGCACTGAAGAAATGGACAAGAACCAGTGGGGCCACCAATTTCTGTGTGATGGGATTTCCTATCCTGGTACCACAAAAAAGTTAATTTCAAGCAGCGATCTGGGTTTTGTTTTAGTGGGAAGAATCAAGGTAACATTAAAATTTTATGACTTGCTTGAAAATTTATGATATTGTTTTCTTTCTCCCTATTCAATCCCTGTATTATGCAAGAAGTATGATGCTTGGGGTGTTAGCTTGTAAAATTCTTCAGACTTTCAATTTGAGATGAAAATGATAACCACTAATTGGTTTATTGAATTTGGGTAGGAATGCATGCACAATGTATTGCATTTTTTCAAAACCTGGATGCTACTTATTGGTGGAAGTAAATTTTTTATGCTTTATTTATAGTTGTCCCGGAGCGTTTTAGAAACTTGATATATACAGGTCATCTATTATAATTTGCTTGTGATTTGATTTTGCAGGCTAATTGTTCTAATTGTGACTTTATTGCATACAGAGATCTTCACTGCCAGGAACACTGCAGTTGGTTGATGCAACAGGATGCATAGATGTCGTTATACCAGATCTTCCACAGAATATTTGTATGGACAGCATCTATGAGGTTATTCTCACAGTTTAGTGCATAATATTTACTACATGTGATTCATCTTATAGATGTTGTGTTGGCAATAAAGTGACCTTCATGATTTACTCGATTGATAATATAGAATTAAGATCTGATCATTCGTTTTTCATGAATTATGGCATATGATGAATCCTTATATTTTAAAGCAGGAACACTCTTTTTTTCTAGTGATATTACCAAAAACTGATCCTGCGAGTACGATTGCAATGTATTGTTAGTGTTCATATGCCTTATTAGTTTTTCGAAGTAGTTCCTGCAAGATAACCAGAGACATCTATCAGCTATCAATTTGATTGGAATGCTCAAATTTCAAAGATTATACAATTATGAGTAAATTGCACTTTGCACCGGGTAGAGTGTATCTTGTTCTACTTTGCACCGGGTTTAGTACATATTTTCACTTTGCACCACGTATATCAAGTGTATATCAAAATAAGTTTCATTTTGCACTAGACTGCGTCATATAATTGAGGGAAAATCTTATGAAATAAGAGTAAAACTAATGAAACTTTTTGAATTTAGACCATAATTCACAAAGTTTCATTTATATTTTGTAAAAATTGATGAAATTTCTATAGATTTGATGATATATCCTGGTGCAAAGTGAAACTTTTTTTGATATACCCTGGTGCAAAGTAAAAACATGTACTAAACCCGGTGCAAAGTGAAACAAGATACACTCTACCTTGTACAAAGTGCAAGTTTATAGAAGTCAAAAAGTTTTATGTAGGATATTAGGAACATAGAGTAATTTGTACTAAGTTTCTCAGCAGAAACATTCCTACTGTATGCATTGGTGTTTTCTGTAATGACTGTTAGTGTTTGCACAAGTAAGATGTAACGTACCTGATGCTAGTGGGCATTTCATCTCTTTGTATTCTACTAATCAGGGGGGATATTATTTCTTCCTTGTTTATTTGCACTTTTGCAGTATCTTATGACTCAAATGAAAATGCATACTTATGTATTAAAAGTGTCCAGCCTATGCATCATCATCAAGAAGTTCTGTTTTGTTTATAGAATTTTATTATGTTCTAACTGATTTCACAAGTAATTCCAACAGTCAGTTGACCCCATTGTTTTTCAGCAACGTATATTCCACACTGCTTTCTGATTATTCCTTTTGCTATTCAGATAAATGATTACAAACTAGTTCTTGAAGGTCCTATGGCTTACCTTGACCCTTATGATGTTACTGATCCATTGTCCTGCAAGGCTGCTTTTCAACATCTATCTTTCCGAAAAAGACTAAATCACCTCAAGATCTATGTTATAATCAACGGGAGTGAATTGAATCGAATTGGTCCTTCCTCAATTCCTTTACAAATCAATACTTGTGCCAAACTGTTTCACCTGCTCAAATTAACACATATATTTGCAGCAAATAATACTGTGCGTACCTTTACTCTCAGGCTATCTATCTCGAGGTTTTTGGAATTATCATGCCAATTGGTGTTTGACTATGTTCTCATTTAGTCATTTTGCTATTGCAGTTTCAGCATCAAAACATATCAGGGCCCAGCCTGTATGCTGAGGCTGTGATACTGCCATATGATTTGAAGTTTACTGAGCGAGGTGAATGCTTTGAGCATGCTGAGAGCTTTAGAATCTCATGCCCTCCTTCACTTGGTAACCCCAAAGTGTGTATGACAAAACCATGTAATATTCTATGCACCCTAAACTTTGGAACCATCAATCTTTGTGGTTCTCTATTATCTATCTACTATTGTGGACCAGCCGGTACTATGGTAAACGATACTGTTTGTGGCAAAAGAGATCACATATCTAGGATTTTATTGGAATTTAAGGATGGAAGGTTTAAGTATCAGGTATGTTTTTTAGGATGATTGCTGAAGCTTATTTTCTTATTCTGTATCTCTTCATATTTGCATATTCAGCCTTGATATTAAGATAGTATTAGTAACCTATCTGATCAAATAACAGTCACTGCGGATTGGCAGCTACTATCTTCTTGAATGTCCCACTGAAAGTCTGAATTATTCCATGAAAGGCTGTGGATGTTTGCAAGTTGGTAAAGTTTCACTAGATTCTCAGAGTAGATTTTGGAGCCTTGCCATTACCTTTAATGGTAATATAAATATAAAGCAGGCCATTGGAGATCAATCTATTGGAGTTTCTTCAGTGAAGATGGACGAACCATTTTCCAAAAAAGCTGTCCATAATGAGATAAAACTAGTGCATACGTGGAATGACTTCCATCAATATTGTGACTTCCATTTGAACTTTTACTGTGAGGAAAAGATGGATGAATACAACTATATTTGCCATTTATTCAATTTATTGTGCTCTTACTCAAATGAAGTTCTAAGTGTCTCATCATTTATTAAGACTAGGGTGCCAAAAAGGCCTTCTGGGTCTTCTAATTTGCCAAGTGATAAACTGGTTCAAGGAGATTTGATATCATTACAAGGAAAAGTAGAAAATATCCATCCATATGGTTGTAAGAAGGAAAAAATCATGGTTGGTAATGAGAAGTCCAGTATATGTATCCATGTTACCGATGATAACCATACGGTAAATGCCAATCTTATTATTTTCATTTAACAGGTATTTGTTTGTTTGGCACTCCATTTGATGACATTTGTTTGCAGGTGCGGCTCTATGGATACCTAAGTAAACATGGTTATCCTGTTGGATTAGGACCAGGGGCATCTGCGATGTTCCACCGTGTCCTTTTGACACAGTATGTCATGTTCCTTTTAGCTCTTACTAAACTGTTGTGTAAACCTGCATATGTCGTACTAGATGGTAGGTGGAATATGTGCTGAATACTGTGGTTTCACTCTGCCACCAAAATAAAACATGTATTGTCCATTTAGATTAGACAGCATACTCTGAGAATAGTCAAAGGTAAACAGTACTCTGCTTTGCTTTATTTGTAGAATATCTATTTGACAAAGCAACACATTCCATCTTTATTCCTTACCTAGGATGAGATAGAAAATCCTCACTTTTTCTGGACAGAAGAGAACAAACAATGGATCGACCTACTAGTGCGAAAGCCGTTGCACATTACTGCATCTGTTTTCTTGCTTGACTGTAGTACTATTTATGAAATAATAAATAGCCTTTGTTGAATGGATAGTCTTGTATGCATAATCATTTACATGCATCTAATTTTTCATCCGATATGTGTTTGATATTAAAAATTATTTATTCTCAAATACTAAAATAAACTGATATATTATTTAGTCCAAATTCTGGTGAAATAAATGTTTTAAATCATTGTTGGAAAAGGTATTTGCTGCATAATGCTAAACTAAAACTCAAATCACTGCGAACACCTGCAACATATTTTGTGCTCTGCAAATTTGCTGACATATTTTCTGCTGTCTCTAAATTTCTGTTTTCTGGCAGCAAGCATGAACTATTCTTCACCCCACTAACATACATTGAAGTGAGCTCCATCAGTCTTGCTGGTCTGAATGAAGAATGTGTTGTTACACCACCCATATCTGATTGCTTTAAGGATGGTTCACTTGGCAGAGTTTCGTCGTGTTTGCTCTTCTTAAGTCAGAAGCATTTAGCAGAAAATAGAGCCATTCACTTCCAATGCCGGGTAGGCTGTTTTGTGCTTGTGTTTAATTAATGGATAGGTATCAGTTCACTGCTTTTTAATACTTGTTTGTTGCATTTACACCTACTAAAATCTTATAGTTAACGTCTGGCTGTGAACTGTGATCCTGAGCTTGACCATTTGACATCTCTATCTTTGTTAATACAGGTTGTAACAATCCACGTGTTGGTTTTGGACAATATTTTAAATGACCTCCAATCCTCAGAATCAATTAAGCGATGTGAAGAAATAAATGTAAAAGTCCGACTAGCCGGATTTATTGTTGGTAAGAGAGCAGTATGGCAACAATTTCTTTTGGCCGCATCCGCCGTATACAATCTTGGATGAAATAACTTCCATTTCTTTGAAAGGATGTTTTGCCTTTTCTGGTTTACATGGATCACCAAGTATTTATTTTATTATCCAACTTAATGCTTTTAACAGATGACGGATCCTCTTTGTGCTGTTGCTGGGCTGATGATGCAAGGGGTGAGTTGTTGCTTAGACTGCAAGAGGTTGCAGTTCTGGATGCTTCTGTGACTTTGAAGTTTTCAAAAGATGGAGTAAACATCCAACGGACTGTTGGTTCTTTTCTAGAAAGCATGTTGAAGAAGCACAAAAGAATCATTGCAAGAAACTGTGGGATTCCTCCCAACATCTCTTGTCGTGACTTGGAGTTGTCTTCTGTTAATAAAGTCTTAAGTTGCTTGGAAGAGAAACTTTTGAAATTTATCATACTGAATGCTTGTTGGAAGGGAACTTTGGTGAGTTCATTTTATGCATTAGTTGATTACTATGTATTATTTTCTAACTTTGGTGAGTTCATTTAATGCATTAGTTGATTACTATGTATTATTTTGCTGTTAGAAATTATATGATCCTAAATATGCTTAACATCATATGAACAGATAGTAGTGTATCTATATCCCCCCCCCCCCCCCCCCACAAAAAAAAAAGTGATGTGTTGGTTGCGTAATCTGCTATGTATTTTGAATTTGCAATTGACTGTTTGTTTCAATCATTTCTGATGCTTTCTTATATGTGTATAATAGTTCTCATAATGAATGTTATTTGATGAGTTTTACACCTTTGCAGAATGTTATTGCGTCAGTTTTGAATGCGAACACGCTAAATAGGTTTAATTTAGAGTTTCCTGATTTACATCCAGTACGGAACATGCCAAACTATTGGGTTAATCAAGCCTTTCACATAGATCCTTTGGAAGAGGCCCGAAGAATGTTTGGCAATTTTGAAAACAGCTAATGTTATTTGGACCAGTGATTGCATCAGGTTCCATATTGTTTATTTTGAAGTGTGTGGGAGTACACTGGGTCAGGATGTACTCAGATCCCCAGATCATACTCTTCGGGTTGGCCACTTACATTGTGCTGACAAGTTATCTCTGGTGGTCTGGCCAACTTATCTCCCTTTTGAGACCGTCTGGTCAGCTTATCTAAGATCTGCTGGTAATTAACGGTTTCCAGATGCACAGCTGAGTGAGCCGTAAGCATGCAGCGGTGGGTATTAATTAATGGTAATATATCCCAATCGTTCCCATGTTGCAGTGATGTAAACACTTTGTTGCAACATAAGTCATGAAATGGATGTGTCATGTGTGATGCTAACTTATTATGTTCTTCAGGCTCGTGCGCTGCGTTGTGGTTGGACAACATGGCACAAGAAACCATGTTGACTTGTTTTTGTTGGCTGTATATAGTTTTGTATAGTCAGTACAGAAACTAACAAATTATTATGCCTTTAGAGGAATGGCTCTCATTTGATCTATTTATTACTGCACTCTCAACAGCCACGGTTTGCCTGTTTGCATCTGTAATGTTGTAACCATGTTTCCTTAGTCTAGATGAAATGAAATTGGGCGTCTGGGCCATGGTCTGCACAATGTAAAAAACAGACTTCCCTAATTGATTTGTTTCCGATGAACGGATGAATGGATTAATAGGCACGCTCTCTAAACTCCTAAATAGTGTGATTTTTACCAAAAAAAAAATCCTATATATGAATTTTTTAGAATAGTGTTTTAAATTCATTTACCAACTTTATAATAGTTTTGTACCCTTGAATAATTGTCACAAACCATTCAGCTAGTCAAGTATTAAGCCATTCAGCAGAAAAGAACACATGGTCTCCTTTTCAGATGAACTCGTTACCTTTGGTTTCAAGAGTGCATGGAATTGCCCATGCTCATTTTTCGTGAATTTTCCATCATTGATGCATGGCGATATGTGACATGCTGCAGCTTTCAAGCCGCTGCTTTGCACCGTGTATGTATGATGTATTTGACCCATTTGCGTGATTAACAATGTTGTATTACAATGCAAAACTGGGTCAAGTCCAAAAGAAAAGCTCTTTATTCAAGCCTAGTGATTGCGCCAAATCTGATCTCGTTTTGTTAGCTACCACATGCCAGGCGAAAACGACATGGTTAAGCCCCAATGGCTGGAAGAACAATGAACAGCATAATCTCGTCCAAAACTAAGTACATATATGGAGATTCCTGTACTGTCTTCAAGAGCTTGACCCTTTCTTGAACAGCTTGATTTGATCACCGTAGTAGTACGCGCTGCCGATCATCAGAGCAACCGTAGCACCTTGAGCAACCACACGAGCCCTCATCAGTTTCTGACCTAGTTGAGCATTGCCATATCGGAAGCTGACTAGGCCAGCTGCCAGAACACCAGCAGTGACCAATGCACCTGAATTACATGTCAAAGTGCAGAGGAATGTTTGTCAGGAAAGGAGTAAAATTTCCTAGATATATGAACACCAAGATAGCATTCGCAGTCAAGTTTTGATTTGCTACACGGCTAGTTGTTAGCAGCAAAGGTAGGGCAAGCGTGAACGTTCTGGTTCTAATTTATTCGAAAACTTAATACAAAACAAAATGATTGCAAGATTCACAAAATGCAGTGCATTATGAGTTGAACTTCATAAATTGATTAAATGATAATTGAGCAAAGCAAGACATCACTAAATTGGAAGAACACTGAAAATTCATCGGACTTGCTACAAATCATATGCACCAGCACTAATAGGCCCAGATGATTATTCATAACTTGAAGCTGCAGTAGACATCTAATGAGATAAATTAATGCTGCCAAATTGTTTAAGAAACATATCCTCTATCTTGAATAAGCTACACACATAAGCAAGAAAAGAAAATTTTATTGTCCACAAGAGATATATTGGAAAATAAGAGTAAGTTACTTGAGAAGCCAACTTTATGCGTTTAAATGACTTCACATTAGAAAGTACAACTCCATGCATAGCTATAATATCACTAATATATGAAACTCTATGAATCAAGCTCATTAGCTGCTTGGACATGAACGGTGCTGACTACTGAGAATATTTCTTGCACACGTCAAAGTGAGCAGGCTCAGCTTAGCTGAATAATGCAGATGAGCCAAGTCTACAGTAACCCTATAGGCTCAGCTTGTTTCCTCCGAATCCCACCTAAGTATGACAATGTCTTCATAGCAGAAAATGATAGATTACCCGTAGGAAGGAAATGTGCCTTTAAGCTAGTTAACTCATTCATATCCAACAAATCAGAAGTTTATGGGTGCAATGCACATCTAAATTCATAGAGTACCCCTTACTTCTCTGCTACATCGACACACGGTTATAACACTCTATTCCCAAATCCAATTATCCATAAATGCTTTGAGTGCGTACAGTTTGAGACAGTAGAAGTCCAAAATATCAACTAATCAACAGAATGTTGCCCACTGAATTTCCATTAAATCCGAATTCTCTCCACTATATAGTTCAGCCAGCTACCCAAGCCAATTCATGTGAACAAAATCTAACAGAGAGGCACGAAGAAAAATGGGTCTGTTAGCTAGCTGATAAATCAAAATATTCAAACACAATCTGCATGCCAGAGGGCGGCAAAATAGGAATCTCGTAATCACCTCAACTTGAAGTCACGTTCTCACTTTCACCAATTCACAATATGCGTATGGTACTGCGCAGACACAGCTATTAATGTTCTTCCTAACATGTCAGTGAATGGAAAAAGAATCACTACAAGCCATGATTTCCCGAAGCACATAAGTATAGTAAGTCAGCAGTCATTCAATTTTGCATATGTAGTAGACATCATTTAACACTTTGCAGATTCTAATCTGTCAAGAAAGCTTATCCTTAATCCTGTAAAACGACTGCCCTAGATTTCCCACTCCCCCACTCCCAAGTGCACACGCCCAAAAGGCCCCAAGAACTGCCATCCAACGATCCCCAAACCCATTCAACCTGACCATTCCCAAACCATCAAGAATCCCGACCAAACACAGCACATGGCGACCGATCCAACCTCTCTTCCCCCAAAGAAGAACACAACAAACCAACTAGGGCCACCCACCGCGCGTGCGCAGGCAGGCAGAGATCGAGAGGGCCGCGTACCGATGGGGACGAAGGGGTTCTTGACGGGCCTCTTCCCCTCGAGGGCGAACTCGTCCATATGCATCGGCGGCGGCGGCGTGCTCCCTCCCGCGGCGGCGGCGCTGCTCTTCTCCATTCGCTTTGAAAAATAGATGGCCTTTTGTGGTTCGGCGTGGAGGAAGAGGGGAGGAGATCTGGAGATGCCCGAGGCGGGCATCTGGACCGTTGGATCGAGATCCGAGGGTGGTGGCTTTTTGTGGTTGATGGGGGAAGATGTGCTGTTGGATGTGGTGTCAAACTTGCCAACCGGGGCTTTTGAAGAGAGGGATCTTCTTGGTCTTGACGTCGGTCTAGAATCTTTTAGAATGTGACTTGTTTATATACAAATATTAAGTGGTACCTCCGTTCTAAAAAACTCTATAGTTCATCTTTATATATCAATATAAAACTTAAAAAACTAGAATGCCATCAATTTTATCAAATTCTAATATATTTATTTCCTCTTAACAAACTTAATATATTTGTCATCTACTTGGCTACTTTAATAAATTTCAATACATTTGTCCACCACTTTTATAAATTTCAATATATTGTTTGTTTTAAAAATAAAGTATTTATAGGACAAATAAGATGGATAAAACATAAGTTCTTTTAAAACGGATATATCTGTCCCATAATATTCAATTTGAACTCTATTTTATAGGATAAAAAATAGAGTTATTTTTAGTTAAATTTAAACTATAAAGATAATAGTATTATGAGACAGGGTAGTAGACCCACGTTATTAGTTAGTACTCCCTCCCTCCTGTCTCAAAAGCAAGTAGTTTGTAGAGTACGTGTGGTTAACGTTTGTTAAGTTTAACCATCAAAATTATTTAAAATATATATTTTGAAAATATGAAATAATATACTCAAGTTTGTCCTAACAAGAGCTTTGATAATATTTGCACTTATATAACTTTGTTTAATTTATGCTAAATAACTTATACAGTCAAAGTTGTATAAAAAGTGCAAGACAGTCTGTTTTTTGAGATTTGATGAAGTAGTGATTACTTCTTATATCCGTGAGTGTTACAATCCATGATTAAACTTATCGTATTGGGGTATTTTCTTGGAATTTTCGCACGAGTATTTTTCTGGACCACTCCATAGCTTGAGAGAATGGTATTTTGTTGCTATAAATTTGTCCAGCTATTTTGCTAGGAGTATTTTTAGTATCCGCTTGTACGTCCTTTGAGGTACTAGGAATTGGACACCGATCTTCTATGGTAAATACAGAGGAACACTATAAACACTGCAAACATATCTAGGGTTTTTTAAAGTACCCTCAAATGATTGTGAGCCATCTATTGCTTTGGATCCTATGGATCAAATTCTATTACCCTACTGTTCGCACCAAAAACCGTCGGGTGTGCCAAGAGGCTTGTTGATGATCTGGTTTGATGCGATTGAACATACGAAGGCCTGGGAGATCTGCTTAGCTCCAGTGCAGGTCCTAAAGTCTTGAGGTTCGCGGGCGTGCCAGTCAATTTGACCTCGCAATTGACAAGGAGATGACGAAATTTGATTACTGATCCAATCGGCCAGTAAGCCGATACGGATTCCTTCCAGCCGATCGCCGCTATGCTCGTGCCCGGGCCCTCGCCTGTACTCGCGCCCGGATCAGCAGCAACTGCACATCGGTTATCGGCCGATACGGGCTGATGTAGGCTCCTTGTAGCCGATGGCCGATGGCACCTGTGTATCGGCTAGGAAACCGATAGCGCTATGAGCAAATATACAAGATGTCAGTATAACATGTGCATCGGCTAGGAGCCGATGATAAAATAGATAGGCAGAATAATAAGCCAGCCGACTGCCAAGGAAACACATGTGCATCGGCTAGAAAACCGATGATAATATAGATGACAAACAGTAAGGATAATACAGTCGGCTTTATAAAAAGATAACCTATCGGCTAAGCACTCCGATAGAACGTCGCATATACACCGATCGGCTCGGCAAGGATAAATCTATTATTATCGATCTAGTAGTTCAAACCTAACTGATGCAGCACAGATCGATAATAGTAAAGGAACCTCAACGAGCCGATAGATCTAATGCAACTGTGATGAAAATAACTTACCGGCTATACATTCCGATAAGACGCTTGCACAAAGGATATCAGCCTAACAGGAATAATTTATCGCTAGCAGTTTAGTAGGTCGGACCCAACCGATGCAGCACAAACTGATGATAAACTACCCCCGATAAACTGATAAAAACTGTGCACGCGTGATGTGATATACCTGACCAGCCTAAGAGGTCGGACCGAACCGATGCAGCCGTAGACAGATCCGATACACCGTGGTAAGCCGACTACCATATACCGACTAGAATATCGGACCTAACCGAGAAAGTCCTAGCCGATTGGTAGTCGGGGTAACGAGACTTACCCTCTCGCAGGAGTTCGGACCTAACCGATGCAGCCCCGCTCGAGAAGCAAGAACCCGTTGGTAAAGGGTGGCGATGCGCCGAAGTTGTATTGATCGATTAGATTGATCACAAGGTCCCCGGGCATACGTATATATACCCCGAGTTACAAGAGTCATTATAGGACACGGTACAGGACTTTCCTAACTAGAAAAAGGAAAACTGACAGACCTGATCGGACAAGAGATCAGGTTTCCTAAAAGATAAAGCTATCTAATAGATAAGATAAATAACTGCCATAACGTGGTCTTCACGATTCCTTCCAGGTTTGGTCTCTTCCAGATGAGCTTCCATTGGCTGACATGGCTTCTTTCCTTAACCGAACATGGATATGAATCGTGCCAAATTTTGGCGTTAACACCTACACATGGGTAAAATAAGAACTAAAATAAATAACAATGAAACAAATTTGTATGTCATGTACCACGTTAAAAATAGATGAGTTGGTAAAATGTTAAATCACCATAGCTACAGAATAGACCATAAGCTAATAAGCACCCGACGACAAGTACCTTAATTTTTTGTGGTACTAAGGCTAAGGCAGAAAAACAAAAAGATTTTACGTAAGAAAAGCCATTAGCATATGATTAATTGAGTATTAGATATTGCAAACTTGAAAAATTGATTAATATAATTTTTTAAAGCAACTTTTAGTTAAAAATTTTTATAAAAAACACACCATTTAATAGTTAAAAAGTATGCTGATAGAAAAGGAGGGGATTTTCACCGAAACACTTAGATTTGAATGGGTCCTAAATGATCAAGTACTAGTGGATAATCTCAACCACCCAAGTATAGTGGCAGCAAACTAGGATGAATATACGTGTGTCTGCTAGCAAATTGATCAAATCAACAAGCAATTCACCGAAAATATAGTAGACCAGCAAATACCTCAATACCAAACCAATAACAGCAGAATATAGATGGGATCGGTTTACAAAAGTAGAAAATCAAACCCTAAATGAAATTCTTCCACCCGTGCGCCTTCGACTCGAAATTGACGTGAGAATCCGGCAGCAAAACCAGCGACTGATCACCTGACTTTGGTTGACTTCCAACCCTAACAGTGGCGTTCATCTTCGTGGTCTCGACAGCAGTAGCCTTCGCCGATACTCTCTTCTCCTACATACATTGTTAGCCATCTTCATTGATTATACAGAGACTTTATCTTTAAAGCAATAAATATATTGAAGTTGCTAAAGTAAGAGACCAATGAATTAAAGTTTGTTAAAATAGAAAACATATGCATTAAAATTTATTAAAGTGAGAAACAATTGCATTGGAATTTACTAAAGTAAAAAAGTTCTACTCTTTTTAGCTTTGTATTAGTACTAGCAAAATACCCGTGTGTTGCACCAGGTGAAGTCGATTTTAATTATAGAATCATATGTAATCTCCTAGTATCCCGTATTGTATGAGAAGAGTAATTGGGTTATAAAGCTTTGCTTTGTGTGTTCCTAAGGTGGTTGAGCAGCGGCAGAGCCCATGGTTTGGTTAACGGGCTACATTGAGCAATTCTCAAACATGAAAAATAGAAAAATGATGTATATATACACATCTGAATTGCTAAAAAATGGACCAGCAGTGGCATACAGCCAATAGGCATAAATATTCATCACCTTGCTATCGAACATTGCAGGCAAAAGCAAGTGAAAATGTAACACACTAAAATTTTGTTATGTAGCTGTTAATGTCATATATGATACCTGAAACAACTTTCGTGAGTGGCCATGCAATATTTACTACAGAAATTGCCCTTGCAGTCAGTAATAGTTGCTACAGGTCCATACGGAATTTTTTTATCCCACCTCCAAGGAAGATACTTGTGCAGATCTCTTCAATCCCTTGAGCTTTGAATCAACCATGCCAGCAGGCATGGTTGTGCAAATTGGAGTCAACCAGATAATCCCAGAGCAGCAGATAGCTCCTCTGGATCAGTTCATCTTGAATCTTCAAGCAGTGGTATGCATTCTTCTCAAGCAGCTATGCGTTCGATTTTAATGCCTACGATCACCATCATATAACGCAAGCCAATCCATTGATCAAAGCATTTCAGTCATTGGAATGCTTGTCACAGGGAGGAAGCCTATCCTGTTGTGGCTGAGAAATCCAGTGTAGCCCATCAAGCAATTCTGAGTACATCCTCTGGTCTAATTGCCCTCGCATTCTCCCCTTCAGCTCCTCCAGCAGCTCGAACGCCTCCTCTGCACGCCCAGCCCTGCACATCTCCTCTAGCAGTGTCCTGTAGGTGATCATATCTGGCTTCCTCTTGCAATCCAGCATATCAATGAGAACCTTTCTTTATTCCTCAAATCTCCGCTCCAATGCTAGCGCCGACACCGCCATCATGTACACACCATCGGTTGGCACAAATTCCTTCTCCCTCATCTCCCGAAAATACACCATTCCCTTCAGTCCTGCCCTTCTGGAACATGGCCTTGACAATGCAGCCATAGGTGAATTCATTGGGCTCATAGCCGTATAGCGGCATTTTACAGAACACCTTGAGGGCATCGTCTTGTTGGTTGATTGTTTTGGTTAACTACCGAGATAAATTAGAGCAGGTAAATATCCACCGGTTTTCCTCCCGTAAAAAAAGAAAAAACAAGAGATAAATGTTTGTTGTGATTGATAACAATAAACTAGGGGAGGTAAATATCCACTGGTTTCCTTCCCGTATAAGAAAGAAAAAATAAGAAATAAATGTTTGTTATGATCGGTAACAAACAAATTAGAGATAAAATTGGTTTAGCACCCGAGCCCCATCAGTGCCTATATAAGAGAATGAACGATAGGAGAAGGGGACGCCTAATTTCTCCTGTTTCCAGTTCTAAAACCCTAAGAGCCGGATCAATCTCAGCTCTGGTAGGGGTTCGTAGTGATAAACCCTAAGCCAACGTCCTCAAGGCCCGATCAATCTCAGCTCTGGTAGGGGTTCGTAGTGATAAACTCTAAGCCAACGTCCTCAAGGCAGAACAAGAAGCAAGAAGGCGATGGCATCACAATCAACCAGTCAGTCGGTCAGTTTTAATTTCCGCATTAGGGTGATTGTGTATGGCTAGGAAAATTCGGTGTATCAGTGTATGTAAATCTAAGAGATTCAACATTGTGGTATCAGAGCAAGTGCATAGCCACATAATCCCATCATCCCGGCCTTGATGCCATTGATTTTTTGGGAAGAACTCAGAAGGGAATTGGATAAAACAGAGTGAAATTCCAAAAATCCCTAAACTTTAAGGCTTCGGCAAGAACTCAGAATAGAGGAAATTTGGGATAAACTAGATTGAAATTCCCCAAATTCCCCAGAAACCCTAAGATGGAAATCCCCAAAATTTATTTTCGGTGGAGGAAAAGTGGGGATAAAGCAGATTGAAATTTCCCCAATTTTTCCCCAAAATTAGAAACCCAACTCAGGAACCCTATACCGATCGGGGAAATTTTGTTTCGGCATGAATATAGAAGAAAGGGGATAAACTAGATTGAAATTCCCCAAATTCAGATAAACCCTAAAATTCCCAATCAGTGAAAAAAAAAACCACGGCACACATCCAGATTAGGAAAAGAATTGCTTACCCGGATTGTGGAGCTCGCCGTTCTTAGAAGTCCCGCACGGATTGCGCCGGCCCTCAGCTCGTGCGGCGCATCGTCGCGACCTCAGACACGCGGCCCTCTTGTCGCGACGGCAAGACGACAACAAGCGGCGTCCATCATCGCGTGCCGCCATCGCCGTGTGCTGACTTGCCGGGTCATCGCTGCATCAGCACCCCTCCACTCGCTTGCCGTATCGCCGCTCTAGTTCTCACTCGCCGGAGGGGAGAAGGGGATCGGGGTCGGAGAGGAGAAAGTAAGGATTAGGGTTAGGGATTTCGTTCGCCGGCGATCTTGATCCGAACATGTTGATTTTCGGCCATCGAATCGAGATCAAGTGGGCGCTAAGGAAATTGATGCGGGGCTGCATCGGACCGTCCGCTGGATCAGACGGCCAATTGTGCTCCCGCATCGGGCCAACGTCGCCGGTACTAGGACATGACCACCGTGCTGGGCCGGCGCTATCGGCTAGGCCGCCGCATACGCGCAAGTACGCCTACAAGCTGCACAGTGCTAGGCCAGCTTAGGGACATGGGCCGGTCAAATGAACAGTAACTAGCCCATTAATCCCAGAAATCAGTATTTTCAGTGTTTTTTAATTAGTTTCCAATCTCAGAAATGTATTTGAGTACCTAATTGGCTATTTAAAATTGTAGAACATTAAGTTGGGCTTTATCTCTGCAAAATAAATTATTTCTAGATAAATGGAACCAACGGAAAGTTTATCTAGATTATTTTAGTGATATGAATTTATTTTTGACCAACGTTAACTATAAATTCATGTCGAAATTACTATAGAAATCAGTTCTTTGATTATTATTTGCCCAACGGTGATGTAATTAAAGAAGAATTCAGAAAAAAATTACCAGTGTCAAATTAGATTATTTCTAAATCTTTTCTGCCCAACGGTGACTTGATTTAGGAGCTCAGCTATTAGCATGCAATTGATTATGCCAACGTAAATTAATTACATAGTGATATTAATGGTTATTTAAATTACTTTTCAGCCATTGGGCAACTCAGGCCTGTTGAGCTACTTGATGATACAAATTTCACCGAGTGGAAAAATATGGTGCTTCTAAACTTATGAATGCTGGACTACGATCTGGCAATCAGAGAGGATGCTCCTGTAGCGCCCTCAGAAGACTCAGAAAGTTATAAAGATCTCAAATGGGCCTATGAAGAAAAGAAGGACGCCTGGGACAAATCAAATCGGATGTTGCTCATGTATGTCAAAAGCAACATCTCTCCATTTATCATCGGAGGAATCAAAGAATCTCAGAATGTCAAGAAATACTTAGATAACATCGAGGAAAATTTTAAGCCCTCATCTAAGACCTATGCCAGTACTCTGATCATGAAAATGGTCTCAAGTCAGTATGATGGCAAGAAAGGTGTTAGGAAGTATGTTCTGAAGATGAACCACATGGCCTATCTATTAAAACAGATGGATATATCCATATCATATGGTTTTCTTGTCCACTTTATCATGAATTCTCTTAACTCGGAATTTGATCCGTTTAAAATACACTACAACACTCAGAAGGACAATTGGACCATACAGGAGTTGATCTCCCACTCAGTTGAGGAAGAAGAGCATCAGAAGGCTAAGAAACAGAAACATAAGGATTAGCTCAACCTGCTCAATTCTACTAAGGATAAGGGTAAGAGAAAGTTCTATCAGGGAGAAGCCTCAAACTTCAAGAAGGACAAGCCAAACAACCCTCAACAGCAAGGAGGGTCTAAAAGCAGCACTTTAAAGTCTCAGGATAAGGCCTTGACTGGTGCCTACGAGCCAGGAAACAACATTTACAAATTTTGTAAAAAGGATAGACACTGGCAGAAGGACAGCACTAAGTTTAAGGCATGGTTAGCCAAGCACGGTATGCATGAAATTGACATTATATCAAATATTGATGAATCCATTTATGTTGAATTTTCCCCAAGATACTTGGTGGATTGACTCAGGTGCTACTGTGCATGTTGCAAACTCATTGCAAGGTTTCAGCACTATCCAGATGCTAAGAAGGGGGAGCGAACCCTAAGAGTAGCTGATGGAGCGGAGATCGAAGTTAAAGCCGTTGGACAAATCACGCTCAGACTTCCAAGCGGCTTCGACCTCCTCCTATTAAATGTTTTATTTGCTTCATCTGTTAAGAGGAACCTTATTTCAGTTAATATATTGACAACCACTCGTTATGACTGTCATTTTAGTAAAAGAACATGTTATATTCAGTTTAATAATAAGATTATTGGTTTGGCCTTCATGCAAGACAAGCTTTATTGATTATCTCTGGATTATTTTGTGATGAATATTGTGAATGCATGTAATAATAAGATAGCGACGTCGTCGAAATTGTGGCATTGTCGTTTAGGCCACATTTCTAGGGGGAGAATAGAACGTCTCATTAAGAAAGATATACTCCTCCCCTTAGATTTCTCAGACTCAGATTAGTGTTTACACTGTATTAAGGGAAAATTCGCAAAGACAATTAAGAAGAGAGCCACTAGGAGTTTTGGTCATTTAGAAATCATTCAAACTGATATTTGTGTACCATTCCCACTGACATCAGTGGACGATTTTGACTCGTTCATTACATTCACAGATGATTTTTCCCGTTTACCCCATAAGCGATCGTTCCGAATCACTTGAGAAATTTAAGATATTTAAGGTTAAAGTAGAAAATCAGCGCAATGCAAAAAATCAAAGTTGTGAGGTCGGATCATGGTGGTGAATACTATTGGAAACATGCTCCATTTGGGCAAATACCTGATCCGTTTGCCCAATATCTTTAGCAACATGGGATAATAGCCCAATATTCCATGCCGGAGAACCTCAACAGAATGGAGTGGCAGAGCGGCGTAACCACAAACTTATGGATATGGTGCGGAGCATGCTTAGTCACTCTACTCTGACAAATAAGTTGTGGATTGAAGCACTTAAAACAGCTGCCCATATAATTAACAGAGTTCCTAGCAAATTAGTGCCTAAGACACCTTATGAGTTATGAACCGGAAGAAAGCCAACTTTAAACTACTTACATGTATGGGGTTGTCGTGCAGAAGCCAGAATTTTCAACCCACATTTGAAGAAATTAGATCTTAAGACTGTGAGTTATCACTTCATCGGATATCCAGAAACATCTAAGGGATATCAAATTTATTGTCCAGATCGTGTCACTAAGTTTGTGGAAACAAGATACGCTGTCTTCTTAGAAAATCAGGATCAGGGGAGCTCACATGAAAGGGAAATTAATCTTGAGTAGATTCGAGCAAATGTTGCATTACCAGAAATCTAAGAGAACAATGCTTCCATTGTTCAGACTATGCCTCAGAATGTAGCACCATTAGGTGGTAATTTTGGACCCGTTAGAACTACAGTTGTTGTTGAGGAAACCGATAATGAATCTCAACAAACTTCAATAGCACAGAATGAAGAAGCTCCTCAAATACAAGTGGCCAATAATGAAACTCATCAATTAAGAAGATCACAGCGGGAGAGGAGGTCTGCACTCCCAGATTATTCTGAGGTCTACATGAGTGAAGACATTAGGAAGGTAGATGATTCTACCTCGTTTAAGGAAGCTATGACTAGTAAGCACTCATCCAAGTGGCTTCAAGCCATGGAAGATGAGCTCAGATCTATAAGCCATAATAGTGTCTAGGATCTAGTAGAAGTTCCTAATGGAGTCAAAACAATAGGTTGTAAATGGGTCTACAAAACTAAGCTGGACTCCAAAGGGAATATCGAACAGTTCAAGGCAAGACTTGTGGCAAAGGGTTTTTCACAAAGAGAAGGAATTGATTATAATGATACATTCTCTCTTGTCTCTAAGAAAGACTCATTCAGAATTGTCATGGCCTTAGTTGCACATTATGACTTAGAGCTTCATCAGATGGATGTAAAAACAGCTTTCCTAAATGGTAATTTAAATGAAAATGTTTATATGACACAACCGGAAGGTTTTGTTGTGGAAGAAAAGGAGCATTTAGCGTGCAAACTTAAGAAATCCATTTATGAACTTAAGCAAGCTTCTAGACAACGGAATCTAAAATTTGATGAAATTATCAAGATGTTCAGATTTATGGAAAACGAGGTGGATAACTGCATTTATGTTAAGGTTAAGGGTGGAAAGTTTATAGTACTGGTAATCTATGTGGATAATATTTTATTAGCCAGCAGTGATAAGAATCTATTGTGAGAAACTAAGGAATTCTTGTCATCCAAATTCGATATGAAAGATCTCGGTGATGCATCTTATGTTTTAGGTATCGAAATACACCGAGATAGGTCTAAAGGAGTACTGGGATTATCTCAGAATGCTTACATCAGCAAAATGTTAGAAAGATACAATATGAGCAAATGTTCTATATCGTCTGCTCCAATAATGAAGGGTGATAAGTTTGGATCATTCCAAAGCCCGATGAATCAATTAGAATCAGATATCATGAAAACGGTACCATATGCTTCAGCTGTCGAAAGTTTAATGTACGCTCAAGTCTGTACGTGACCAGACTTAACATTTGTTACCGAAATGCTTGGTAGATACATGTCTAATCCAGGATTAGACCACCGGAAGATAGTTAAGAACGTCCTACATTATTTGCAAGGAACTAAGGATTACATACTCACATACAGAAGGTCTGAAAAGCTCGAAATTTTAGGTTATTCAGATCCAGATTTTGTAGGGTGTGTAGATACTAAGAAATTGACCTCAGGTTATATCTTCACCTTGGCAGGGAGAGCAATTTCATGAAAAAGCTCCAAACAGACTTTGACTCCATCGTCGACAATGCAGGTAGAATTTGTGGCATGTTATCATGCTATGGGGCAGGCTGTATGGCTCAGAAATTTTATCCCGGGATTGAAAGTGGTAAACAACATTAATAAACCACTTACAATATACTGTAACAATGAGGCCACAGTATTCTACATAAGTAACAACAAGTCAAATGAAGCTACCAAACACATTGACATTAAGTATTATGTTGTGAAAGATAGACTCCAGGATCAGACTATTCAGATTAAGTATATCAGTACTAAGTTTATGCTTGCGGATTCGCTTACCACAGGCTTACTGTAACATCCTCAAATTTCTAGAATAAAAATCGGAAGCAAAACCCTGAACCGACTGAAACTTTTTCGAAAGTTGCATCATGCTGGATTTTTTGGAGTTTAATTTTGTTTTATACCAGTACCAAAAGTTAAATACGAGTTTATTTAGTCAAGACTCACACCAGGGTTTTATTAAATGAGAAAATCCTAAAAATGTTTGTGTATAAAAATACTAGTGTACAAGAACATTTATTGCAAAGTTGGGTAGCCTCTCCCTCTCTCCCTTCAAAAGAAAAACAAATATATATATATATATATATATATATATATATATATATATATATATAATAAATAATGAACAATAAAAGGAGAGAAAGAGAAAAAGGAAACCCTTCCCCCCTTTTCTTTCTCCACAGTGGGCCGGCCCATCCCCCCTGGCCCAACCCCCCTCTCTTCCCTCCCCTGCCGTTGGGCTGAGCGGCCCAGCCAGCCAGCCCCGACGGCTGGGCCCCGCTTGCCAGGTGCCCGCCCTGCGCCACGCGCGCGCGCACCCGCTCTGCGTCCACCATGCCAGTCCCACCTGTCGGCCAGCAGAGTCGCACGGCAGACGACCGCGTGCGCTCGACCGCGCGGCCGTCCCCTTCCCCACGCCGCCTCCTTCACTCTCTCTCTCTCTCTTCCGCACCGACCGTGCTACCGTGGTGAGCCCCGCTCGGACCCGAGCCGTACCGGCCCCGTGCTGCGCCCGTAGGGCAGCGGACCGTCCCCGCCTGCCACGCCTGCGCCGCCACCCACGTGCGTCCTCTCCCCCAACCGCCATGCCAACGGACCCTCACCGTAGTACTGCTCGTCCTCGCCCCCTTATAGCCTTACGCCTCCCCGCGCGCAGCTAGACGCTGCAGCGCCTGGCATCAACCGCCTGCCACCCGCTACGCCTCGCTACCGCCCACAGACCAAAGGACCAGAGACGTCGCCCCGCAGTCTCCTGCTTCAGACCACCGGTTCGAAGCCCTTCCCCATACCCGCCTCTACCACGCTCGCTACGAAGCGCTCCGCCGCCCCACGCGCGTCCTCGCCCCTCCCCCTAGCCGTGCGCACGCACTCTGGGCCCCCCAACCACGCGCGCGTACCGCCGACTGCTCCTGCTCCTGGCCGCCGCCGTACCTACAGAAAGAGGGGAGCCTCTCCCCATTTAATCCCCCCTCCCCCGACATCACAGAGGTCCCCATCTAGTCCCCCCCACCACCGAGCACTTCCCACCTCCTTCCTAGCCGTCCCTGCACCGAAGCGAGAAGGGCACCGCTCGACACCGCCGGTCCACCTGAACACCCTGCACTCGGTTGCGCCGTTTCCCAACGCTCGCCGGTGAGCTCCCCCATCCCTCTCCTCCCCGCTGGCGCCGCCGCCCGGTGCTCCACCCCCCCCCCCCCGGCTGTCCCTTTCTCGCTCCAGGACACCGGCGGCGCCCCGTGCCACTGCTAGGAACCCGATCTGCCACACCGGGCAAAGCGGGGTGAGGAAGACGACGGAGAGAGAAATTAATCCCCTCCCTAGTCTCTGACATGTAGGCCCACCCTTTCTTTTTTATTTTCCTCGGTTAAGACTTAATTAACCCTCCTAATGACTCTTTGACAGGGGGGCCCCGGTCATTAGCAAAAATATAACTACAACCCTATCTACCTACTAAGCCACTGATAGGTGGGCCCCCATGGTCTAGGAAGTTTAATCCTTCTCCTTAACCCGCCCAGGGCCCCACATGTCAGTGACACAAGGGGTAGTTATGGACCTCCCCAAGTCTCTAACAAATAGGGCCCATGCACCAGAGAGAAAAGATTTGTTTTTTTGGGAAATAAATAATCCAATAGGTCAACAGTAGCTTTTGTTATTAAATTGTTTTATTTCAAATTTGAATATTTGAAAGCCCATAACTTTTGCATCCTAAGTCCAAATCGAGTGAAACTTTCACCAAAATTCATCTAAAATCAAGATCTATCCAATGGCACTGGTTTGTTATTTTTCCCATTTTCCTTTATATTTATTCCTTATTTATTTGTGTTTGGACGCAAGTTTGACTTTCCGCTCGTTTTGACTAGGCTACATTTGCGACGACGAGCCCCTTGATGCCGAGGAGGAAGTTGCCGTAACGGAACAAGGCAAGTCACCACGCCCTCTTCCTTGAGCATGTTGATCCTAATGCGAAATGGTTTTTATTTACGAATAAAATGCATGCTATGTTAAATTTCGTTTCTAAATTCTGTTTAAAGCTATTATTGAGTTGATGCCTTGTACCTTGATGCCATATTTTCTTATTACATGTTAAAGTCATTTATTGACACTGCTTAGCAATGCAAATTAGATTTCTCTTTCACATGTGATAATGGTCGCAATGGGGACGAGCGTTCCGGGTAGGGGACGAGCGTCATTTTATGTGAGCGGAGACATGAATTACCACTCGCAAGACATATAGAAACTGGTTGCGAAAATCAAAAATAAGAAACAAAACCATTTTTGATCGGGCAACATGGATTGATATGGGTGGTTCTTGGCAAAGGTTAGCGCCGACCCTGGTCAGTTAAGGACCGAGTCAAGAAAATAGGCAGGAAACGACCTGAGTACGATCGCAATTCTCGTATGGGCATAGACCTAGCGGATTAGGGTATTCTAGTGGGGCGGCACCCCAGTCATGGCCAGTTTTGATTCACGGTGTGGTGTTGCGATGAAGACGAAGGAGGATAGATTGTGGGTTAAATGACATGTCAAATAAAACGAACGTTGCTTCCCTCTCCTTGACATCCCTAGGTCCAAGACTCCTCACACCATTGGCAAGGCGGGATTAGAGTGCTAGGGGGTGCATGAGGGCACATAGTCTCTGGAGCGGGTGCCACAATGCTAGGAGATCCAAAAAACTAGGCCGTGGCAAGTCTCATGTGTTGGGTGCGCCACGGATTGCGGGTAAAGCGTACATCCACTGCAGTGTGAGTAAAACTAAATTATTCGAATAGCCGTGCTCGCGGTTAAAGAAGCACCAGGACTTGTACTAGTCTTGACTAGACTCAGAATTTTTCTAAAACTTTGGTTAGGAATGTGGGTGGAATGTGGAATTGGAATTGAACATCGTGCATGAGGGTAAGCCGAACCAGGTGTGACTTGGCAAAGCGGACACAACCTTCATGGTGGGATTAACTTATTCAACTATTAGCGAGTATATTTCCATAAAATGGCTAGACACAGGTGTTGTGAAACGTTTCTGCAAAAATTGGCTTTTAACCCCTGCCTCCCTTGAACCCTGCTAGCACAAATTCATGTTCAAGTGGTGGCTTGCGAGTACTCTATGTACTCACCATTGTTTAATCCCCTTTTTAGAACTAGATACCGAGGGAGAAATGTACGAGCATATCCCGGAGGAGGAGGAGGCACTGCAAGAGGCACCATAGGCCCAAGTTGCTAGTCTAGCGCCTGTGGACTAACGCAGGCCGCCGCCAACTATGTTTCCGCTATCGTACTATGTGCCTTTTGCTAGTTTACCGTATGACATTTGGCTATTTAGGTCCCTTCGCGGGCAATCCCTTTTTCTAATGATCAAGTATTGTAAGACTCTATCCCGGAAGTTACAATAATACTAGTGATGTCATGTAAGTGCCAAACTACTGATCCAGGGATTTGATACGCTGTGCATGATAGGTTCCGGTCCTAAAAACCCAGGGCCGACAGACCTAGTATCATAGCCAGGTTGACTATAGGACTTGACCAATGGTGCCCTTCCCCTAAGACTGTAGCGTTGAGCCATAGAGAGCCTCTCCCCTCCCCGTTTGACGCAGTGTCCAGTTTGGGTTGCAAGCAAATTCTAGGGTCTTTTACTTCTCTTCCCCTAAGGTCAGTCTCTTCCGTCAGGACTCTTTGACTTGCTCTTAAATCCTTGATCCAGATGGACCCCTGTGACCCACAGGAGTACTACGTCCGTCACGTCCACGACTAGCGTTACCTGCTGGCGACTTGGTACAGTGAGTCTCTCATGGAGACTGATATGGTCAGAGGGCAGCTGTTTCACGCCACCGCCGCTTACAGCGAGCTGGAGGGCCGGTACGAGTCCCTGCGATAGCACTACCTGCACCGAGGAGAGCGCATCCATGATTTGGAGCTTTGCGCATCCGCGACTTGGAGCTTCGCCTCAGTGGGAACCGCCGAGAGGAGCGAGCGTCAGATTAGGCTTCGGCATGAGCCGCTACTCAGGCATCCGCACGAGCTTCTCCAGCAGCTGCTTCAACTCCTACACCACCAGCTCCACCGGCTTCTGCCCCGGTAGCTGCTCCGACTCCTCCAACGCCAGCTCCAACGGCTTCTACACCAGCAGCTACTCTAACCCCTCCACCGTCAGCTTCACCAGCTCCTATGCACACCACTGCTCCAGCAGCTGCACTGACCTGCGCCTTCACATGCATCTTCACACGGGCTGCCCGGACTACCTCACTAGCTTCCACGACCGTCACCGCTTCACCGACCTCGTCCTTCACCCGAGTCATCGCTCGGGCCTCTTCATCAGCCTCTGCTCTAGAGATGGCTCCAGCAGCGACGTCTGCCACAGCACCCCGACAGGCGACAACAGCAGTCCCTACCTCAGCTTGGCCTGCCACCAGGGTCGCTACACCACCCGCCGCCCCGGTGTCTTCACCAACCACCACACTGGCTAGTTTACCGCATGACATTTGGCTATTTGGGTCCTTTCATGGGCAACTCCTTTTTTGTAATGATCAAGTATTGTAAGACTCTATATCAAAAGTTGCAATGGTACCAGTGATGTCATATAAGTGCCAAACTACTAATCCAGGGATTTGGTACGCTGTGCATGACAGGTTCCGGTCCTAAAAACCCGGGTTGACACTTACCTCCCAATTTATTTAAGGATCATATTGCTAGCATGAGAATAAGTAATTGCCTTCACTAAGATCATGGATATAAGGGGGCATAAGGTTCAATCAATACCCACTAAGATAAGTTAGGAGTTTATCTGAGTACCGCAGTAAACTATAAGTCTTGTTGTCTCAATGAAGTTCAATGTCATTGTGACACATTGCTTTGGGGAGCTATTTTACTTAGTGAACTTATCAGTTAGCCTCACGATCAAGGGGAGAATGCTGGTTGATTGTTTTGGCTAACTATCGAGATAAACTAGGAGAGGTAAATATCCACCGGTTTCCCTCCCGTACAAGAAAGAAAAATAAGAGATAAATGTTTGTTGTGATCGGTAACAAACAAATTAGAGATAAAATTGGTTTAGCCCCCGAGCCCCACCAATGCCTATATAAGAGAATGAACGATGGGAGAAGGGGACTCCTAATTTCTCCTGTCACCAGTTCTAGAACCCTAAGAGCCCGATCGATCTCAGCGCTGGTAGGGGTTCATAGTGCTAAACTCTAAGCCGACGTCCTCAAGGCAGAACAAGAAACAAGAAGACGATGGCATCACAATTAACCGGTCAGTTTCAATTTCCGCATTAGGGTGATTGTATAGGGCTAGGCAAATTCAGTGTATCAGTGCATGTAAACCTAAGAGATTCAACATGTCTATCTCAAGGCAGCGGGCGTAGGCCTTGATGATTAAGTTGAGGAGGAAGGTGTCCGGGACCACGCCGGAGGCCTTCATCTAGCGGGAGAGGGACCGGATGGCGTGGAGGTAGACCATGGACGCGGGCGGGTGGGGGACACGACGCACGATAGCGGTGAGGAGGAGCGTGTAGGTCTCGACGTCCGGGCGGCAGGCGTCTGAGGCTGAGAGGGATCGCATCTTGTTGATCATGTCGAAGGAGAGAGGGAAGAGGCGACGGCGGGCACAACAGAAGCGGAGGCAGGCGGCCAGGCAGACGAATGAAAACCACGTGTTGGGCCAAAGTGCGGGCGACGCGCAGACGTGGACGTCACGACCTGGAGCGGACGAACATTGAAAGAGGAAGGTTGGATCAGAGCAGACGAGAGAGCAAGCAAACCAGAGGTGGAACGAACCAAGGAGGAGAGTGAGGGGTGAGTGGTGGGGTGCACGGGTCAGGCGAGGAGCCAAGGGAGGGAGGAAGGAAGGAGGGGCAGCGGCGGTGGCGAAACACCAGGAGCGAGAGACAAGCTGACGTCATGCTAACGTCAACGAAGGGCGGACGAACAGAATCAGTTTGTATTTTTATAATAGTAATAGATATGTGAGATAGTAAAAGATAAAATCTTTTTTGACGAAGATAGTAACAAAATAAAACCTAACTTCTGATTAAAGGGCGTTGTCCTGTTAAAGGTGCAATCGGACACCAGACTAGGAACCGGGCTTAAGGCCCAGAACCTGACTAATTAATGAACTATGTAAATTACTAATTGACTCTATAGATTACTAATTAAATTGGTTCGGACTCACCGAAACCATATCCTGGTTAAACATATCTAGGAAAATACTACTCCTTTTATTTTAAATTAATTATCGTTTTAACTTTATCCTAAGTTAAACAATTATATCTTTAACCATTAATTTTTAAAAATTCATGTAGTTTAACAATATATAAAGTTATATATTATGAAAATATGTCTCACGGTGAAACTAAAAACACAAAGTCATATTATATTAAAATATATAAATTTCTACAAATTTATAATCAAAGATACAAATGTTTGACTTAGGACAAAAATAGAGCGATAAGTAATTTGAAACGGAGTTAGTATAAAAATATAGGCATGATGCCTAATGAGCCATGCTAATGATCCTTGCTTAATTAAGTTAATTAAATTGGCACAGCAAGTAAACCAAAGTATATACACTCATTTAATTTCTTTTCTCCTTGGCTCATCAAATCAGCATCACACCTGGTAATTAGTTTCCTCTCTTCTTCTTCTCCTTCTTGCTTCATACAAACGTGGAAAGAACCAATAAAAATAATTATAGACGGCTTGGGCACATCAGTAACTGTCATTTGGTACTGTGTCAATTTACTGTATCATTTGATCTAGACCGCTCATGGCTGATCTGACAGCTGAGATTGCCTAAATACCAGCTACCGTAGCTAGTTCTTGCTCTTAGCGTGTTATACTGTTTACTCTCTCTTCTTTTTTTCTCTCTGTTTTGTGTTTTGTTTTGTATTCCTTTTCTCTTTAAGTACGTAGAGTAGTTAATACTATGAGAGCTACAACATGGCCAATATAATCGAACAACTGAAATTTTGGTGAACCACGTGTTTGTAAAAGATGAATATTGATGCCACTAGAAATAGGATAACTACTATCCGTGTGGTTGTATAATTCCCTAATAATTTTTCATTGCAGTGTCACAAAAGATTTTATAATGAGAATGAGAATTATGCCAGTCGGTGTATTGAAAACTTTGAGAGCGATTCAAAACAATACAACAGGAATTTCAATTGGGGGATACTTGTCTCATCAATCGTCAAAATAGTGTCATCTGACTAATTGTTGATGGTAAGCCCATTGAGTAATTGAGTTGCGTCTCTCTTCGTTTGCTCTATGCTGATAAGCTGTAAAAAAATCAAGCAAACAACCAAAAATATCTTATAGGTAAAATTTTTATATCTTAGGATAAGAAAAACCTAAAAAAACTCTAAAAGTAAGTTAAAAATTTAAATTCTGTTGTGACTGATAAACTGACAAGCAAACGATGAGACCATGGATGTTTTTAAAACTAGAACAAGAGCACTATCACTCATTTTAATAAGAGAAACACAGTAGACCCAAAGGGGGAACACAAGATAAACAGTCATGGCCTAAGGCTACGCTCGAAGGTGATGTTTGGGCCAAAATTTTCAGTACACGGAAACAAGACAAGCTATTAGCATATAATTAATTAAATTTTAATTATTATAAACTTAAAAAAAATTTATTTGATTTTTAAAAATAACTTTTATATAAAAATTTTTCTTGCGAAATATACTGTTTAGCAATTTAAAAAATATACTAATAAAAAATTAAGAAAGTAGTCCAATCAATATGTAGATTCGAACTGAAGTACCAAAAGAAGACACTCAACTACAATACAGAGCAACTGTGCAAGGTATGTGAGGAGGCCGTTGATGGTGATATTGAGTCTGCCCCATCTTCAGCTTGTATGACCTAGTTGATCCAGCTATCAAATATCTTCTTCCTTGGTCACTTCCCTTGAAAAAGCCCTGTTTAATCCTATGGTAATCTTTTTCATAATCAATTTTCATAATTATGCTAAACAACTTTTGCCTTTTCAGCTCATGTTTGTATGACCTCATGCAAAATGAGTACTACTACTAAAATATTCTGCCTCCCTTTCACAGGTCATTTCTCTGTCACCTCGACCTCTTTTAAAATAAAGGATAAATGGAGAAATTTTTAATGTTTGAATTATATAGGATATTTTCCTTAATGACCATTTGGAATAAAGGATTTAACTATTGAATCCTATTAAATACCTATGAAATGCCTAAGCTATGAGAGTTTTAGAAAAAAAAAATTAACGTGAAGACTCAGGGATGAAGCCAGGCAATAATCAAGCCTAGGGCTCACCGTGCATCTTGTTTTGTATCTCCAATTTTTCATGCAATTTAATAGGATCTTAACAGGGACTGAGGAGACAAGTCTAGGGCTCAAGCCCTAATTGACTTTGTTTGAATTATCTTATTGTGTTGGCTTATAAGTCGCACGTAAAACAAGAAACATCACTAGCGTATGATTAATTAAGTATTAACTATTAAAAAATTGAAAAATAAATTTATTTGATTTTTTAAGATATTTTTATATAGAAAATTTTTGTAAAAAATACACCGTTTTACGTTTTGGGAAACGTGTTAATGAAAATTAAGACATAAGCCATAAGCAATAAGCAAAAAAAAAACCCACTTAAGAGGTTGTTTGAATTGGCTTATTGTGTTGGTTTATAAGTTGCATGCAAAACGAGAAACGTCGTTAGCTTGTGATTAACTAAGTATTAACTATTAAAAGCTTAAAAAATGTATCTATTTGATTTTTTAAGATACTTTCATATAGAAAATTTTTATAAAAAACACATCGTTTTACGTTTTGAAAAGCATGCTAACGAAAACCAAGGGATAAGCTATAAGCTAGAAGCAAAGGCAAACACCCTTAGACTTGTCTCCACTACCGCGTGAGGTCTAATTTCATATAGTTTTTTCTTTGAGTCTTTATCTCTCTAAAAATTCCTACGTTTTTCCGTCTATATTCAAATGATCATTCCTATATTTTTCTTCTTCTGTTTTTGTAAATTATCTGTTTTACACTTATATTGCTATCAAATTTTTTACATAATGAAATAAATCCGACCTCTACATCCATCCAAATGTATACAGCCGACTATCAATTTTTCTTAATCCTATATTCCAAAGTAACCTTGTTTTTGCATTTAACAAATTATCTCGTTTGCTCTCCAGCCTCCAACTACTACCACTAGATCCAACACCCACGTTATATATACGTCAGATTATAGATCCATCAGCCATTAGGTCCAACTTATGATAATCACTATCAAACCAGGTTAACGACCATCACCTAGCCTACACCCAAACACCCTAAATCTGGTTTCCTGTCCTAGTACCACTTAATTAGTCACAGATTGAAACCCAACATTGACCAAATCTGATATCCTCCTGACTGCAATTAATTGTGAAATCCCCTATTAATCTTAACTAGTGGCAAGTTTGGTCGTTTATTTGCTCCTGTAACCTCTGCAGCCACCAAACTCACCTATAACTTGCCACACCCCACAACTGCAACACGTTGCCATCCGCAAATTGAGCAGCAAGAAAATGCTTAAGAATCAAGCACACGCTTGCATTACATCTCTATCTGCTCCCCAACCGTCGGTTCACCGCGTCAAGATCATCACAGATTGCGTTAACCAACTTTCACCTTGCCAAGGAACTCAGTTCACGTTACGTCCGTTGCTAGTTTCGCTGAATTTTGACTAGGTAGTGGCAATGCTAGCGTTACACCATGACATAAATGCGTGGAGCTAGATTAATGTTTGTGTTAAAGTAGAATTGTATTTGATATATGTAATTATAGGGATTAATCTATCACCATCGTCAAACGGTTCAACTATATCTTTTTTTAAGTATTATCACCTCTCTTTACTTAGTATTATCATGGTAAAAATGGTCTCGACCATTAATTTACTAATAGAAAATAAAAATTATTCTACTAATAGTAGAAAAAATATTATACTAATAGAAGGTGTTTTACTAGATACTCTCTATTGGTAGTAGAATCAGTCTAGACCGTTTATTTTTTCTAATCCAATGAACCATATCTATTTATACTACCAGATTAACTGCTGATAGTGAAATAATTTTTTCTATTGGAAGTAGAACTCATAAATCAACGGTTGAGATTACTTTTAGTGTGATATACTGCCAATAGAATACCACAAGTAGAAAGCGCCGTAAAAGTCCTCTACTAACGGTAGTTAAGGTGGTAGAAAAGATAAACTATCTAGATTGATATTTACTTCCAATAGAAACTATTATAAAAATATTTTTTCTCTAATTAACATGGTGATCTCTGTACTCCTAGGACGAACGTGGTGAGTCCTTTTAGCCTTCTCTTCTTCTCTTAATAATATATTAACAGATAAAAATAATATAATAGATAGAATTGTTGGGAAAATTTCGACTCTCTCGGCTTGGAAACCGGGAGGTGATCACGAGATGGCAAGCTCCACCCTTGTGCATGTGTGATCACAGCGATTTATTGCTTTCCATTTAGACTACACGTGACGATCGGAATCGCGCCAAGACTTTTCTTTTTGGAGCAGCTCCCGATTCCCTCAGCACAATATTAAAAGGGAGAGGCCGGCCGTGAGAGTGGTGACGATCTCTCTCGCGGTTCCTCTCTCCCGACAACCCTAAAATCCCTAGCCGATCCTCAGGGCGCTGGAAGGGAAGAGAGGGGCCATTCTCGGACACTATAGGTGGCGACTAGAGGGATTTTGCTACCTTACCTGTACCACTACTACGTCTACGGCGAATGCCGGTGAGGTTCAAGGAGCCTCATCCTCTACATGTGCACCGGACTTTGCTGAGGAAATCGAAGGCATCACTATGGCTACAAATCACGTCGGTTAGTACTCTTAGCTCCGCATTAGGTGATCAAAGGATAGGCTAAACATTTAATTTTTAGTTGATTTATAATCTATAAGAATAGATTGCAAAATAACCACAGGTGACCTATGTATGCTTTGATTGGCTGATGTAGGGTACTTGTGATGCAAAGTAATGGATGGAATTGAAAATTTGAAACCAGGAAGAAAACTGACTGAATTGTTATATATTATATTCATGTGAGGATTTTAATTTAGTAGTTGAGAGGGGTAGAAAGAAAGATCAGCACGAATCACTCTGCAGCCTGAAAGGTTCTTGATAACGGCTACGTTGCAACCACCACCACCTCCCTCCTCAGTCCTTAGTCGCCATCACCTCGTCCATTTCTCTCCTCTTCTTCCTCCTCACCTCTCCCAAACGTCACTTTCGCACACTCACCGCCCAATTTTTCAGCTCAAATGTTTCTTTTTTTCTCTCTCTCATTGTACCAACCACACGCTCCTCTTCAAAACAAGGCAAAGCTCAATTGGCCCAGCTCTTGCTCCCTTCCAACTCCATTTCCTCCCAAAGATTGTGCCGACGATCGTTGATTGAATGCGCAATTGCAGATCATCGTCGTCGTCGTCTTCCTCGTTGAGCAATTGCGCAATTGTGGTTTCTTGATCCATAAGTAGCTAGCTAGGGAAGTAAGTAGCTGCTGCCCATTCCTTTACTTCTTTGCCAAACGCTTTAGGTGGCGTGTCTCGCTTGTACTTGGCTGCCAAGAGACCGTGTCGTCGAGGTCTCTATCTAGTTTTGATCTTCAGCCTCATTCAGAGCCCTGTACTAGACTCCATTGTCGATCTTGTCCTCTCACTCTCCTGTCCTTGTTGTTCATACTCCAGCTTCTTGATCAATTCATCAGGTCAGCCTTGTCAGTGTTCTTGCTCATCGTGTGTGCTCTGCTTTGAGAGTAATTGTTTTGATTCATTGGGATTGCCACGTTCTGAATTTCTGATATGTTGCATGGGTTTGTGTGTGTTTGCTTGCAGTGGCAGCCATTCTTGTTGCAGCACATGTGCCTTTTCATGTAAAGTGCAGGAGTAGGGTGCAGTGTGCCTTGGGCTGGTGCAAGGAATATCTCCCAGTTCTTGATCACCGGCAAGGTATATCGGAATTAGATTCTTTCAGGGAAAAAAGGTCACTACGCAAAGATCTTCAGACAACGGCGGCTGCGGCGGCGAAGATAGCTTCAGAAAGTGATCAAAACAGCCAGGATGTTCAACACCATCGTCTCGTCATGGAACAAGAGGAGGAGAAGCAAATCACTCGATCAGCTCAACCCATGTGAGTGCAAGAATTGTGTTTTTTCAGTCAATAATTGTATCTGAAACTCTGTTTCTTTTTGCAGGGGTGTACAAGCCGGCCGAGCTGTGGCAGATGAAGGAGCAGAGCCCGGCGGCTGCGCTGCCGCCGCCGGCGAAGAAGCGCAGCAGCAGCTCCATGGTGTTCACCCTCAAGGAGATGGAGGAGGCGACTAACATGTTCAGTGAGAAGAATCTCATCGGCAAGGGCGGCTTTGGCAGAGTTTACAGAGGAGTTCTGAAAGATGGACAGGTAGTTCATTTTCAGAAATTCAGTTCAGAGTTTCAGATTCATGATAAGTACGATCTTTCGATTGAGCGCATAAGACAGCATTGTTTTTGTCATGTAGTAGCATCCGTATCGGCAATTTTCAGACAATTATTAGCACCATCGGCCTCATCAATGATTCAAACTGGAAGAGAATTTCCTGTTTTGGTTGCACGTATTTGGTGCAGTATTGAATTCTGTAGGTGACACATTCCTGTGCTGGAATTTGATTAGTCCTGCAGACAGCCAGGATCAATACGGTGTGACATTTGGTCTTGACATCAAACTCAAGAAAAGCAAGTGCCAACCACCAGTCAAATATGATCAAACCACCAATCAATCCCCCAGATAAAATCTTGAAATATAATCTCTGAACTTTGCTGCATTAGTAGTAATCAAATTCTCACATATGTTCTTCATTATTTAAGCTATAGTAATTCTGTGTTAACTCTGTCTGCATTTTCAGAACTTCAGTTACATTGTTTCATAGATTGTTCCTAACCCAAAATGTGCTTATGACAATTCTGAAGATTGTTGCCATCAAGAAGATGGATCTACCTAGCTCGAAACAAGCCGACGGCGAGCGTGAATTCCGAGTCGAAATCGACATCCTGAGCAGGCTAGACCACCCCAATCTGGTCACGCTGATCGGCTACTGCGCCGACGGCAAGCACCGGTTCGTCGTCTACGAGTTCATGCCCAAAGGCAACCTTCAAGACATCCTGAATGGTAATTTCAGCTGCCAAAATTACTATTCCATCATCGATTATACAAAAGAAAAAAAGATTCTGACTGGTTTTTCACATGAAACAGTTGAACTACGTAGGAATCATAAAATAAAGTCTCCCGCGATTCCAACCGTTGATTTATATGTTCTACTGTCGACGGTGACCACCGTAAAAAAAAAGTGTTAGAGCTTATGGGCATTTTTGTTGCAGGTATAGGGGAGGTGAGGATGGACTGGCCGGTGCGGCTGCGGATCGCGCTCGGCGCGGCGAGGGGGCTCGCCTACCTGCACTCCACCACCGCCGTCGGCGTCCCCGTCGTCCACCGCGACTTCAAGTCCAGCAACGTCCTCCTCACCGAGCACTTCGAGGCAAAGGTTAGTTTCTGCAACAAAATTTCACTGTATCTCATTGTAATTCTCTGAAAATTTGCACTCTCTGATCAAAGATTTGTGATGTTGGTGGTGGCAGATTTCAGACTTCGGGCTGGCCAAGCTGATGCCGCAGGACATAGACCTGTACGCCACCACCAGGCTGCTCGGCACCTTCGGCTACTTCGATCCGGAGTACGCGCTGGTGAGCAAAGCAAACATCGCCATTGACATTGCCAGGGTTTCCCTTACCGTCACCCTCTCCTACAGTAACCGGCCGGTTATCGAGCAAAACTGACAAAAGAAAAGAAGAGAATTTACCAAAATTATAGTTTCTGTTTAAAATTTTTGAATTTGGTCGATATAACACGTAATTTCTGTTACCGCAACTTAACAGTAAGCTTGGTTATTACGGTAACCGCATGGTAATTGACGGTAAGGGAAACCTGGCCATGGCAGATTTCTCGGATGATTCGTTCATGGCTGCATCATCTCTACGTTTTGTGTTTCTCGCAGACAGGGAAGCTGACGCTGCAGAGCGACGTGTACGCGTTCGGCGTCGTCCTGCTCGAGCTGCTCACTGGCCGGCGAGCCATTGACCTGAGCCAGGGCCCGCAGGAGCAGAACCTCATCGTGAAGATACAGCAGGTGGCCGGGGACAGGAAGAGGCTGAGGAAGGTGGTGGACAGGGAGATGGCGAAGGGGTCGTACACGGTGGAGTCGGTGTCCATGTTCGCCGGCCTCGCCGCTCGCTGCGTCTGCTTCGAGAGCGCCGGCCGGCCGTCCATGGCGGACTGCGTCAAGGAGCTCCAGTTCATCATGTACGCCAACATGAAGATCTGATCTGAGCTCGCTATCGCTATCGCGTTCTTTGTTTGGCTCAATCAATCATGGTGGTGGTGGTTCTACTTTGACGACGGCGACGGAGACGGAGAAGACGATCTTGGTGTTTGTACAGAATTTTTTTTTTTGGTTTTTCGCAGAATTTTCTGCTCAAAGTCCAAAAAGGAGTGGGGCTTTGTGGTATAAAGTCCAGAAATTTCTATCGTTTGATAGTACTGTATCAACTTTAGAAATGAGAGACAAACCGAGATAGCTAGAGCAAAATCAATACTGTATTTTTCCAAAAAATTGACTGATTAAACTTTGGAGAAAAATGTGTAAAGCAACCAGAATTTGAACCAAATTACTTTTCTTTTTCGCCCTTACTTGTTTACGGATGGGAATTTCACTTCAATGTCTTGAGTTTTTGGTTGCGTTCGGATCCAAGGATGGGTTGAGCTACCATCTCATTTTCTGTAAGCATGCTTTCTGAACTACTAAACGGTGTATTTCATGAAAATTTTTTTATATAAAAAAATTCAAATAGATCTATTTTTTAAGTTTGTAATACTCCCTCCCTCCCAAAATAAAAAAGCTAGTATTACATGTAACACAAGTACTGCGAATCTGAACAGACCAAAAAGCTAGTATTAGATGTAACACACGTACTACGAATCTGAACAGACCGAAATACTAAGATATATCACATTCAGTTTAAGGTTTTTATATTTTAAGACGAATAGAGTAATTAATACTTAATTAATCATGTGTTAATTATGTGCTCCGGTTTCTATGCCATTTGCAGTATCCAAGGCAGCCTTTGCAGAGCATTGGCTCTATAGGAAAAAATAGGCCCAAACGGGCCGATCCCGACCCACATCACAGGCCCAGCCCGACCCAAACCACAGGCCCAAAAGCCCTACCAAACCGGAGGCGTATCCGGTACTCCGGTTGCTCGCCTCGCACCTTCTCTTCTCCTCTCCTCCGCTATATATGCAGCCGCAGGCCGCACGCCGGCGCGGAGCAAGAAGGGCTACCTCGCCGTAGCATCGCAGCAACGACAACTTCTCCGTGCCGGGAGAGGCGCGGGCGTTTCTTGCCTTCTTGTTGGTATGGAGAAGTTCACCGCCCTGGTCGCCGGCCGCCGTGTGGCCACCCAGGAGGACGAGGAGGGGGAGGGGGAGAGGGACGAGGTGTACCTGCGCATCCTGCTCGAGGAAATCATCATCGTCAAGAACGACGCCTACGACGGCGGCGCCCGCGACGGCTACGGCCACGGCAGCGGCGGCGCGGGGTGCGTGGACGACCGTGACGAGGATCGTGGGCATCGACTAGGCGCGCTGCTCCGTCAACTATGAACTCTTATTAGGTGTTCTTGCATCTTCTGGCTTTAGTTAGGGTTTTGCTCCATTCTTGCCAGCTTCTTGGAGCTTGGAAATTGTTGGAAGAGAGAGAAGGGTTCGATCGATTCTTGGACTGTTTTGGGGTTCTTGCCGAGTTCATTGAATCGTTGTGTTCTTGAACACATCGGGGAATTCTTGTATTATGCATTTGCATAGATCAATTCGAGATTTGTATTCTTGTCGTCAATTGTTAACATTAGGAGAGGTAGATGATTCATGGTTGATCCGTGAACGATTACGCTTCATTCGAAAGCAAAACTTTGGCTTCCTGCACTGCGGCACAATGAAAGAACAGGAACTAATAAACGATTTTGCAGCGGGACAATGCTAGTAAAAGCAATTCACCCGGTATATAGCAATATAGCAATTGTTTTGTTGACCAAGAAAAGCATAGAAATATAGCCATTATGGAAAACCCCATGATATGGTTATCAACTTTTAGGTAGCGTTCTTTTTGGCTTGTGACTTCTGACTTATTCCTCGGTTTCTGTTAGCATATTTTTCGAAACGCAAAACGGTGTGTTTTTTACAAAAACTTTTTATATGAAAGTATCTTAAAAAATTAAATAGATCAATTTTTAAAGTTTTTAATAGTTAATACTTAATTAATCACGTGCTAATAATATTTCTTGTTTTGCATACGGCTTATAAGTCAGTGATAGAAGCCAAATCAAACAACCTTAGGTGGTGTTTGAGTTGGCTTATTTTTCTGGCTTATAAGCCGCACATAAAACGAAGAACATCATTAACACGTGATTAATTAAGTATTAACTATTAGAAACCTGAAAAATGAATCTATTTGATTTTTTAGAGATACTTTCATATAGAAAATTTTTAAAAAAGCGTACCGTTTAGCAATTTGGAAAGCGTACTCACAAGAAATGAGAAAATAAGCTAGGCTTATAAGCCATGCTAAACAAGGTGTTAGTAACGTACATGCTTCTATGGTTGCGGATGCCAAGGGCACGATTACTGTGTTATGTAATACAAATAAGATAATAAGAATGCCACATTAAATAATTGTTTTTAGAATAAGTTATACCTTTTATGTTTTTTTCTTCGCCATTCCATTTTTATAAGCGCCTCGTCTTGCTGGCACCAAAACTCCAAAAGCCTATCATGAATCTTAAACAATAACATGTTTTTGATAACATTGTGTAGCAGAACTAGGTGACTATTCTTTTCAAAGTTTTTGATGAGCGTGACCTCTAGTTCCCAACAGTTATTCAGCACAACTCACAATTCACAAACCCACAATAGTATGGAGTCTCTCTAAAAAAGATGAATACTTGATTCATTGACAATTTACTCCATCCATACTAAAATATAGCTATCTATGAGTGTTTTAGATGAATTAAGAATTAAGGTCCACTGGTAATAGTATAGGAAGTAATGTGGTGAAAATCACATTTTACATGTTCTAGGTGTATATGTGATAAAATTTAAACTTTAATGTAGTTATATTTTAGGATGGATGGAGTATTTGGTTTGCCTAAGAGGATTCTTGGATAATTTTTCTAAACCTTATGTTCTTGTTTGGTTTACTTCAGGAAATTACGTCATTTATCATTCATGCTAATTTGATCTAGCGTCCTCGTAAAGCAAAGCTGACAAATCGAATGATTATAAAAACAACTAACGATGTTGTTCTCAGCGCGTGATAGACCATCCAGCTATGAACGGACAATTTTCAAACCAAACAACAACACGTAAGATCTTGTAGCAAAACTAGGAAATCAATTCATAAGATGGTTCTTTCAAAGGTATTGATGAGCATGATCAGGCCTCCACAGTCCACAGTCATTCAGTATACCCTCACAACCTACAACCGTGCGGGCCCCACCGTTCAGTGTCTCCGCTCTGGCCCAATGGCCCCACCATCTGACCAAGCGTGGACCTCATGGGGACCCACACTCCCACGCGAGGCGAGATCCCCCTCCTCCGGTTTTTCTCCTTTCCGACGAAAAGACCCAAGCGACTCTCCTCCCCCTTCGCCTCCTTCTCGGAATCGCACCGAAAGCCAAGGAAGCCTCGCCGCCGCCCCCCCATGGCGCAAGGCACCGCCCCCTCCGCTGCCGGCGGCGCCGCCGTCCCCACCCCGGCCGCGGCGGTCGTCTCCACCACCACCACAACACCCCCCGGCACCCCCCGCGCCACGGCGGCAGGGGGTGCTTCTCCTGCCGGGTACTACGCCGTGGAGCTCTACTTCGACCCGGCGCTGGAGAACCAGGTGCTCAAGGCGTGGAACGCGCTGGCGCGGCGGCAGCTGAGCAGCCGCCTCATCGACGCCGCCTCGCGGCCGCACCTCCCGCTGCTCCACCTCACCGCCGCCGCGCTGACCGACCCGCTCCGCCTCGCCCCCTCGCTCCGCGCGCTCGCCTCCCGCCTCGACCCGCTCCCGCTGTCGCTCTCCTCGCTCGCCTCCCCGCCTTCCTCGCTCGACGCCGGGGTGCTCTTTCTCGCGCCCACCCCCTCCGCGGCGCTGCTCGGCATCCACGCGCAGCTCTGCGAGCTCCTGCGCAAGGACGGCGGGGTCGAGGTGCCCGACGGGTTCCGCCCCGACCACTGGGTCCCGCGGTGCGCCGTCGCCGTCGACGTCCCCCGCGGCCGCATGGCCGAGGCCTTCTGCGTGCTCCGCGAGCTCAAGCTGCTGCCCGTCTCCGGGTACGGGATGGATATCGCGTTGGTCGAGGTCGGCCCGGTGGTGAGGGAGCTTGTGTCCTACCCTCTCGGTGGCAGCGGCGGCGCTGGAGCCGACTGAGAGGTGAGCATCTGTTGACTGTTCGTCCGTATCTCTAGCTTGGTTTTGAGGTGAAGAAACTGGATCTGGATGCTGAGATTTGGATGGTTGATTCGGTGGTCTACCTTGCTGCCTGTTCTGTTTTCCAAACTTGCATGTCTTGTTGGTGAATCTGAATCGGTAGGAGATTAACAGCAATATACTATTAACTCGGAGGTTTATTTGATTGAGTGTTGAACTAGAAGGGGCTAATAATCAGAGATCAATCCATTTGCGGATGGAATTACCACAACTACTAGCTGGATACTAGATTAACTTTGTGGTGGCAGCCACTTGCCGGAACACATTATGAAATATATAGCTTTCTCAACGATGTTGCTGTGCATATACGATTTTTAAGTCAATCAAGTTGGATAATCCACACTGATATTTGTAATCTGCAAAAGGTTGAGTAACAAAGGTAAATAAGCACTGAATTACATAATTGTACATTGCTAAATGGAAAGTGCTTTTCCTTGATGTTAAATGTGCCTATTGGCTCTAGTGAATACCATGCTCCGTGCGTAACTGCGTATGCTCTGTGACTGTGATACTATTAAGGATGTACTCTTATTACTGATATGGTGCTAGTTGCTTGTAAGAAAAGGTAAAGGTAGCCATATTCTTGTGTCCTAAACTTTATTTATATATCTCAGGAGTCAGGATCATGACATTGGATGTGCATAACAATGGTGTTGATATTGTTAATGCATCACTCTAGAATAGGACATAATCCAGCTGCACACTTGCAGTGTCCTAATTCAAGCAACCTGTTAGGAAATTGTTGACATTAGTTTGTACACTGAGGTAGGCTGTAAGGTATTATGATTGGTCAAAGTTGGTTGATCAAACTCAACATGCATTTATCTCATTCACAAATGTGAAGTGCTCAAGACCATTGAGGTATCACCAGAATCTGTATTATCATGGTTGTTGCTACATATGTGAATCATCAACACTGTTTGCAAACAATAATATAGATAAAAGCTGCAGGTTAATATTTCTGTGGAACTGTTTTGTTTCTCAATATTTGTGTGCTGCAAAAAACTGGATCTTACTATTATTCATTGTATCATTGACCTAGCTGACCTCTTCCTGCCAATTAATTGAGCTGTTGATTGAGCTATGAACTGAAATACATAATCACCAATAATCAATTGATTCCATTAGAATGAATCATACTTATGATTTTTATGTATAACACCAAATTATCACGTTAGTCCCTCAAAACACATTGCTGTAATCTGTATATACATAATTGTAGCTTTCCACCACTAAAAATGGCAAATAGTGTGTCATGGCCATTTAGACTTGTATCACCAGAGTTAATAATTAGCAAGGAATGTATTTTACATATTGCATGTAACTATAACCATTGGTATTTTGAACGAAGGCATTATCATTCTAGTATTTTGTTTGTACTATAAATAATAAAATGGTGGTTGAGATGACCTTGTTATTCAGTTGCTGCCTTGCTGGTAAATTCAAAACCAATTAAAAATTGAATTGCTTTGCTCTTCTTGTAAAATTTCTTCAGATTGCTAGGATACTGCAACGATTTTTTTCAAACATGTTGTCCGGTATTTTATAGTGCTGGTTTGATGACTAAAAATTTGTGATTTAAGAACCGACTCTCTAGAATTTGATGGCAGCTTTTAGCCATCTCAAGCTAGGATGGATTAGGGAATTATGATATTATTATTGTCTAGCATACTAGCTCCATTATTCCATGTGCTATTTACCACACACCAGATCAGTTTCACATCAGATAAGTACTTTGGCATAAGGACAGTACTTGGAGCTAGTGAAGAGGAAAGGGTGCACAATTGACTTGCAGAGTAGCAAGTGGCTAACAGGATCATTTAGGCCAATTCTATTGTCAATAGGTTTTTTTTTAGAAACACAATACAAACGCAGTCGCTCATATAAACGCACGAACACTCACCCCTATGAACGCACACATGCACACCCTACCCCTACAAGGACCTCCGAAAGATTGGGTTGGCATATCTTGAGATTGATGAAGTCACCACGGGCACCTCGCTGTCGACGGGTACGTCGCCTACCACTGAAAGAATAATTAGGCATAAATGCGAGCACCCATGTCAAGTCTAGGACTTGAACCCAGGTGGGTAGGTTCCACCACAAGGAACCTAGCCAATTGAGCTACGCTCACTTCGCTATTGTCAATAGGTTTTGAGTAGTAGTGGGATTACTAAGCCAATTTCCCCTGTTCTTATCAATACATTTCACTAACAAAAATGTTTTAGAATTCTTTACCTTAATGGCTTGCTTTACTTTGTTTTATTCTATTTGGTTTGAAACCATTTCATGGTGAAACTGGAACATGACATATAGTATATTTAACTAGTTGCCAGTGGTGTTTGGTAATGTTACAAGGAACAGGTGGATGTTTATTGCAACGAGAAATAGAAATGTTGCACAACAGGATTTCAATTTGTGCACATCTACATAAAAAGGAAATGCAGCATTTCATAACACTGCTTGTAAGAAATCCAAACAACTCTTGCAACAAAATTTGCACATTTTCAACACTCGGTTCAATTTCACTGGAGATTTCCCTAGAATACAAAGAACACCTTATTCAACATTGTTCATGAGTGCAAAAAAAAAAGAGTTAGATATCACCGATGTATTGGTCAGACGGTGTGACTTATAGTATGCATATTCCATTGAGCAATTGCTGTGTTCTTTTGGATGAGTCTAACGTATGGTTATTTGCAGGTATTGTTAATTTGTACAATTTGAAGAGCATCCTCTGTGGACAATCATATTTGACATGGACATGATAATGAATTTCGTTGTCCATTTTGCCTGGTTCGGGGAACTAAACTGCAAAGAAGGCTTGATCATACTGTATCCTAACACATACAGTATTTTTCTAATTATTTCTTTAATCTTTTGGTTGATAATGTTCCCCACAATTGTAGAGACCTGACAAATCATTATCAATTCAGGTTTGTTGTAATGCATTATCGATTGTTGTGTGCCTTGAAAATACTCGTGCAATCTTCATTCTGGAGTGTCCAGACTTGTTTGCATTGTCTGATATCACTCGGTTGAACAAGAAAGCCTTGGCATCATGGTATTGGTATGCCAATTTAGCCGTATACTGCATGCAATGCTGATCCTGGAGCGATCCTCGGTGTAGGAAACGCAATGGTGTACACATCATAGTGAAATGGTGCTGCATTTTCTGGTGATTTGTTGCCATATTGTTATCTCCCGTGCTTCAGTGCTTCTCTTCTTGATTAGTCAGCAGCAACCAATTTGGGCATGGTTGTTTGAGCTGAGGATAATTTTTGAGTTTAGAATTATTTAAGAATTTTTTATCCTTTTTGTCACTCAGTTTTAGCTTTTAGATCATTTTTTTGCGGGGTTGACTTTTAGATCATTAAGAGAAAAGGTATAAAAAATTATTCTAAAATTGTTTTTCGGTACATTTGTCACATATCTTTAATTTGTATGTGTAAGCAGATTTATAAACCATAGTGAAAAAAGAAAAAAAGTAGGGACAATTGCAGATTGTACGGAGTACTGTGTTTCGGAAAAAAAAAGTTCATTTCAAGCAGGACGTGGATGATGGCGTGATGAGTGTTGCTGGCTTGCTGCACAGATGCAGCACACTCGCCACGAAACGGTAGTAAGAGAATTAATTGCTTGGTTAATCCGTTAATTAATTCACTAGTCGGCTGCTGATTTCACCCTGCCACTGTTGATTCATTGAGACAAAAGGTCAGCGTTTAGCTCATGGAAATCCGCATTTGATGGCACGGGTTTCGGGAAAAATCCGATGCTCTGAGTAAAATTTGGGAGCTTTTTATAGCCGTATCACTAAACAAAGCTCTAATTAAAGTTACATCAACAATAGCTGGACTCAAGAAAAAGTCCCAAAGAAACATGAAAATTGAAAATCCTCTGAAAGTTCAGTAGTTTTTCAATTTTTTTTGGACGAATTGTATCATTTTGATGAGAAGGAAACGGCCGCGGTCCTCCATCGTTTGACCAGCTGGAGAAGGATCTCGTTCCACGTGTCGATGGGGCCCGGGAGGCACCAGTGCACGCAGTCGTTGGGCACCCGCGCCCTCTCGCCGCCGGCGAACGGGAACGCGTTCATGTACGGGCCCGGGTGCGCGTCGGCGCGCAGCGACGCCATCGCCGTCACCTGCAGCGCCTCCACGTCCACGCGCGCGCCCCGCGCCCTCGCGTCCGCCGCCGCCTCGCCCACCTCCTCCGCCTCGGCGCGCCACATCTCCCGGTCCATGTACCCGACCTCCTTCTCCCCCGGCGCGTACGGCTCCGACCGCGCGCACGCGTCGCGGCCGTCCCACTCCCCCTCGAAGTGCGCCGGCGAGAACGTCGTCACCACGGCGAGCTTCGGGGACGGCGGCGGCGAGCGGGCGGTGCGGGTGACGATCTCGCGGAGGGCGTTCTTGACGGCGAGGCGGAACACGCCGAAGAAGCCGGTCTCCGTCCGGTTCGGCTCGGGGCAGTGGTGGCAGCCGATCACCTCGCCGCGCTCGTAGTACATCGCCGGGTGGAGGAACCAGTGGCCGACGGAGAGGACCACCACGTCGATGCCGTGGAGCTCCGCCGCCCACCGTTCGTCGGGCTGGTCGAAGTAGAGCCGGTTGTGGTCGAGCCCCCCCGGCGCCGACGACTTCTCCGTGCCGTTCACCAGGAATGGAGACCAGAACACCGACACCGTCGCGTTGTGCGACGGGAACACCCACCGCCGGAACTTCCGCTCCTCGTCCCCTCCGCCTCCGCCGCGCACCAGCTCGGCGGGGAACTCTGATGTCAGGAGGCAGACCAGCGACTCGCACTGGTTCCGCGCCAGCGAGTCGCCGACGAACGCCACGTGCCGGCCGCGCACCAGCTCCAGGAACTCCCCCGGCGCGAACGGCGGCAGCGCGCACCTGCCGCGCGGCTGCCACCGCCAGTACAGGTACCCCGTGTCCGGCCGCCCGTGCGCCATGCAGTTCTGCCCCTCCTTGATCGTCGCGCCGCAGCTCGTCCCATTGTACCTCGGCCCCGCCGTGCTCCGCACCCACTCCCCCTCCGAGTAATCACACCGCGGCGCCGGCGCCGCCTTCCTCACCTCACCTGCAACCGAGGACCAAGAACAGCGTCACTACCTCAACGGCGGCTGTGGCGAACCGACGGTAGCAAGAAGGCACGGAGAGTTGAGTTACCGTGGGGCGGCGGGGATGAGGAGGAGGTGGCGGCGAGGGGAGGAGGGACAGGAGGGGGAGGGGAGAAGAGGAGGTAGTGGAGGACGGCGAGGGGGAGGAGGGCGTAGAGGGCGTAGGTGAAGATCCGCTTGGTGATGAGGGGGAGCGGCTGCGAGGTGAGATGGTGGCGAGGCGTGGAGGCGCCCATGGGAGGGAGATCGAGCTCGGAGTTCGGCTATCTTTAGGCTGCAGTTGGGAGAGGAGAAAGCAAGGTGGGTTAAGAGGGGGATGCAAACGTTGGTTGGATAGATTCTGTGCTACAAATTTATGCATTAACTAAAGTTTGACAAGCATTATAAATTTTTGTTGACTACTTGTATTGCTTAAATTATCATTACATTGGTATTATTGTTTCTTGGTACTATTGTTAGAGATGGTTCTAAAGTCTAAGCATATACGTCTCTGCTGTCAACCCATAATTAATCTTCGACATCAGCAGAAGTGAAAACTAATAACATCTCGATGAAAACCGTTTAAATTTCCGGTTTCTCGAGCCGAGTCAAAATCAGTTCTTGAGAAGAATTTTTAATGGTTTTCAAGATACTCGAATTTGAAATAGTAAATTTGACTGAAATTCGATCGAGATTTCTTTGTTTTGACATATGTGATAAGCTATAAAGTAACCTTTAGTAACAAAAAAATAAATTACGGGTAAAACTTTTATATATATATTCTTATCAATTCAATGCTAAAAAATAAACTACGATAAAAAGATTTAAAATTAACTTAAATTAAGTTCTAAAATTTAGATTCTGATAATAAACTTATAAGTCAAAGATAAAAGATGGGTTTGATGATAGGTACGAGAGTGTAGTCCGAGTAAACTCTTGCTATACCCTCGAATTGGAAATGTGAGATTGGCACATTGCAGAAGGGTACGGAGTAGGTGCCAAGCAAGAAGACGTGGCAGGCCGTACGGTCTTGGTAGTTGAGGCCGGCCAGGAGCATCATGGCCCGCACTCCCATGCGATCGCAGCATCGCGCGCGCCTTGTCCGGCCGTTCCATGCGTTGAGAGAATGCTCTTTTATTTCTATTACACTGTTTATAGTGCCTATAAGGGGTGCCAATAAACAGTTGTGACCCTATATGGGAGGGATACGCCCCTTTCCAAAAGTCATTTTGTATGACAATTAGATCACATGTAAAATAAGTTGTAACACTTTCTCTTGATTAATTACTATCTGGTAATTATTCTTGAGTCATCACTTGAAAAAATTTCTCGAAAAACCCTGAGAGAAAAATTTAAAGAGAAACATTCTATAGATATGCTATTAAAACTTCTTTAAAACCCCGTGGGAAATGTAAGGAGAAAATAATATAACATATATGTGAAATCTTCCTGAGAAAACCTTGCAGAAGGAAAAACTCAGAGAATTTTGGATGATTATTGCCATTGAGTCATAATTTAGTATAATTTTCTCTAAAACCTTATAGGAAAATATGATAAGTTATTATATATTGTTGATATCTCCTCAAAAACCCCCGTGGGAAAATAGAGATATGATATATTTATTTATTTACGTTGTTATATTGCCTCATTAAAAACCTTTATTAAAGAGAAAAAATAGTACAATATTTGCTTTGGACAGGTTTAGTCTAAGAGATTTACTCCTCCTGACTCTTACAAATCACGGAGTCGTCGCATACCAATTCCTTGAATACATTTATGAAAAGTGGAACTTGGTAAGGACTTAGTAAATAAGTTTGCGAGATTATCATATGATTTAGTTTGCAAGATACTAATTTCTCCATTTTCTTGTAATTGATGTGGGAAAAATAGTTTTAAGGCAATATGCTTGGTGATATTGCTCTTTATGTAACATGTCTGTATTTGAGCAACACAAGTAGCATTATCTTCATAGATAATGGTAGGTGATTCAATAGAACCAATACCACATGATTGTTGGATGTGATTAATCACTCTGCGAAACTATACATTCACACGATGCTTCATATAAGGTAATTATCTTAGAATAATTAGTGGATGTAGCCACTAGAGTCTGTTTAGAAGAATTCCATGAGATGGTTGTTCCACCATGTAAGAATACAAAGTCGGTTTGTGATCTGGCATTGTGGGGATCTGATAGGTAGCCAGCATCAGTATATTTTATGAGATCCATGTTTTTGTTTTTATTGAAAAACAAACCGAGATCTTGGGTGCCTTGGAGGTATCAAAGAATATTCTTTACTCCCGCCCAATGGCGTTTAGTTGGAGCTGCGCTATGTTTAGTTAGTAGATTTATCGCAAATGCAATATCCGGCCGGGGTGCAATTTGCAAGGTATATTAGCGCTCCAATGGCATTGAGATATGAAACCTCGGGTCCCAGTATCTCTTCGCCTTGATCTCGAGGTCTAAAAGGATCTTTCTCCCTGTCAAGAGATCGAACAACCATTGGGGTTTTCAATGGATATAACTTGTCCATATTGAATTTCTCTAATATTTTCTGGACGTAAGCAGCTTGATGTATAAGTATGCCCTTTGGAAGGTGCTCAAGTTGAATACCTAAGCAAAATTTGGTTTTACCCAAATCCTTCATCTCAAACTCCGTCATTAGATGATTACGTGCCTTATCTATATCTTGTGCGTTGCCAATGATATTTAGATCATCAACATACACTGAGATTATACAGAATCTTATTGAGGACTTCTTGATGAATACACATGGGCAATTATCATTGTTGGAGTACCCTTTTTTTAAAAGGAATTCACTTAGTCGGTTGTACCACATTCTTCCCGACTGCTTCAAGCCATATAATGACTTGTTAAGCTTTACACAATACATATTGCGGTTTGCATTTGGATTCGGAATTTGGATTCCATCGGGAAGCTTCATGTATATATTCGAATCAAGTGACCCATAAAGATATGCTGTCACTACATCCATCAACTGCAAAGATAGATGATTTTGTACTACCAAAGATATTAGATATCGGAAAGTGATTCCACTAATTACTGGAGAATATGTTTTATTGAAATCAATGTCGGGTCTCTGCGTGAACCCTTGTGCTACAAGCCTTGCTTTATATATCACCACCTCATTGTTTTCGTTCCGTTTTCGAATGAAAACCCATTTGAATCCGACAAGGAATGTTTTGGGAGGTGTTGGTATGACTTTTGTGAATAACTCTCTTTCAATAAACGAGGCAATTTCCACTTGGATTGCTTCCTACCATTGATTCCACTCCGAGCGCTTTCTGCACTCTGCCATGATCTTGGGATCTGGATCGTTTTGAAGGTTACTTGCAATCATTGCAGAAAAGTAGTTGTCGACAATTGTAGTCTTTCTATCATATGATTCTCTAGAATTAGTATAATTTGTGAAAATTTCATGGACCCCTGTTGACTTATTGTTATTTCCAAAACATTTGACTCAGGGTTTTCCAATGTCCCAGTATCAGTAATAGAGTGTACTGTTGATCTAGGTTCGTGGATCCTGAGGCTTTGATCAACTTGACGTTGATTTGCATTTACTGTGTCAAAAGATTTATTCTTTTATTTACTTTGTCGCTTGCAAGAAGCTGTATCCGCCTTGAGTGTCGTACTTCTCTCTCTTATTTTGAACTGGGAGTTGAGTGGTTCTTGATGGTATCTCCACTCTTTCTGACACATTTCTGGCAGGATTATTGTATTTTGTGATACCTCTATAATTAGTAAATGCATCTGACAGGTTATTTGCAATATTTTGCAAATGAATAATTTTCTGAACTTGAAGTTCAGTTTTCTTGAGTACGTGGATCCAATGCTGAAATGCCTTGAGCATTCTAATCAATTTTCGAGCATTCTTTTTGGTACTTGAAATCTCTCCCTAATGCCAGGAAATATTCTTCATTGAAGATACAGTCAGCGTACCGGGCTATAAACAGATCCCCTGTATGGGGCTCAAGGTAATTTATGATTGACGGAGATTTATATCTCACATAGATACTGAGTTTCCTATGTGGGCCCTAGCAGTATGCTGCGGTGGTGAGATCGGTACGTATGTAGCTCAACCGAACTTCCGCAGATGGGAAATATCTGGTGGATTTCCACGTACTAGTTGTAGGGGGAGTTGCTACGGTAAGCAGTTGAATGCAATTGTATTAAGTGAGCAGCGTGTAAAACTGCATGACCCTAACAAGATGTTGGTAAATTGTAATTTTGTAACAATGGTCCTGCTATGAGCTTTATTCTCTTAATAAGAGATTCAGGTAAACCATTTTGCGTGTGAAAATATGGAATAGAGTGCTGAACTTGAATTCCGAGGGCCATACAATAGTCATTGAAGGCACGAGATGGAAATTCAACAGCGTTGTCTATTCGAATTGATTGAATTCGATGTTTAGGATGATGTGCTCGTAATTTAATAATTTGAGCAATCAATTTGGCAAATGCATGGTTTCGTGTGGATAAAAGACACACGTGTGACCATCATGTAGATACGTCAATTAAAACTATGAAGTACCTGAACGGTTCACTTAGTGGTTAAATAGGACCACATATATCACCTTGAATGTGTTTAAGGAATTTTAGTGGCTCAGCTCTGATCTTAAGGTAAGAGGGTCTTAAAATCAATTTCCCAGTGGCACATGAGGTGCACACAAAATCCAAAAATTATGGGAATTTGTTGTTCTAAAAAGCATGACCAATTGAATTGCTAATAATTTTCCGCATCATCCCTATACCAGGATGGCCAAGGCGATCATGACAAGTTTGAAATATGTCAACATTCTGGAAAATTACCTTATATACAATATGTTGTACATGCTTGATGTACGTGTAGTACAATCCAGAGGATAAAGATGAAATTTTTTCATGCACTTGTTTGCCATATCCATTGTTTTTGGTTAAGAGGAGATATTCCTCTTTGTTCTCATCTTGTATTTTGATATGGAAACCATTCTGACGGATATCTCTATAACTCAATAGGATACAAGTAGAATCGGAATACAATAAAGCATCCTCAATTATCAATTGAGTACCCATTGGGAGTGTGATAGAGGCGCGACCAGAGCCAACTATCATTACATCGTATCCAGTGATTGTTAAAACGCTTCCTTGTTTCTTTGTAAGAGTCAAGAAATATTTTGTGTCCCGAAGTATAGAGTTTGTGGTTCCATTGTCCATAAGGCATAATTCCTCCTTCATTGGATTGAATCCCGTAAAATTTATATATAGAAAGAAAAATTTGATATGAAATTCTTGTCAGATATAGACTATGTACAAACATTTATTCAACACTGAATATGTTCGGTATATTATTGTAGCATACTACCTTACAATATAGATAATAACTTAGTATTATTACAACACATACTATGACAAAATTAACATAGTATTTATGTTATTGGGAGACTATATAAGGTCTTCAAACAGATTTTGTGAAGCAAACTCCACAATCATGTCGACCGTGGTCATGGGTTCACCCTTCTAAGGAGGGACCACAGTGCTCTTGAGTTCCTCTAGAAACTTCTGAGAATAGCTTGCTCCACCGATGTTGTTGGTTTGGAGGTTGAAGTGTGATTCAATCCTCTCATCTTGAGCAGGCTTACCTTTGGCTACAGACTGAAGATATAAGTTGATTAGATGTCTGGGGATACGACATTTCTTAGTTGTATGGCTGTGACAGCCACACTTTTGACAAATGTCAGATTTATTTTTGTTCTTGAAATTGCTTTTCCCCTTTTGGAATCCACGAGATCTTTGCTTCCTGTTGCGTTTGCGTTTACCCCTGAAGTTCCTTGGATGGTTCCTATTTCCATCGAACTTCGGTTTATTCTGATCATGTATGTTCGCATGTACTTCAGGCAAGGGAGCTGCCCCAATAGGGCGTTGCTGATTATTGCTTAAAAGGAGTTCATCATGCTTTTTAGCCTGGATTATTACGCGCATCAGATCAAAACATGTTTGGTAATTTGCAGCACGCCATTGGTGCTGTAAGACCCGGTCTTCGGGAAGCATGGTAGAGAGTGTCTTCTTTATCTTCTCCGCATCAGTGGGTTCTTTTTCACAAAACCACAATTTTGAGCAAATATTATAAAGGGCATGATTGTATGCTCCGACTGTTTTGAAATCTTGTAGTCGGAGATGTGCCCATTCATAGTTAGCCTCTGGAAGTATCACAGTTTTCTACTGTTCATACCTATTCTTGAGGGCTAACCATAGATTGCATGGATTCTCCTCATAGAGATACTCCACCTTTAAATCTAGATGTATATGGTTTCTTATAATATATAAGACAGTATACATCACATTAGGAGCAAAATTAGACGGAGGTTCTCCTTCAGGAGGATCAAATAATACTATCAACATACCCTAAGTGGCTAGGCTGACCTTGACATCCACAGCCCATGTAAGGTAGTTGTGGCCATCTAGAGCGAGAATCTCAAACTCTTTGGTGGCCATCTTAGTCCTATATAAGAAATACCATCTTAGTCCTATATAAGAAATACCATGAATTGATTAATTTACAAGGAGCAAATTAATTTTTATGATAATGGTTGTAATAATATGTAAATATCTGAATACAAGATGTGTCTTGCATCCATAATAGCGTAGACCTCAAGTATGAAATATAACCTTATGAACGAGGTGTCTCGTTGCTAATGGCATAATTTACAAAATTTGTAGTAGATGCCTTAGACTCCATAGTTTTGAGTTATATTCATGTATATCGAAAATCATATCTTGGTGGTAAACACCAAATTTTTAAACGAGTTGCCTCGTTAATTTGGGCATAATCTACAAAAATTATAGTAAATGCCAAAAGCATAATCTACAAAAGGTTGTAATAGATGTCAAAAAGGCATAGTCTATAAGTGTGTTGTAGTAGATACCGTTGACATAATCTACAAAGTATTGTAGTAGATGTCAGTGGTATAATCTACAAATATTTTGTAGTAGTTGCCACTGTCATGATTTTTAATAATTAATAGAGGAATTTCTAGTGATATTATGCATATGAATTCCAATGGAATTAAGTACAATGACTTAATTAATGGGAATTCAAAATTTAAATTTGCAAAATGAATAAATTGCAAAATTTAAACATGGTCGATAATTAAATTACAAAGAAATAAATCAACTACAATTAAAATAATAATCCCAAATATGTAATATGTTATTGGGAATGCACATGGACATCCACTTTAAACATTTATATAAAATCCAGTACTCATAGGGTCTAAATTGTAATTAGAACAAAACTGTTACAATTACTAACGAGTACAGGGACTTAAACATAAAACAAAAGGATATTTTTACAGTTTTATTTAAGTAAAGGGCGTTTTTGCAAAAAAAATACCTAACCTAGGCTTGGGCCCAGGCTGCCTTTTGGCCTACCCTGTGTGCGCGCGCACGGGGGGGTTTGGTGGGCCTCGGCAGCCAGCCCATCTGACCTGTACAGGGAGGATCGGGGGGGGGGGGGGGGAGGGGGAAGGGAAGGAGCAAACCCTAACTGCTCCTTCCTCCCCACTGTCCAGTCGCCGCCGCCGCCATGGGGCCGCGGCCTCTCCAGCCGGCGCGGCCAGCCAATGCTAGCGCCGGCGAGGGGCCGCCTCCCCCCTCGCATCCCCGTCTCCCTCTAGGGCGACGAGGATGACCCCCCCCCGACAAGGAGTCACTCTCATCTTCCTCCTTGATGAAGCCATTGGAGGAATTCTTGGGCGCCACCGTTGGACGGTAGAGGCCGGGGCGGCGGTTCGCCGCGGCGCCGGCGTGGACTCGTCGGCGGTAGAGGGGACATGCACCACGCTGAGCCGCCAAAGTGCGCCGTCCTTCGGCGGGCCGGGATGCCATCGTTCTGCGCGAGACGCTACCAGCGACGCGTGTGGCTGTCAGCGCAGGGGAGCCAGTGACGGGCGGCGTGGCTATGGGGGCGACGCGCAGCATCGCGTTACGCCCTCAAGGCCTCACCGGTGCTTGAACCGTGGGCATCGAAGCGCGGACTCCGTGCTCCGTCCATGGCCAACGGCGTTTCGGCGTCAACCGGTGGCCGGTGGCGATGAAGCCCGGTGAAAGTGGTGGTGGTGCCGTGACAGGAGCCTCGGCGCGGGCGTGAACAGCGTCCACGACACCTTGTACTATGGCGGCCTCCACATGCGGCTGCATCAACACCTATGCCATGCCGGAACGACAACGTTCCACAGCAGCACGAACACGGTGGCGAGCCTGCGTCCGGTGACTTCCGAGCCTCTCTCCGGGACGGCGATGGAGAAGGTGGCGAAGCATGTTGCTGAGAGACTGAATGGAAGACATCACGCCGCGCATCGCTGCACGGTGGTGTTCACAGAGGTGAAGTTCATTAGAATCTTCTATACCTTGCCTTTTTCTTCTTTTCCTTTCTTTAACTCAGTGGAGTTTCTACGTGCATGATAATGTGTTCAAAGAATGAGTCTAGTGAATGAACTCTGTTATTTCTCCTTGATGATTACACCGTTCACAGTGCTTATATATACTGTGTAAAAGGGTATCAGTGAACAGTTGTGACCATGTACAGGAGGGACATGCCCCTTCCTAAAAGTTACTTTGTATGACAATTAGATCACATGTAGAATGAGTTGTAACACCATGCTCCAGGCAGCGTTTCAGGGGGCACCAACAGACAGGTCACCGGAATGGATCTAATCGAAGCTACTTGTTCCGTCATAAAATATAGCTATTTTTAGTCTATATTTATCTTAAAATATAACTATTTTATTACCTGTCTTCTTATCTTAACCAATCACAATTGTCTTTCATTTAATTTCTTCATCTATTTTCTCTCCTCAATCCATCACAATCTTTTAGAAAAAAATTTGAAAATATTATTTTTTTCACCTTTTACAAATATATACACCGCACAAAAAAATTTCCAAAAATATACATCTACCACATCGGAAAACCACGGCATCGAGCCGGTGCCGCGGTATCGAGACGCGAGACAACCGGTGCCGTACTGCCAAAATACGGCACCAAGCGAAGCCACGCCGCCGACGTGCCACGCTCTACCTGTGCGGCACCACGCCGACTCCGTGCGGGACCGCGGTGCCGTGCCTCCTCCACCGGACGCGGTACCAGCCTGGTGTGGTGACGTGGGTCACAGCCCACGACCAGGTATGTACTCGCCTTGCCGCTCACCAAAGTGTGCGCTGTTCTCACAGCTCATAGCACGGCACGTTTTTCGGCATGCAACGGACAGACATGCAGCAAAACCATGTACACGTACTCGTGTGCGTCCGGTGCCACACGGAAGAAGCACGGCACCATGCTCAGCGTGGGAACCTCTTCCCACGCTGAGCATGGTGCCGTGCTTCTTCCGTGCCTCTGCTCGGTGCCGCGCTCTTTCCATCGAACCAAACGAACTGCTCACGAATCAGCTTGGGCTCGACTTATTTCAGTAGCGAGCCACAGAGTAGGCTCGGGCTTGGCTTGTTTAGCATAAGAGCGGAGTCCAACCAAAGTAAACGAGCGAAGTCCAGCCAAAGCGTCACCCCTAGTTTCGAGAGTCTTTATATGTCAAAGGTTACGTAAAGCAACCACGATGCTTTGATGGACGAAATTCAAATGTGTGAATGATTGGAAGCTTGTCGTCATACTATTATATTTATGCAGTTTTATAATGCCGCATTACATAAAGTGTATTGAATAGTTTTGAATTTGCTCTTCCCACGCTGAGCGTGGTGCCGTGCTTCTTCTGTGTGGCACCGGACGCACACGAATACGTCGGTGCTTATATTTTAAGAGGGAGGCAGTATATACTGTATTGCATTATAGAGACCGATGTTGGATCCTGTTCTAGCGAGTGTATGGCCTACTCAACGTGATCTTATGCTCAGCATTTCAGCAACATAGCAGGCGTACCAAAGACCAAAGCAAATTCAAAACTATTCAATACACTTTATGTAATGCGGCATTATAAAACTGTATAAATATAATAGTATGACGACAAGCTTCCAATCATTCACACATTTGAATTTCGTCCATCAAAGCATCGTGGTTGCTCTACGTAACCTTTGACATATAAAGACTCTCGAAACTAGGGGTGACGCTTTGGCTGAACTTCGCTCGTTTACTTTGGCTGGACTCCGCTCTTATGCTAAACAAGCCAAGCCCGAGCCTACTCTGTGGCTCGCTACTGAAATGAGTCGAGCCCAAGCTGATTCGTGAGCAGTTCATTTGGTTCGATGGCTCAATTCATCTAGTTGGGTTGGCCTGCTATACTGACTGCAACCTATTTGAGAGGTGAAACCCTACTTGCATATTTAGACCGCACTTTTGTGCCGCCCCTTCTCTCGTCCACGTGGGGACACAGCAACGCCTCCCTCTCTGTATCTAGAGGCACGACCGCCAAATTGTTCCTGGCTGTTCGTCCACCCCTTTGCCTGTACTTATGACTTGTTCTATCCACCTTGAGTCGTCACCGCCAATGCCTCCCCAACCTCAATTTGCCACCCAGCGGCCGCTAGTCTCCAATCCCCATCTAGCTGTCCCCTACTAGCCCTCGCTCATGCTTCCCCCTTTCGTCCTTTAGTGTTGTTGCCGCCGGCACTGTCCGAGATAGATGAAGAGGTCGTACATCAACCATGTCCACAATTTTATTCTTTCATTGTTGTTGCCTTATTGAATGTATTTTTAGGGTGAGTTTGAAGGTGAGTGAAGAGGAAGAAAAAAGAAGATCACGTAAAATGAAGTAAGCTATTAACGTATGATTAATTAAGTATTAGCTATTGCAAACTTGAAAAATGGATTTATGTGATTTTTTAAAACAACTTCTATATAGAAATTTTTTTGCAAAAAATACACTATTTAGCAATTCGGGAAGTGTGCTTACGAAAAACGAGTAGAGTTTTCACCCTAACCATTAGTCTCACACGCACCCTTAGGTATATGGCTATGGTGTGGTCTGTGGAGGAGCAACCTCAAGGGGAGAGGTCTCAATCCCATGCACTTGGTTGCACTATTGAATTTTTGCTCGAAGGCTCGCGAGCCGGCTTGAGTCAGCAAACGAGTTGGGCCGAGCCGCAGTTTTCGCTCATTTCTCCAATCGACCCGAGCCAAACCGAACTTGGCCGGTTTCCACCTCTATTCAACCCTATTCAACCCTATTCGAAACGCATGAATTTTTCTTGGATTATCATAGGAATCAATTTAATTTCAGTAAAAATCTCCAAAGTTTCTCAGTTTTCAATTCCAAAAGAAACCTAAAACCTAGTATTTTCACTTCCAAGTATGAAGATTACTAGATGGGTTCGCGCGGCAGTACGCCGCACGTTAGATGTGTACGGGTAAAAAAAACTGAATTTGTATTAACTGATGGTACATAATCTGGTGTGTAAGGTGGAGCGGTGGCTGCATGTAGTAGGCCTTGTGGTTCATGTGGGTGTTTTATCCCCTATTTTTTCTGTTTGGCCTTATTTTGTTTGTTTCAAATTTGGTTTGCACAAAGTTTCTCCACAAAGTGTTTTTATGTATAATTTTTTTATATTTCGATAAGTTTTGATATAGATAATTGGTCTTAGAATTAAAAGTGCACCTTGCTGGGTGAAGGTGTTGGCCCATATAAGCATGTTGGGCCGGGAGGAAGGTGCGCCGCATTGTTATATACTCCGTATATACTGAGCGCTGACCACAACACATCGTCGTCCTCTACGCCGGCCACTACCAGCCCGGGAACCTCTCATCGGACGCAACAAACAAAACCTTAATTCGTGTATGAAAGCAGAAAAACAACCACGCGGACTACTATCTAAGAATTCAAAAAAAAAAACAAGGTAACGAGCTTTTGGCCGGAGACTACTGTCTAAGGCCGCGTTCCAAGCTAAGGCCACGTTCCAAGGTGGGGAAAGGAGAATAAAACTCTCTCTTTTTCGTGAGTATATTTTTCGAACGGCTAAAATATATGTTTTTTTTAAAAAATTTTATATAAAAGTTGTTCTAAAAATTAAATAAATCTATTTTTAAAATTTATAATAATTATAATTTAATTAATCATGTTCTAATGACTCATCTCGTTTTACCTGCGTCGAACATTTTTATCAAACGTATAGGTTTGAACGGAGTCTAAGAATATTTACTCCTACGAGTGATTTGTAAGCTATTTTTCCCACGTGAACTATGGAATGGCGAGTGCTTAGGCAGTTGCCCGGTTTTTTGGTGTGTTCTTTGCTTTTGCTACGGATTGCCAAAACCTTGCGAAAAGTTGTTGCCGGCAAGAAAAATGTTCTCCGTTAGTCAGATTCGGCGTTGTTGCTGGCTCCATCACTAGTGACATGGCCATAGATTTTAGTTAAATAGTATGTTTGTGGTAACTAGTTGAGCACATTAGTGTCGATTAGTGGTTCCCATGTCGTGGCTAGTACCACACATCGAAAGAGAACTGAGATTTTTCCTAAGATAATGTTAGCAAAAATACTGTGCAAATTGTGTGGAAGAAATTCCTAATGCTGTTCATGTAGGGAATTTGGAGTCATTGGATTAAAGAAATGAATGGCTAGGATTGCATGCAATAGCAACTGGACTTTTACCCAATTCTCCCATGGGAGTGGCTTTGATGTGTATGCCACGCAAGAAAATACATACATCATGTTCGATCAGCTTTAGGAATCGTCCTGGGTTTTATCAGGCCCACGGCCATTCCCGGGTTTTTACCCGTTTTGATTCATGAATCCAACCCGAGGCGAGGGGAGAAGGTGAATCTCGCCGGCGGCGACTAGAGGCTATCTCGCGCCCCAAGACTATGAGCGGCTTGCTGTCCCCTCCTGTGCAGGCCCCCTCCCACCCCACCCCAACAACAACCCCAACCCCCCCCCCCCCCCCCGCGCCGTGGTCTGCGAGGCAGGCAAGGCGGCTTCCAGGGCGGTCGGCGAGGCGTCCACCAGAGCGGTCAGCGAGGTAGCTTCCACAGCTCTTGGAGAGGCATCCACGGGGCGGGCAAGATGCACACGACCTCCCTTTGTTGCGTCTGTTGTTGTTGCTGCTGCCGTGTCCACGGCAGTCCTCATCTCAAAGACGTTGCATTTGTTTCCTCTGTTTTTTGTTTTTAGTTTTCCAGCCGTTAGTTGATACACACTGGTCTGTCGCTACTAAACGTTGATTTGAGTGGGTTTTAGGTTGATCTATGTAATGTAGCATTTGTTTTCCTCTGATTTGTTGTAGTGGAATTGTGCATGCAGCTTTCTAAACATTGATTTGAGTGGGTTTTAGGTTGATCTATGTAATGTAGCATTTGTTTTCCTCTGATTTGTTGTAGTGGAATTGTGCATGCAACTTTTTAAAGTAGATAGATTAAATCTCCTGAACTGTGTTGTCCTGATCTGTGCTATCGTTTTGCTTCTTGATGATTTGTGATAGCTAGGAAGTTCCAAGGATTCCTGAAGTTCATTTTTTCTTCGTTTTTTAGGTGGTGGGCCCAGGGATTCCTGAAGTTCATTTAGACTAAATTCCAGACATCTTAGTATCCCTCGTCATGATAGTTTTGTAATTTCTGTGTTGTGTGTTCTGTTGTTGAATTCCCTCAGCATGTTAGTTAATTTCCAGACATTGCTCTAGTTTTGTATTTCTGATTTTTTTTTAAATTATCTAGCACGTTCTAGTTTTGTTCTGTTTTTCATTAAGTTCACCAATAATGACTTCTTGAGTTAGTTTAATTAATAGCAATATGTTTTCTAATCTGTTGTTAAAAATTCATCTAGCAAAGTCTAGTTATGTTCTTTCATGCAACAATTAAGAAGAACTTAGTTTTGCTAAGACTACCTAGTTTTGTTCTCTCTAATCATTATTAGCTTTGTTAAAATCTTTCAGTGGAAACTAGTAATCAGAAAAATTAGATTTGTTTTGTTTGCAATGAAGAGTACTCTGGCAGTTTTGTATTGCAGGGTTTTCATTAAGTTCACTAAAAGTACCTAGTTTTGTTAGCAAGTAATATTACTAACAATGCCTAGTTTTATTTGTTTTGTGATCTACTAAAAGCATGACCAGTCCTCATAAATAGGTATACGAAATTTGCAAAGATACCAGAGAAATTGTTCTATTCTCACTAAAAATGACTAGCTTTGTAAGCATCTATCTAGAATAAACTAGTTTTGTCATCTACTAATAAATACTTAGTTTTGTATGATATAAATACCAAGTAAGTTCTATCAGCTAATCAATGCTTAGTTTTGTCTGCCTCTAACAATGTGTAGTTTAGTAAACGCTTAGTATACCTAAAATAAGCCGTGTCCTGAGAGAGAGGAGGGTGGGGGGGGGGTGTACTTGTGCAGAGTTTTCAGTGCTCCCTCTTTTCCCTGTCTCTCTTCTTGTTTCTCTATTAAGAGTACTAGTTTTCTTATGTGCTAGTATGTCCAGTTTTGTTAGGTCAATGAGTATGTACTAATAATGTTTCATAAAATTATGTGCATTTGTGCAAAACTAGTCATCTGACTAAACAACAATGGTGATTCTCGCCTAACTAGGATAGGATGGCATTCACACCATGGGACTAAACAACTAGGGCATTTGTGCATCTTGTTTTATATTTTACTTAATTCAGTTCTGCATCTTTAGGTTTGCTTTTGGCTTGGGCTTCTCTTTGGTGACATGTATAGCTAGATTACACAGATTCATACATTATACAAATTTATAATTGGGAGTAGTAACATTATAATGGTTTTAGTTTTTATAGCACTGTTTGGCTGTCCAGCAGAGAGGGAAGATGCATGTACTTCAATAATTGAAAATAGAGTTTTTCACTGGCAGTAACTTTGTGCTCATCATTTGGGATTTTTGGACCTGCATGGGGGGAGGAATAAGGATACTAGTGTCTTTTGTCAAACTGAAAGTGGGAATAACTTTCCTAGTGTGGGCACAAAAAGCACATGTACCCTGATTAGTTTAGCTCATAATTCCTCCCCTTCTTCTTCCTTCAAAAGTAAGAAAAGAAGATAGCATGCAATAGCATTAGTTATGTCAAACCTATGTGGATTTATTTCCTTTTCTCTAAACTCTTTGTTTCTGTTTTACGCAGGGCAATAAAAGTGTAAGCTAAGTATCTAAGGTAGATGTGGGAACTGAAGAAGAGAGACGCCAAGTGCTACCTTTCTTTTTTGCAAGGTTAGTCATGACTTTGTATAGTCCTCCATGTAGACAAGGGAAAATGTGCCATACTTTATTTCACCAGTTAGTAGTGGCTATTGGCATATCATACTCATCATTTTACCAGTTAGTAACATGCTCTAAGAAACTCTTCATGATCTGGGATCCAGGTGTGTAGGTGTGTAGTTTTGTTTGAAAATTTTAGCTATAAAAAACCCATTTTAATTTGGAACATTATCATGGACTATCTTTACACAATATGGGATCTAGGTGTGTAGCTACCACAGAATCATTGGTTTGAGTGGTACACAACTGAAGGGAGCTGCCATTTTTTGTTTTCTTTTCTAGGGCTAAAGTGAATCTGGAAAGAAATTGCCATTCATTGCCTTTATGGCATTTTACTATATAAGTTGATGTTTTCAGCAATAAAATTCAAGGATGGTTGACTACTCAGTATGTGATCTATGTTTTTAACATAGTGACTGAATTTTTTTGGATGTGTAAAGTTTGTTAAAGTTCAGTAAAGTTACAATACAAGTTATGTAAGTCTATCTATATAAACACCTAGAGCAAAATCCCAGATTAAGTTGCAGCATTTTTTTGGGCTTGCAATTTTACCGTCTAACGATTTTTTTGCCAATTTCTTGCCAACAGCTTAGTTTGGGATTCAAATCAGAAAGGAAGAAATATTTGTGAAATCACAGATTGGGAACTAGTACTGAGGGATGAAACGCAATTCACAGCAAATTATGGAGTCAATCATTCCAGAAGAGGAGAGAGGCAAGCACTTTTTTCCACACCTTGATTTGTATCCATCATCTTTATTTGATGCTTTTCTTTCTCCTGGTTGTTCTTCAAGCTTTCTTCCATGTTGTTCTTTCTCCTGCGAGCAGAGAGTTCTCATCTGCCAATCTGGTTCTTTCTTCTCTAACTTCTCTTGGCTGATCTTCCCCCCCTTTTTTTTCCGATTTTGATATATGTTTGTTGATAAATAATTGAGAAGGAAATTTGTCCATTTTTTACTGTTGGATGCGCTTTGAGATTCATGCAGGTGGGATAGGTTAAAAATTTAAAGCACACGCAAGGGGTGGGGGACGAACCCACAAGGCCACGGCACAGGGCTACTCGCGCCCGTTCTCCCCCGCAGAGCTACAACACCTTTTTTGACTTACAATGTAATTACATGCACATTATATTGTAATTACATGTAAGTTACAAAGTAATTACAATATAATTTTTTAGAAAAATTTTGTCGATAGATTTATAGATAGCCCTATTTGTTTTCTAGGCTAAGTCTTCTTCTTTGTGACCTAGGCTAAGCCACCTGTCAATCCGAAATTTTGTGATCTACCTGCCACCTGAGTGTTCCTGTGATCTGGGTCAAGTGCGACCAAAACAACCTGTGTTGTTTTTCCTGTGACGTAGGGCTTTTTTGAACAAAACAGGTATGTGCTACGGGGCTTAACAAAATCTATACTACTTACAAAAACTTTTGTGGTGGTGGTGATTCTCCCTCCAATGCCTCAAATTTCTTTCATGCTCCTCCACTCTAGATCCAGCGGCTCAGATTGATCCTACGCTCCTCCCATACCCCTGCCTCCCCTCCTCTGCGCCCACGTATATATCTCCAAACGGGTGGACCGGGCTAGCATGGCCCGCTGCGGCATAGGTGCTGTAGCTGGCCGTGCCATGCCAGCCCATGTGCCTTCCCCCGGCCCAGGCACAGCACGCCGAGACCGTGGGCCGTGCTGTGCCGGCATGGGCCCGTCGGTGGCCCACCGTGCCCGGGCCGGCCTGGTCCGCTCCCTCCTGGCCTCCCACACTAGCCTGCCAGCCTGCCCCCTATGGCCCCGTCCCACCCACGCCGTTCAAAATTGAATGGGCGCGTGTGCGCGGCGTGGACCGTTGGGTGGTGGCCCCGCCTAGCAGACAGCACCCGATGGTAAAAGAAAATTGGAAAAAAAGAAAAATTGAGTTAAAGTGACTTCAAAAAGAAAATTTGAAAAAAAAGAAAAGTGACTTAAAAATTTGTAAAAATTAGAGGACTGCTAAAAAATATGGAAAAAAGGCACAAAATTATTTGAGATAAGTAAAAAAATATGAGGGTATTTTTTGATTATATTGGAGGAGGAAACTTTCATATTTTTTAAACAACCAAAATAGCAACACAAATATAATTATGTAATTTAATTTCTGCATAGATATAGGGGGAAAATGAGCAATAACCTTTATTGAATTTGATATTACACAGCTGACTGATTAAAAACTTTGTCATGTAAAAACTCAACTTTGACAAAACCTTGACAAAGAAAAAGGAGTACAGCTAAAAGTCAACACTCAAAAATAAAAAATACTACTCTAGTTTCTCATTTTCTAGGTAAAGATTTTCGAATTGAGTAGCCAAATCTTGGTTCTCCGTGGTGTATTGGGCACGTTCCTTGGCTAGCTCCCAGTTTTTGACTGTAAGTAGCATTTCTACCACCTCGCTACGGAGATTTCTTCTCCTTTCCTCAATAATTCTTCCACAAAGACTGAAGGCCGATTCGGATGATACCGTAGACACAGGCACCGTGAACACATCCCGTGCTAGCTTTGAGAGCACGTGATATTTGGTCTGGTGATCGTTCCACCATCCTAAAACGTTGAGATCTTCCTGGTTGATAGAGTCGCTGTCCAAGTAGGAGGACTGCTCAAGGGCTTCATGCGAGGCGTGTGCAAGACTTGCGGCGGCCAAACTTCCATCACCGGTGCTCAAAGAAGAAGAGGAACCACCCCAAATTTGGCCCCACTGCAATTTCTTCTTACCTGGTACAGGGACGGGTGGGGCTCTTTGCACGCGAACTCCCTGAAACTTAATTTCATACTTTCGAAACACTTCATATAATTTAGTCTTAGCATCAGAATAGTAGTTAGTGTAATCAATATTCATTGCATCCCCAATAAGATTCAAAATATTAAGAAACCCCTGTATTTTATTCCTAGGATCAAGAATAAATGCAAAAGCATACAAGTATAGAATGTCCCTCCAGTATTTAAGATATTTCTGCTTCATGTGAAATACTGCAAGTCCTAGTAGTTGGTCATCTTCATATTTTTTTAATAAAGTGGCAATCTCAAAAATCTTATGCAAAATTAAATTAGCAGTTGGATAATAAATGCCAGACAAAGTAATAGTTGCATCATAAAATATTTTAAGGAAGTAATAAAACTTTTCCACAACATGCAAAGACTGTTCTGTCAGTAGCGGTTGCCCATCACTGGTAACAACATTCTTGGACTGCAAAAAAAGTTAGTGTATCCTTATAAGACAAGACATTTCTCAACATTAAATAAGTCAAGTTCCATCGATGGTCCGTATCCGTTTGAAACTTAAGTGGACGCTTGTCCGAACCAATGCAGAATCGCTTGAAGGTTGCAAGTCGAGGATTAGAACCATTGAGCCATGTTATGGCTTCACGGATGTAATTGAGATATGCACTTACTCTCTTAAAACCAGATTTAACTATAAAATTGATAACATGACATGCACAACGTTGATGCAAAAGAAATGATTTAGCATAAATATTGAATAAAGGCTGCAGAATTTTCATTGCTATGGAATTTGCAGCTGCATTATCTAGAGTTACTGCAAATATTTTATTTGTGAGGCCAAATTCCTCACAAACTCTATAAATTCCTTCAGCAATGCAGGAGACTCACCAAAGTTTAGGGGTAAATCCTGTCTAGCAATTAAACGGGTAAGGGAATCTCATGCTACCTGAGGATCATACTTCCATGAACGTTTCATGAACGTACCGTACCGTCAGGATTTAGTACCAGTTGCTGCTGTCATAGCTGGTAACCTTGCTTCTTCATACACGTCTCAGCATGCCATCTCAAATGCCCTGTTCCACCAGAAGATTTTCCAGAGAGTTTAATCTTACAAATTCTACATTTCGCGTAAGTTATCTTCCTTCCATCTGCGCCGGTCTCCTTGATCTAATCAAAATGTTGCCAGTCGGAGGAAGTTCTTGATCTCTTCGAGCCGGTTACCGTCGATACGCTCCCCCTCGTAGTTCTGGATCCTTCCAAAGCCGCATGTACTTCCTCCGGCTGTCCTTGCGGTGTAGAAGCCGACCCGGAGTCGTCTCCTACGACATCGGCACATAGCTCGGGTCGAAGTTGCTCAGTTAGAACGTCAGATAGTTTGGATCCATCCTGAAATATAATTAGAGAAAATTAGTACCAAAAAAACAGTACGAACAAAGTACAAAATTCAGAATTTTTTTACCTTGCAGGAGCACTGGAGGCTGCAGCTATCAGCTATGGGAATGTGGAAAATTTTTCATTTTTAGACAATTTGTCTAAATCAAAAATTTAGAGCATAAGAGAGTACAAGATGAGAGATCGTGAGGTTTGGATGAGGCAACATGTTCCTGTTGGCTGCCTTATTTATAGAAAAAAATTCACATTTTTTTGAATTTTTTTGGTTTTTTTTGGATTTTTTTGGCTCTCCAACGGCTAGATTTTGAAGCCGTTATATAGCCGTTGGGACACGTGGCAGGCTCTGATTGGGCCACCTCAGCCCATCTGACCATTGTCCCCCCGTCCCCCAGATCGGACCGTCCGCCTAGGGATCGGACCGTCTAAATCTGTCACGCCCAGAAATTCACCAGAATTTTCAAAGCTAATTTATGCAATAAATCCTCGTCCAGGAATCAGCCGAGGTACACAAATCGACAATTTAATAAACATAACCAAATACGTAATAACGGTAAATACTTACAGAAGAGGCACTTAGTCCTCACACAGAAGAAAAACAACAGCGGAACAAAACACCTAGCGTAGCAGCACCAAGCCATAGGTAGCTCAACTGGGGTATAAGCCAAACACCAAACTTCTCCTCGCAAAGTTTCACTCTGATGATAATATTGCAAGACGGAGTACCACCCACCGTACTCAACAAGCCACACTAAGAAATGCAATGTAATGCAACAGGAATCCAAAGGAAATGCATAGTATGGCTTATTTGCGTAAAACAGCATTTAAAACATTTGCATTTAAAAGCATTGAAAACTATATAGTTTAATCATTAACCAATATTGAATCAACCACTGAACAACGCTCCAACGCAGTTCAGGCCCAAACCACAACTCTCCAAACTGGAGCTATCAAGTTTCCACTATTTATCATTATCATTAAGCAGTGTGGGACTAATCACAGAAAATATTACTAGGCCCGCCCATTGACCGTGAGCACGGCTATTCGAATAGTTTTACTCTGGCTAGAGGTGCACAACTTTACCCACAAGACACAACCTCACAACATGTCACCTTGCGCCTTGGCACCACCATGATACCTCGGAAAGGAGTTATGACAGGACTCTTCGCATAACACGTCTAATAGAATGACCACCCGCTAAGTCCCCAGTAGAGGTGGCCCAACCTTCAGGCTAGAGAAACTCTTGAATCCCAAACATATGGTCTTATTGGCACTGCCATTGTGGATTTATTGACACTACCACCTATCAACTAAACACACCATGGTGCCTCTAGCTGGGACATGCTACACTACAGCTCCAGCCGTTGCGCATGCTTGCTTGTGGTTAGTACGGTAAATGTTTCACAACAAGTAGTCCACGAACCGGTTCTTAACTGTCATGAGCACCGCTAGCAACATTCACAATCCTAGTGCTTACAACCCACCATTCAATCAAATTTTAGTTGGCACAGTTAATTAACCAGCCATGACTCACTGTCATGAAAATATAGCCATTTAACATTAAAGGGTCATTGATGATTGAATTGTTTCTCTACATAAAATGACGCTAAAGTTTCTATGCAGTGCTAAGCAGATCCTAAATAATCCAGCTAGACTATTAAATAGTCATTCAGCTAGTCAGTATTATTCACCCAAGGTATCAAGGTATAGATAACAATAACAAAATGGCCATAAATATCAAGGAATGTTGGTTATTAAATAATTCCCCGTAATAATATCATTCCAAAACGTTTTATGCAATAACTTTAAAATAAACTAATTTTCACAAATGGAATCAACATGCTCAAGGGAATTGTCGTGTGACTTGCCTTGCAATAGAAACGTCTTCGACAGCTCTTCCAAATCCTTTCGCAGACTCCGCGATTTTCCGAAACGGCGAAATATACGTAACTACATGCAAAACGAGAAAAACCTTAAGAAACTCCAAATAAACAGTACATAAAAAGTACATAAACAGGTAGACCATGATTTTAGATGAATTTAGGAAGAAGAATGGGTCGAATCGGAGTTCAAACGGAAAAGATACGGCCTCCGACGGATTGAATTCGGAGAAATCCGAAAAGAATTGGAAAAGAAATATTCTCAGGAATATTCCCTCAGAATTAAATTAAAAGGATTATTTTTGCACTGGAAAAGGGAGTGGGGCCCACTGTCATAGACATGGCTCACAGACTAGGTTCACAAATCCGAGAAGTAGCTGGAGTGGTGAATTGGGGTGATTTGTCCCCCACGTAGACCAGATAGGCTGAGATGGCGACCGAGGTGGACTGGGCTAGGGTTGACCTGGCACTGGTGGATTGGGTCTATGGACCAGAGGATGGGGTGGAATGGAGGACCGATGTCTTGGCGACACATGGTGATGAGGTGACACTGAGGTGGATGCCTACGTGGAAATTAGGGCTGAGGTGGCTGTTGACTGAATTAAAAAGGTCCAATGGCTAGGATTAGATCTTCAGGAAGATCGGACGGATGGGATTAGATAGGGATTTTATGTCTTGAACGGCTAAGATTGAATCTTGAGGATTCAACGGATAGGATCGGATCAGATCATTATTCACAGGCCCACTTGTCATACAGAGCAGAGGGGAGACATTGGGTCCACGCATCTGTGTCACCGGATAGGGATGCTGGGGTGGCCGGAGGCGAGCAGGGCAGCGGCACCTGGATGGCTGGGCGGCAGACGCAAGGTAGCGGCGGTGCTGGGAGTGGCGCGGTGGCTAGGGCGGCAGGGTGCTAGGTGGGGGCTGAGACGAGCGTGGATGAGCTACAGTAGACGCGGCCGATCTAGGGCGCGGGCGCGATTTATAGGGCGCGACTCGGAGTCCGGGGACGACACGACAGCGCACGAGAGGCCGAGATGCGCGGCAGCTGGAGAGGTGGTAGGCCGTGCCGGGCGGCGGCAGATGCGCGCAGGCCAGAGGCGCGCTGATGTGACCATGACACGTGTGGATACAACCATTGCTCACATCATATATCAACAGGGAAAGGGTGGAGATCAACAAGGAAAGGGATTCGCACAGATTGGATTCGGACTGTAGGACAGCACCAACTTGAGACGGCTGCTACGACTTCATACGAACTCTGATTTGGGAGTTCTAGTACTTCACGAAAATCTTATCAAGTCTACTTTCCAATAGATTTGGATTCATGCTCATATCTACTCGGAATCGTCCGCAATCATCGTTTTAGTGACGAGAGGTTTCCTGTTTAAGGTGCTACGTCACCGTTTTTGGACCGAAGGCCCATGTATCAAGTTGAGTCCATTAGGGACGCGTCCTAGGGTTGGAGAACGACCCCAACACCCATGTGGTCATCCTCCCATCCTATTAATACCTTTAGAGCCGCCACAAACAAATTGGGCTTTGTTAGATTAAAGTTAGTGTTGCTACTTTACCGTGTAATCCCGTGATCAGTTAGATCGCCGGTTTGCTCGTCTTCGGAACCCCACCATTTGTTCTCTTTGAGTTAAACCTTTATCTTTATTCGCAAATTGAGTTGCTTGTTCATCTTGTCCTTGCTAGTTCTCGATTGCTTACAGGAACAATTACCCTCGTGGTTGGGCTGATTGTGCATCCGTCGAGATTGCGAACAGCCTCTGGAGTTGGTGTAACGATTGCTAAGGCGCAACGTCTCTGGACGGTTGTAGTCGGATCACCAACGTCGCTCCATCCAATTGACTTACCCTCTCATCGAAAGATCGGGACACCCACGTCTACATCAAGCGCAGGCCGGGCCAGGGCTCGGTTGGACGCAGTCCAGGAGGGAGAGAGAGACAGAGGAGGGAGATGGGAGGAGAGAGGAGGCCGGGAGCAAGAAGATGAACAGGAAAGAGACGGAAAAAAATAAAGGAGAAAAGAAAAGATGGGAAAAAAGGAAAAGGAAGAGAGTTTTCTAGAAAAACTCAAAATTCGCGAAATTGGAAGTTAGGAATTCGAGGAATATTTCTGAATTGAAAATTATAGAAATATTTAGAATTTTTGGGATATTCTGATATTCAGATTATATGCATATATATATATATATATATATATATATATATATATATATGGGTTCAAAAAAAAAGGAATGGGCGCATTCAGGGTTTCAGGGGAATATTTCTACAGCATCGGTAACTGTGAAAATGTTCGGAACTTTAGAATATTGGAATTTAGGGAAACATTTGAAATATTCAAATATTTCGAATATTTTGGTATTGTTTTCGGGAATGGAAATCTCGGGAATATTTTATGGGATCCAGGAATTGGTAATACTCCGAAGTATTTGAGGATTTGGATTTATTTTAGAGGACTTGGATTTTTGTGGAGACCAAGGATATTTAAATAAAAAGAAAATATGGATATTCAATAAAGGAATTGAATATATTCGAGTAGTTGGAACTTCGTGGAATTTTTTGGAGTCGGACTTTTCAGAGAATTAGGATTCTAGGACGATAGCCCAAGTCCGGGTAGAACAGAAGGGCACAAAGGGATTGGACAGAGAACGACCCGAGAAAAGGAATTTGGAATTTGTTTAATTAATTACTAAAATTGATCTTTGTAAAGTTAAAATTAATTCTGGAGCTCTGAAAAATCCAAGAAAATTTCAGAGAGTGTAATTATACACAACGAATTTATTAAAAATGATTTTGACTATGATTTATTAAAGAAAATTTTTATTTCCCATTTTTACTTTACTTAATTATTTTAAATTATAATTTAATATAAATTATAGAAAATCCATTGCCCCCCTCCTGCCCCCCAGTTCGGACCGTCCGCCCAGGGATCAGATCGTCCAAATCCCCCCGATCGGACCGTTGCCCACCCTCCCCCCGTGGGGATCGGACCGTTGCCCCCTGCCCTCCCACCCTAGATCGGACCGTTCACCTAGGGATCGGACCGTCCGAATCCTCCCGATCACACCGTTGCCTCCCGCCGCCTGGATCGGACCGTCCGCTGCCATATCGGACCGTTCGACTCTCCCGGATCGGACCGTTGCACCCCTCCTGATTGGACCGTTGCTCCTCCCTCCCCCACCGCTCGGATCAGAATGTTGCACCCCCCGCCCTTGCCTGTAGCGGGCTGGTCATGCCCGTGCCGCACCCCTGGCCCAGGCACGGCACGGGCACACAGGCCGTGCCGGCGTGGGCACGGTTTCTGTAGTACCGTGCTCGGGCCGGCCCACTTGCACATCTATACGCCCATGCATCGCCCTGGCCATGCCGCGCCGCCCCCTTGCGCCTCCCATACCCCTGCCCTTCCTCAATCACCGCCGCCACCGTCGCCGCCCCCTGCAACCGCCACCACCTCCACCGTCGCCGCCCCCTGGATCCGCTGCCGCCTCCTGCAACCGCCGCCACCGCCCCCTGCATCCGCCGCCGACGCCGCCACCGCCATCCTGCATCCGCCACCGATGCTGACGCCGCCGCCCCCTGGATCCGCCGCTGCCCCCTGAATTGGTAGGTTATTTTCATATTTGACATTATGCACTCACAAAAATCTTCAACATGAAAAGAATTTCTTTTATGTCATAGAAAAGAGTTGATCTGGTCGGCAATAGCAATTTATACCTCTGTTTCCAACTTCTTCCATTGGCTGTCACTGTGGCATTCAATTAAAATCAACAGCAATGTCTAAAAGGTGAAAAGAACTTTGCAATACCCTCTGTTTCAATTAAAATAGGTCAACGATAGATACATATTTCCAAAAACCTTGCTTTACACAAGCAAAAGCTTATTTTTGTTCAAAATTATGTTTCTGCAATCACTGCTTAATAACAAAGTGTAAAAAAATTGCTGATGAGGTTCCTTTGAAACTCCTGCATGCTGTTTGAGCTTAATTTCTCAGGCTAACACTGATGAAAATCGATGTGTACTATTTAAAATTACTGCAAAGCTGAAAACTTTTGCATGTTCATATATAATGAAAAAGGTTTTTTTTGCATGCCTCGTTTGAAGAAAAGCATCATTAGTAGAAATGCATTGCAGCTCATGAGAAAAGCATGCAATTCTGCATTGATTGCAGCTAGCTTTAAGAAACACAGGTATTGATCTTTGATTTCTAAATAGCTGTTGTTCTATGTTGATTGCCAGGCAATACACAATGTACCACGTAGTGAATTGTTAGGCTTTATTTGTTGGGTTTCTAAGAGTGCTAAGAGGATTTGGTCAAAAAAGGAGTGCTAAGAGGCAACCTTCTCTATGATGTTGCCGTACTGAGGGCCTGTTTGGTAGAGCTTCAGATTCTATGATTCTGATCTTATGATTCTGATTCTTTCTGAATCAGATACTAATCTTGTGAGGATTTTCAATTTTCGTTCGTTAGATTCTCACGAGAAGCCGCCTTTTGCCTGATTCTCCATTCGTGTGTAAAATTGAGAATCACAACGGATCGATTCGGTTGAGAATCGGGGGGGATTTTTTGTCCGTTTAGCTCAGCTCCAATTGATCCGATTGAGAATCACCCTCGAGAATCCCTACCAAACACGCTCTGATACCTGTACAACGGTTGTAGTTGATCCCACTTAAGAGATAGAAACTTTCACTTCAGATTTTAAGCTTGTGGTCCAATTTCTGTATCATTCCTGTACTTAGTTTCGGTAATCTACTTGTCTGCTAGATTTCCTTCAGCTTTGTCAAAGCCAAAAATGAATGCAGAATTGCATGCTTTTCTCATGATCTGCAATGCATTTCATCTGTATGTGGGAAAACAGTACAGGATAAATGTAGGGGGCAATTCACTGTATGAAGGATGAATAGAATGCAGTAAGGTTCTCCTCTGCATGACAGGTTGTTATCTTGGAGGCAATACATTGCAGAAATGAAGATTTTGGTGCCTAATTCAACACTTTTTGCTGGTCTGGACCTTTCTGCATCTGTTCAATGGTTGTGCAGCTAAACAACTACAGCAGCTGCATGTTCTGGAGTATGTCTTCATTAGAACAGAAATGATATAATTTCTGTTGAGCATCAACTTATCTATTTTAGCTCCATAGCATATACTCTGGTCAACCTCTAAAAAAATTAGTTTTATAAATGGACAGATGACTGCTGTTTGTGATTAATTTGAACAATACAATAGTTTGAATGTGACAGTTTTACTCATTAATCATTATGGAGGAATAGATAGGTTCTGTTCCCAATGTCAATTCATTAATCTATACTACTTAAAAAAAATTCTGATGACAACGATGATTCTCTCTAAGGACAAGTCTTTGCCATGCTCCTTCTCATTTGGATCCAGCGGCTGAGAACCATTCAGCGTAGGGCTGAAAACGGTTGGAAATGATCGGAAAATCCCTTAAATTATTTTCATTTTCATATTTTGTACTCGGAATCGGAATCGGAAACGGTAACGTCGAAAATAGAAACGGCTTTGGAATATTCAGAAACATCGAAAACGGAGTTGCTCACTCAGAAATTCATCGATATCAGTCGGACATCCATGAATTCGGATCGAAAATAACTTTACCTCATATATGATGTCTAGAGTAACTCACATAATCACTAAACATAATAATAATGATGTCACATAATAATCACCCATCACAGAAAGCAATGTTAATAATTATCCAATATGATAACATACAAAAGCGATGATAATGTAACAATGTCAAACCCTTAATCAGTACCATCAGTAAATTTCTAAATAAATACGATAAACTTTGGTAAATTTCCGAATAAATACGATAAATTTCGAAAACGGTCGATAAACTACTGAAACCATTTCCGATACCGTTTCCGAGACCCCGGTATCAACAAAAAACGAAAAACATACCGGTACTTGAAAAAAAGAAAAACAGTCGATAAAATCCGAAAAACGACGTTGAATGGTTCCTAAATTTTACCAACAGATTTTAGCCCTAATTCAGGGCTTCTCTGCCTCCGCATCTATCCCATTCCATGTCGGGCTGCGTTGGGGGAGGCACCCCCTGCTCGATCCATCCCCCATCCGCATCTCTCCTCTGACCTCTCCCCATAACCACCGCTCCGCTGAACCCGCTCGCCGCTGCGCTTCCGCACGCCGCCTCCATCCCGCTAGCACCACCTCCGCCCCCTCCGTCCTTGCGCCGTCTCGGCATCCCCGCGCAGGAACGCGAGAAGCGCGGTCACGGCGGCTGGGAGCACGAGGGCGCACCTGCACTCGAACCCTCCCCAGCCTCCTCGCCGTCGCGTCGTCTCGCCCTCGCGCCGTCTCGCCCTCGTGCTATCTCGCCGTCTCGCCCTCGTGCTATCTCACCGTCATCTCGGGCGCCGCCGCCGCTGCTGCTTCACCATAGGTGGACAGGCACCTCCCTGAATCGCCACTCCCCTAACGCACCCGCGTCTCCCTCACCGCGAGTCGCCTGTGCGGCGCAAAGGTTCGTGGGGCCTCCATCCCGCTCGCCGCCTCCGCCCCCACCGCCGCCGCCGCCGTCTGCAACCACCGGCGCCGCCTCCTGCACGAGTCCCCCTCCCCCTGCGCCTGCCGCCGGAGATCCCCTCCCCCTGCGCCCGCCGCCAGAGTCACCGCCGCCGTCGCTCTATCCCTTCAGATGTTTTTCTCCTTCATTGTCCACTTAAGTTCTTATCGGTTATTACTATGGTTTTGAATAATGCATCTTCATAAGAATATATAGTCCAGATTCCTGCAGCTAACTTTAAAAAACTATATGTATAAGCAGAGATTTAACATTAGGGAGTGTCTCAATTTCAGTAGCCAGAAATTTAAATTTAAATTTCAGTAAAATTTTTGTTACCTCTTGGATGATGATTCAATGATTCTTATCACACCCCTATTACTATATATATATATATATATATATATATATATATATATATATATATATATTAAAATTTTTCTTTAAAGAAATTTTAGGAATAAGAATCCTTGTAAAAGTAAAATATCACCAAAGGTATTTTATAAAATATTAGCACTGGTAGACACAGAATGTACAAAGAACATTATTCATGACAAATATTTTATGAAATACCCTGAAATAGTTCATACAATAGATGATGATAAGGTAGAAATCTCTACAGATATGTTTGGGATAAAGAAAATTCATAACTAGTTAGCTCATAATATTGAGATGTATATTAATAGGACAAGATATATAATAGATAAGATTACAATAAGAGATTTATTAATGATAAATGATGACATGATAATTGGCTTAAGGATCTTATAATAGTCGGTACAAACCACAGTAATATATGAAAAGGGAATTACATGTATTCTATATCAGGACAATGTTCCATATATCTCAGAAGTACGAAAGCGTGGTGGACTAACCACAAAAAATAAAAATCTAGATAACACGTCAAGTCCCGACCCTGAAGAAATAAGTGTAAACTATGACCTAAGTGAGAATATAGATGATTATTATATATCAAATTCCAATATAGAATGCATAGGGCTACAGTCATTTGCACCAAATTGGTATAGCAAATTGGTACAGAGATATACAGTCATTTGCACCAAATTGGTATAGCAAATTGGTATAGAGATATTAAGTCCAAAAAAGATATTGAAAGAATTGTCCAAATATTAGAGGACACTCAAATAATAGGAGAAATCCCGATGAAATACTATATAATTAAAACATGTCTAATAGAGGCAACCCCAAAGAATAAAGAAGAATTTAAAATGCATATAGAAGAACTATTAAAACTAGGAGCAATAAGAGAAAGTAGGAACCCACATAGATCGGCAGCGTTCATAGTAAGAAAGTAAATCAAGGATGGTCATCAATTACAAAACGTTAAATGATAACACCATAGAAGATACTTATAACATTCCTAACAAGCAAGAATAGATCAATAGAATACAAGATAGTAAATATTTTTCAAAATTTGATTTAAAAGCTGGTTTTTGGCAAGTAAAAATGGCAGAAAAATCTATAGAGTGGACTGCATTTATATGCCCTCAAGGACACTATGAATGGCTTGTTATGCCACTAGGGTTGAAAAATGCCCCTACCCTATTTCAAAGAAAGATACAAAACATATTTAACGAAAATCAAAATTTTGTATTAGTCTATATAGATGACTTGTTAATTTTCTCAAAAACATATAAGGAGCACATTGCGCACCTAGAAATATTTTTTAGGAAAGTAGAACAAAATGGGTTAATCCTATCCAAGAAAAAGATGAAAATTTGCAAGAGTAAAATCAATTTCTTTGGTCATGAGATAGGAGAAGGAAAAATACACCTACAAGAATATATTGCTAAGAAAATCCTACAATTCCCTGATGTCACGAATGATAAAAAGGAGCTACAACAATTCTTAGGGATAATAAATTATACTAGAAATCACATAGACAATTTAGCAAAATTAGCAGGACCCTTGTATGCGAAATTAAGAAAAAATGGTCAAAGATACTTTAATTCTGAAGATATTAGAGTAGTTAGAATAATAAAAGAAAGTGTCAGAGGTTTAAAACCCTTAGAATTACCATTAGACGATAATTATTTCATTATTAAAATAGGTGCATCCCAACAAGGCTAGCGTGTTGTATTAAAACAAAGACCCACTAAATTTTCATCCAAAACAGAAGAAAAAATATGTAGATATGCCTCTGGAAGTTATAAATTAAAAATTGTGAATAATACAGACAGAGATACTTGCAATAATTAATATGATAAATGATAGATATTATAATCAGCTTAATAGTAAGAAGAGTTCTACCAGGAAGTGGATCTTATTTGAAAATATTATTACCGGAAATGGATACAAAGTTATATTTGAGCATATTAAGGGAAAGGATAATGTCGGAGGACGAAGCCTCGACGGCGGGAAGTCGGGAGACCCCCCTTTTGAGGTTCGGCCAGGGGAGCTGTTCCTCAGGTGTACGAGGCGTTGGAGAAGACGAGAAACAATGGCACACAGAGGAGGCGAGAGGATTTATACAGGTTCAGGCCGCCGGAGCGTAATACCCTACGTCCTGTGCGTATGCTATGTGGGAGAATGTGTACGATTGTGTTACAAGGTGTACCCGGGGAGCTCGGAAGCGTAACCGGGAGACTTGGGGAAGAAGAACAGTAAAGGTTGCCTTGTTGTCTATTGCTCGAGCTTGTGCTGCCCCCTCTCATCTGCGGCATGGATCCTCCTTTATAGAGCTCAGGGGAGTCCACAGTGCCGGTACGCGGAGGGAGATATTTTCCGGTGAGCTCTCCTGTGCGCCCCTCCGCCTGCGACGCCCACGCCGGAGTTGGTGGAGCGTCCCGTCGCACCTGTCCGCCTGTGACACCCACGCCAGAGTTGGTGCAGCACGGTGGGTAGGTCGCCTCGGAGAGCAGCCGCTGCAGGCGGCTAAAGTCGTGCGAATGTGACCGAGCATACTGTAACTACCAGAGCGTGGAAGAAAGGAGCTCTCTCAGTCAAAAAGTCTTCTGACTGCTTAGGGTCTCGTGCGGGTGGACAGGGGTGACGCGCCCTGTCACCACGCCGTCGGCTCACCATAAATGCGGTGGTTGGTGATGGCCAGCTCGAGCCGGCTCCGCGCCCGGGCGCCGCGCGCGTGGAGCGCCGAGGCCGAGCGTCCCTTTCCCCGGGCAGCGCCCGCAGCCTCAGGCGCTTAGAGAATAACCAGCGATGGCCAGTTGTTTTTTGCACAGAAAGTGGGCCCCGGGGGGCTGATATGGCCGAAGGCCCTTGTGTTCCCGAGAATGTGGGACCCCCATTCCCGTTTCGCCGACAGCGGCCCCTGGGCCTGTTGCTCGACCGGGGCTTAATCCGGGCAGGAACAGGGTCATATCTCGGGGAAACGAAAAGGCGCGGGGCCCACCAGGCTTAGCAGGGAACGAGGCGACGCCGTCGTAATTGCGCGGGATAAGACGTGGCGAGGGGAGATCTTCCACTTCCGGTCCGCCAATCGAGGGCCGTAATGGCGGAGTCGAAGGGGCGCTCCACGGGTTCTCCGAGACTATAAGCAGCAGCGGACGGTAGCCGGCTTCTCCCATTGCTGAGTTGGGACTGCCATTGCTTAAGCTGTTTCTTGCGCCCAGAGCTCAGGCTTCCCGCCCGCGCGCGCTTCTCCCTGCTTGGCTCTTCCTTCTCCGCTCCCGTCGCCGTATTCACGATGCCGCGCCGCGGCCGCGTGTACGGCCGCTGGACGGCGGGGCGGTTCCGCCGTCGCGCCTGAATGACGACGCTGGGATGGAGCGGGTGAAGAGGATGATGCCGGCCGCCACGCGGTGGAGGGCGGCCCCGGAGGTCGCGCCCTGGCGAGTCGAGGCCGGCGCCGCGAGGGGCCAACGAAGTGGTGTACTTCGTCGACTACGCGGTCGGCGGGCTTGTTCCGCCGTTCTCCGATTTCTTTTTCCAGGTGCTGGAGACGTACGAGGTGCAAATGATGCATCTGACCCCCAAACGCCGTGATGGTGCTGGGGATTTTCGCGCACCTTGTGCGAGATGTTTGTGGGTGTGATGCCCTCGGTGGATCTTTTTCCGGCGTTACTTCACCATGAAGAGCGCGCCGAAGAACAAGGCCACCGACCTGCCGGAGTGGGTAGGTTGTGTGTACTTCACGGCCGCCCCGGCGTCGAGTTCATCCCGATGGCGCTGCGAAACAAATGGGATTTATGGCGCCAGAACTGGGTTTACATCGGCGTTGATGCCAACGACCGGCTCCGGCTGCCGACCGAGACGGCCCAGAAGGTGAAGAGCTGGGACCGAGCCACCGCCGGAAGACGCGCGGTTGGCGCCAGTGTTGGCGCGCGTCGCTGGCCTGGCGGCGGCGGGGTTAAATGCGTACATGGTCGTCGGTGACTTCCTCAGCCGGCGACTGGCGCCGCTTCACAGGAGGCCCCGGGCCTGTTGGCTGTACACTGGGTCCACGGATCTCTCCAGGACCCATCCCGACGACCTGAGTAAGGCGACGATGGGCCTGTTAATGGCGTCGGCGCTGGAAGGAGGGGGCGCGGCGGACCGCGCGCTCCCGAGCGGCGTGACGCCGCTTTGCAGCGACCGCGGTCGGGTGAGGATCCAGAAGGATCTCCCGCGATTCGACGCCGTGGGCATCGTTGTTTCACAGATCACCCCCAAGATCGTCGAGGTACCCGACGTCTCGGAGGGAGCAGATGTGCCGGCTGAAGCGCCGGTGCCGTCGAAGAAGGAGGGGAAGCGACCGCGGGGCCGATCCAGGACTCGCGGCGGCCAAGAAGGCGAAGGTCGTTGCTCCGGTGACCGTCATCCCGGCCCGCTACCTCTCCGAGCCGCGCGGAGCCCGGGAGGACCGGGACTGCCATGGCGGCCACCGCTTGCGTGGCGCCGGCAGGCGTTGCTTCGGCCGTGGCCCCCAGAGCCACGGGAGGCGACTCCGGCCCCCGGGGCCGGGTCAACGGAGGTCTCGGACGCGGGGGGCATCATTGAGCTGGCGTCGGAAACGCCAGAAGCACCGGCCACCGTCGCCGTCTCGGGCGCGCCGGTAGGGAAGACAGGATCCCGCGGCGGGAGCCTGCTGTCCTTGAGTCCCAAGCCGTGGAGCTTCAAAGGGCCCCAGGCTAGGTAAACGCTTCGACCCCATTGGTTCTTCTATCTAGCACATTCCCTCATGCGTTTATCGATCTGATTCTTATCCGGCTGGTTTCGGCCTTTACAGGAAGGGCCAGGGGCCGATGACGGCGCCGCCGGCCCCGACCGGGGGCGGTGCAGTGGACGCGCCGACGGCTCCGCCGCGTCCCGCCACGCCCCCGCCATCGCCGGGCACGGTGGTGGATATGGAGGTCGCGGCGGCCGCGCCGGAGCGGGCCTCCGCGGGACCAAGTGCGGTCCCCGCTGCGGAGGGGAGAGAGGACGCCGGGGCCCCGCCGTGTCCCGCGGGGGGGGGAGCGGGCCCTGGTCCTTTTTGCTGCGCCGTGACCAGGCACTGCGCGCAGGCCCGAGACACTGCACGCCGCGCTGGGGCAACTAGTCGTCGCCGCCGGCGAAGTACAGGTGGCGGCCCGCCGCGAGCAGCGCGAGTCCGCTCGGCTCCGGGCGGAGCTCGAGAGGGGGCAGGCGGCGATCACGGTGGCAGCGGAGAGACTCGTCTTCCGTACGATTGCCACTGAAATCCTTGTGTTGACCCGCCGTCAGGAAATCGAGGCGGCGGAGGGGCGCATCGCCCAATTGGAAATTGCCGCCAAGATCGCCGCCGACGAGGCCTCCCGCGCCCGGTCCGAGGCGAAGGCGCGGGGAAAGGAGATGACTTCCCGGGAGGACCGTCTCCGGGGCGAGGAGGCCGATCTTGCGGCCCGGGAGCGCGAGGTCAGCCCGCGGGAGGTAGCCGTGGCGGTGAATGAGGAGGCCGCCAAGCTTTCCAACGCCATGGCCCAGGACAGCGCATGGCGCCTCCGGGACCAGGAGAAGAGGCTGGCGACCTGGGAAGAAGGCCTTGCAGCATGGGAGTCCGACCGCCGACGAGAGGGCGAGCAGGCGAAGATGCTGGCCGCCGACCTAGACGCCAAAGCCGAGGCCCTCGGGACACGAGAGGCGATTCTCGAGGAGAAAGAGGACTCCTTGGCTCGGCGGGAGGCGGCGGTGAAGGCTGCCGAGGCCCGGCAGGCGGAGAAGGAGGTCTCCTGGAAACGCACGGCCGACCTTGAGGCCGTGGCGCGCGGGGCCGCCGTGCGGGCCGTGTCAAGCGGCTCCCCGTCATCGGCAGGCGCGGCCAGCTCAACCGAGGAGCTGGCCAGGGCGGAGGGACGGCTGAGATTTGTGCAAGGTAGCCTCGCCCTCCGAAAGAATCTCGACGGCGAGGTTGCAGCTTGCCTGGGGCGGTACAGCTCCGATGTCCGGGGGTGTCTCAAACGCATCGGCGTCCGGGCACCTCCGCAGAGGACCGACCTACCCAGGGGGGTCGGTCGGGCGCTGGTGGAGCTCGGCGACTTGCTGGATACGCTGGACCTGCTCCCCAGCAAATTCATGAAGTCCTGGAGAAGGAGGGAACAGAGCTTGCCTCGCGGGTGGCGGAGTACGTCCTTGGCTGCTACCGGGCTCGAGACGCGAAGTTTTCCCTGGCCCCGGTGCTGGAGGGATTCCCCACCGATGGGGAAGAGGAGGCTCGGAAGGCCGTGGCCGACGCTGCTGCGACGGTGGCCAGATTCTTTAACCGGGGGGAACACCCGGAGAAGCCAGGGACCGACGATTCCGGCGAAGAGACCGGGCCCGAGGAGTGACCTTCCCCCGTGCGGCGACGGCTGTGGTCCTCCGCGCATGCTTGTATTTTGACTTCACCTGTTTTGTACAAAGAAAGACATCCGTGTGTGTATATAACAATGTTTGTGTTTTTCGCACCTTGGATGATTGCGTCGCCTGCTCCGGGATTTCAGCCAGTTGACTCGGAAGGTCCGATCCGTGAAGGGACGGTCCGAATTTAGGCATTCGGTCGGGATGTCTTGGGGCGACCGCTAGACCGGTCACCGGCCCGGATCTGCTCCCGCCACGTGGGGGATGTTCCGGGGTTGGCCCCGTAGACGCTGCATAGGTTAGGTACGGCCCAAGTGTTAAGCTCGTGCCCTTTGGCTCACCGGGAGCCTCTTGGAGACCGACCTCGACCGGGCACGGGGTCGCCAGGTAGCGAAACACCCGGCACCTTGGCGGTGGCAGGGGAGGAGCTGGCCGGCCGGGCACCGCTGCCCGCCCCGGGAATCTAAGCTGGCCCGACGGGGGGCGCTGCCCGAGACCCCGGGGCATCGGCAGTGTCCGGGGCACGGTCCACGACCCGGTTACCAGGCCATGGTAACCGGGGCGGCACTGACCCAGCAGCCCATATGCGCGGCTTCGGCAAATCCCACTTGCTCCCGGGGCCGAGGAGAGCGAAACGCGTGGTCGTAGAAAAGAGAAAAGATAGATAGCCGAACAAGCGTAAAGTTGAATGAGGTGCGTATCTGGATGTTGATGAGCATGGTGCGGTTGCGCGGGTACGACCCCGGGGCCGGAGCACTGTCAGCTCTAAGCTGGGCCTGAGGACCGCCCAGAGACGGAAACGCCTTCCACCTCGGGGTAGGGGTTACTGCCAGCTCTATGCTCGGCCTGGGAACCTCTCGGAGATGGTGCGCTCGCCTTCCCACTTAGCGCCCTGGGTCCCTGGGGCCTTCTCGGGGTGCTGTACGCCAAGCACCCTTCTTAACCCTTCCGGGGGAGATCTGGTCTGCACACGATGGACCGTGAGAGTATATGGCTCGTCCCCTTGTCTACTCCATGCTACGAGCCGTGGGGTCAACCACTTCCCGAAGGCATCCTCCCGGTCGCGACCGTGCAGAGGAGAGGGTTACGCACAAGCATTTCGCCCCCAACCTCCGGAAAGGACCGGTCCCGAAGCTAGCCAGGCAGGGCGTCGGAGCCGCAGGAGCGCGGAGTCGACGATGCCCTGGACCTAGCATATCGGGGCTCGATCACCCGTCGGCAAGGGACTGATGACAATGCGCAGACCCTAACCGCCGCACGGGCGCGGCCCGGGTACACCCCCAAGGGATGGGGCACCCACGGGTGCAACACACGGAAAAGGACAAAGGGCAAGACTAAAGAGGATATTGAAAAAGAAGCTGTCTATATGAAATGTACACATATGGGGGCCCCCGGCCAGCGTTGAGTTTTGGAGGGAACCGACGCTGGCCCGAGCTCCCTACAACTTACGGGATATGTTTATGGATAAAACTTGCGAAGATGTTCGATATTCCAGGGATTGGGAAGCGGGGTCCCATCCTCCTGGCCCAGTCTTACCGAGCCCGGTCGGGAGACACCGATCACCAGGAAGGGGCCTTCCCACATGGGGGAAAGCTTATTCCTTCCGGCACGTGTAAGGACACGGCGGAGGACTAGGTCCCCGACCTGGAGTGATCGGGCCCGAACCTTACGCTGGTGATAGCGCTTAAGGCTCTGCTGGTAACGTGCGACTCGGAGCGAGGCGCGTCGTCTTCGCTCCTCGAGGAAGTCGAGGTTGTCAAGCTGCATGTTGTCGTGGTCGATGTTGTCGCTGTAGCGCTGTACCCGGGGGGAGCCGAAGGTGAGTTCTGACGGCAGAACGGCCTCGGCCCCGTATACCAGGAAAAAACGGGGTCTCCCCGGTCGCCCGGCTCGGTGTGGTACGATTGGCCCACAAGACCGCTGGGAGCTCGTCGATCCACTTGACGCCGTGTTTCTTGAGGTCGTTGTAGGACCTTGTCTTGAGGCCCCGTAGGATCTCAGCGTTTGCCCTCTCGGCCTGCCCATTGCTGGTAGGGTGGGCAGGGGAGGCGAAGCAGAGCTTAATGCCGATGTCGGAGCAGTATTCGCCGAAGAGCTCGCTCGTGAACTGCGTGCCGTTGTCGGTGATAATGCGGTTGGGGATCCCGAAGCGGCTGGTGATTCCCCGGATAAACTTGAGCGCTGAGTGCTTGTCGATGTCGATTACGGGGAACGCCTCCGGCCACTTCGTGAACTTGTCGATGGCGACATAGAGATGCCGATAACCCCCGACTGCCCGGGGAAAGGGGCCGAGGATATCGAGTCCCCAGACCGCGAAGGGCCAGGACAGGGGGATCATCTGGAGTGCTTGCGCCGGCTGGTGGCTCTGTTTGGCATGAAACTGGCACGCGCGGCAACGTTGGACGAGGTCGAACGCGTCCTGCAAGGCCGTGGGCCAATAAAATCCATGCCGGAAAGCCTTACCGACCAGGGATCGAAATGCGGCGTGACTGCCACACTCCCCTTCGTGGATGTCGGCGAGGATCTCGACTCCGGAGTCGCGCGGAACGCACTTGAGCAGGACGCTGTTGGCGCCACGCCGGTAGAGGTCCCCTTCTACCAGGACATAGCGCTTAGACAAGCGAGCGATCCTTTCTGCTTCCACGTCGTCTTCAGGGAGATGTGCTCGGAGAAGATATGCCCGGATTTCGTCCATCCAGGAGGGCGCGTTGGGTCCGGCCGCGAGGACCAAGTCCTGGGGCCGGGAGCGCGTGTCAGGCTCAGGCCCGGGCTCAGGGGTTGAGCCCGAGGTCACGGATAAGCACGCCGAGGAGGTCTCGAGGGCTTCCTGGAAAATCCCCGAGGGGACAGGCGCCCGCGAGGAAGCCAGTCTTGAGAGCTCGTCGGCGGCTAGGTTGCGACTGCGAGGGACGTGGCGAAGCGTGAGGTCGTCGAAACGGCGCTCAAGCCTCCGCACTTCGTCCACGTATGCGGCCAATTGGGGGTCCAGGGTCTGGTACTCCCCGGACACCTGGTTGATGACGAGCTCGGAGTCGCCTTGCGCGCATAGCCGTCGCACCCCGAGGGCGATCGCGGCCCGGAGGCCGGCGAGAAGGCCCTCGTACTCAGCCATGTTGTTGGTGGCCCCGAAGTTGAGGTGGACGACGAAGCGGAACTCGTCCCCGGCGGGCGATACGAGGACGATCCCGGCCCCGGCGCTGGGGCGGCAAGCCCACCGGGTGCAGGAGCCGTCGAAGTTCATTATCCAGTGGAGGCGCAGGTCAGGCGGCAGCTCGGGGGCCGGGAATCCGGCGTCCAGCACAGGGTCCGGCTCGGGCCCCGGCGTCCATTCCGCTAGAAAATCCGCCAGGACTTGGCTTTTGATGGCGTGGCGCGCTTGGAAGCGGAGGTCGAACTCAGCGAGCTCGACCGCCCACTTAGCGACGCGGCCGGTTCCCTCCCGGTTATGCAATATCTGCCCGAGGGGGAAGGATGTGACTACGAATACCTTGTGCGCCTGGAAGTAGTGGCGAAGTTTCCTGGACGCGATGAGAACAGCGTAGAGCATCTTTTGCGCCTGGGGATAGCGCGATTTGGCGTCACGGAGTACCTCGCTGACGAAGTACACCGGCTTCTGTTGTGTGTTTCCCGAAGCCGGCCCGACAAGGGCCGGGGGTCCGGGCTCAGCTCCCCCGGGAGGGAGCGAGCTCTCGCCTATGGGGACAGGTATGGAGCTGGGACATTGGGGCCCCGGGTGTAATGTTGGGATGGTCCCGGGCGCCGCGTTCCCGGGCTCGCACTCGCCTTGGTGTGGGTGCCATGGGCCCCGGGTACCTCATGACAAGCATATGGGCCACTCGGATAGAGGATGGGCCTAGCCTTGTAATTAGAGATATAGCTAAATTCGGCAGACTTCGCCTTGTATAGAAAGGAATATACAGTCCTAGTCGGGTGCGTTATATCTCTAAGGGGAGATCTCCTAGTCGTAATCCGATGGGGACTCCTACCTTGTAACCCTGTCCCCCAGTATATAAGGGGAGGCAGGGCGCCCCATGAGGGCAGGTTGAGTTGGTTCACCAGAATCACCACCACAAATCCTCAAAGGAATAACACCACAACTGGACGTAGGGTATTACCTCACATCGAGGGCCTGAACCAGTATAAAATCTCTGCATGTTCCTTTGCAATCCACCGAGTTTCCATCCGCCGACTAGCCCCATATATTTATTGCCGGTGTAAAACATCGACAGTTGGCGCGCCAGGTAGGGGCTTCGGCGCGATCTACATCTACAAGCTCGATGGATCCAGCAACCGAAGTCGACGGCGGCAAACTCCCCCCCGGAGATACAATCGCATTCAGAAGCCTTGACTTCGTCGCCGACCAGATCGGCAATCTCACCCCCGGCCGACACGGACCTGATCCAACCAGCCGAGGAACCAGCTGACTCCGCGCCAGTCGGCCCACACGACGCTGCGGCAATCTTCGACGACATGCTGCGGCGATCTCCAATACGCCCGAGTCCAGGGACAACTCTTCCTTTCAGTGTTCGACTCGGACTCGGTTCTGAGCCGGCCGAGATCGGGCCGAGAAGGGAAGAGATCGTCAACTTCCCGTTCGGACTCAGCGACGCCGCGGATATCTACAATCTACATCCGACGCGGCAAACCCGATCCCCTGGAGTTCGACTCGGATACGGCTCCGAGCCGCTCGAGATCGGATCTAGGGAGGTCGGAGTTGTAATCACCCCCATCAACTATTCCGACTACGACTCTCAGTCGGACTACGACTCCCAGTCGGATTCCGACTCCAAGTCGGATACCAGCTCGGCGAGCTTCACTCCGCCGCGAGAAATTTTCATGGCATCCAGAGGCTCTACTCCTATTCAGGAATCATGCCGACGACACGAGCCACAAGAGGAGGAGGCCTGCCGACTACGAGAACAACAGGAGGAAGAAGCAAGACGCCTGCACGCCCGCAACGACGATCTACGCAGGGCTGGGCGAACCTCTCGGCAACAAACCCTCCAAACCCGAGTCGGTGACCACGATGTCTTCGTTACTCCACAACAGAACATCGTGGCCGCCGCAACCCTACTGGACACGGTCCAACTTGGGCCTGATCACCAGGCCACCCCGACGATCGCAAGGATAAAAGCCATGCTTACCGCTGCTGCATGTCAGCAGCACCAACAGTCGGGAGATAACCTCATACCGACCAATCGGTCAACTTCCCCAGCGGCAGTCTCATCCACCTCAAAGCGACGTCGAGCGGCCGGCTCTAGTCGGCAGCACGCGGAGTCAAGCCAGATGTCACTCGGCAACCACAACAACCGGCAACATCGAAGCGACCGTCGGGACAACCAGGACCTCCGAGACCGACTGCGGCGCGACCTTCAGCAAGACATTAATGCTCGGCGCCGCAAACGAGAAGAAGACGAGCAACGCCAACTGGAAGACGAGAACGAGCAATTCGGCCTCCACTACGAGCGGTTTCGTCGCCGTAGTCGAGGTCGGAGTCCTCATGAAGACGAAGGAGTACCGGCCTTCACTCAGGAGCTACAACAAGTCGACTGGCCGTCAAGTTTCAAGCCTACAGGCATCAACAAATACGATGGCAAGACTAATCGCGAGTCCTGGCTCACGGTCTACACTCTAGCGATCCGAGCAGCTGGGGGAAATCACAAAGTCATGGCTAACTACCTCCCAGTCGCTCTAGCCGACTCAGCGAGGACATGGCTAACAGGACTCCCAAAGCGATCAATCGGCTCTTGGGGAGAACTCCGGGAACGGTTCATCACCAACTTCCAGGGAACATACGAGAGGCCATCTTCCGAGTACCACCTATATCAGTTGCGCCAAAGGAAGAACGAGTCTCTTCGTGACTTCATCAAGAGGTTTTCTGAGAGGAGGAACTCAATCCCGAACGTCAAGGATGAGGTCGTCATCGCCGCCTTTCGAAAAGGAGTCAAAGACACCTCGTTCATCGACAAATTCACTCGGAAGCCTCCCAACTCTGTCAAGGCCCTATTCGACATGGCAAACAAGTACGCGACTCGGCCCACGCTGTTGCCGAGGCCCTCGATGACAACAAGTCACCCTGACAGAAGAAGCGGGACGACACCGACGACGCGGTCCCAACTAAAGCTGGGAATCGCAAACGCAAGTCAGACGGCTCCATTGTGGCAGTCAGTCACGACCGCCTTCGACCTTCAACAACTGAGGATTATCAGAACAACAAGTGACACGCTCGGGGGCTCACAAGCTCAAACACGAGGATGGCATCCCCACTCCCAAATACCGAACAGCTAAGTCGCTTTCTGATAAACATCTCCTCACTCGGCCTTGCTAGTGCCACAGCCGCTTACACCTAATAGGTGTATAAGCTGCGCATTTACTTTTTTTCTGTTTTTGCTCTTAAATGATTACAAAAGTACTCGAGTAGCATAAATCTCGATCCGTGAAAAACTCTACTCCATGTAAGACGAACTCAAGTCACCCAAAACGCGTGCCTGGGAAAGAGCCATGAGCCAACTCCCGACGCTAGGGGGCTATGACTAGTCGGGCAGAGTGCTTAAACGTAAGGGGTCAACTACTCGAGGAAATTAATATCAAAAAGAGAAGAACACGTATTTACATACATTGTAAAATACATTTTATTCGGGTGATTATTTTCATCATCAGATGCTACTCATCCGATATTTTTATATTGCAGGCCCAGCTCCGGATATGCGTGACAGGAACTCAGGGCTTCGAGCCTATCTCCTACGCTCGGGGGCTGGACAAGTCTTACCGAAACACTCGGATGCTCCATGAGGGCTACTTACGAGTACTTGCGCCGGTCGGGACGTCATCTTCCCGACTACGCTCCATGGGAGCTAACAATCGGCCCCGCGCAGTCGGGGCTGTGTACCACTCGGCTAGTAGGGTACGCCCATGAGGGTCGCCAGCCGAATCCTACGCTAATGCTAGGTTCGGGTACCTTATTTGGTTTCGCAACTCTGTCAGGTTGGTACGCCCCATGAGGGTCGCCAGGCGAATCCTATGCTAATGCAAGATTCGGGTGCCTAGCTTGGCTAATAACTCTGTTGGATAGGGTACGCCCCATGAGGGTCATCAGCCGAACCCTCTGCTAATGCAAGGTTCGGGTACCTTGTTCGGCTTTTCCCGAGTCAGAGAAGACTTACATCGTCAAAGCGTATCCGGAATTCTCATGCACTGCGTTTCCACCACCTGAGGAGGGCAAGCATAAAAACATTAATAATTAGATCCTGCAAACATACCTACTCGGGTACATGTGGCAACCAGTTTGCATCCAGAACGTAAGTCGGAAAGGCTTGCGATAAGGATTTCTCTGGCTGATTGCCCCCGGTTACCAACACCAAAAAAACTCTATCCTGACATGCGATGCGATGATACTTCTCATAGAGGCTATGCTGGATAGGTCGGCTCAGGCGGCTTATTTGGTAGCAGCCACCAAAGATCTGAGTTCCTACAGTAGCATGCTCCATGTGGGCCGGCCCGCAGGCTGAGTTGAAATATAGCGCTGGTGCTACCACAGGAAACCGATGTCAGGTAAAACAGATATGCTCATGAGAGCCTTATTGCTAAACATATATGTTTGGGTATCTGTCTTATCCACCAGGTCCGAGGATACATCCTTACAAGGATCACAGAAGCTGGTCTTCATTAAAAAAATGGAGATGCAGGTATCTCTCTCGAGTACACCTAACCACGTAATGGATTTATTTTCATCTTTTAAACAGTGGTACTGGCCTACTGCGTGGCCACCAGTTGCCATGAGCAGCATTATTCCGCTGACCGATGACAGCGGATGAGTCTAACTTTCGAGTAGTTTACACTACTCGGGAGAGACTATAAAATTCTCATTCCTGCTGACATGACGCGGATGAGTCTAACTTTCGAGTAGTACACCCTACTCGCGGAGAGACTATAAATTCTCATTCCCGCTGACATGACGCGGATGACAGTCTAACTTTCGATAGTACACTACTCGGGAGAGACTATAAAAAAGTCTCATTCCTGCTGACATGACGCGGATGAGTCTAACTTTCGAGTAGTACACTACTCGGGAGAGACTATAAAATTCTCATTCCTGCTGACATGACGGCGGATGAGTCTAACCTTAGAGTAGTGCACTACTCGGGAAAGACTATAAACAATCTTCCAGCTGACGAGCTGAAGGAGTCTAACTTCGAATGGGACGCCACTCGGGAAAGACTATAAACACCTTTTCCGGCTGACATGATGCCGACGAGTCTAATTTTCCGAAGTAGTATTACTACTCGGTGAAAGACTATAAACACCCCCTTTTCCAGCTGACATGACGCTGAAGAGTCCCATATACGAGTAGCATCCTACTCGGCAAGACTATAAACACACATTCGACTGACATGAAAGACGAAGAGTCCTATATACGAGTAGTTCCCTACTCGGGCAAGACTATAATCATATTCCGGTTGACATGATTACCGAAGAGTCTCATGTACCCAGTGTAATCTACCTCGGAAAGACTACAAGGTTAAAGATCTTTGACTTCTGTTTATTGTTTTCACAATTAAGCACAAAGTCGGGGCTACACCTAATAGGTTGCGCCTATTCGGCGCACACTATTCCAACATCTACATGGAGCCCTTCATAGCCTCGCTGCCAAGCTGACATGAAAGCAGGACTCGGGAGACAAGCAGCACTCAGACAAAGAGCACTCGGGAGCAATGCACTTCGGGGAAGACTTCCCACCCGAGTGGAGGATGAGCACCTTGGCATCAGCTGTGACTCAACTATGAAGGTCTCGGGGGCTACTGTGGTGCCATGGGGCCCCGGGTACCTCATACAAGCATATGGGTCACTCGGATAGAGGATGGGCCTAGCCTTGGTAATTAGAGATTATAGCTAAATTCGGCAGACTTGCCTTGTATAGAAAGGAATATACAGTCCTAGTGGATAGTGCGTTATATCTCTAAGGGGAGATCTCCTAGTCGTAATCCGATGGGGACTCCTACTTGTAACCCTGTCCCCCAGATATAAGGGGAGGCAGGGCGCCCCATGAGGGCAGGTTGAGTTGGTTCACCAGAATCACCACCACAATCCTCAAAGGAATAACACCACAACTGGACGTAGGGTATTACCTCACATCGAGGCCTGAACCCAGTATAAAAATCTCTGCATGTTCCTTTGCAATCCACCGAGTTTCCCATCGCCCCGACTAAGCCCCATATATTTATTGCCGGTTTGTAAAACATCGACACTTGGCGAGGCTGGGCCCAGGTTCGGCTCCGCGGTGGCGGGCCCGGGAGTGAATCCCGGGTGGGCCCGCCTGCTTGGCAAGGCGCTCGAACGACGAGCGCCGCGGCTTACCACCTGCGGGGTCGCCAGCGATGTAGAGCAACAAGGGCTCGTCTGGTGCCGGTGCCACGAGGACAGGGGGCGTAGTCAGGTACCTCTTGAGCCTCATCAAGGGGCTTGATCGCGCCTCATCCGTCCTCCAGGCGAACTGCCCGGGGATTTTCTTGAGAAGTTTGAGAATAGGGGGGAGGGCACGCCCCGTCCCCAAAGCCTGGAGATGAACCGACCTAGTGCGGCCACGCACCCGGTCAGCTTCTGGGCCTCCCCGTAGCCTCGTCACAGGAGGGCGCATGCGGCGCTGATTGCCGCTATCTTCTCCGGGTTTGCCTCAAATGCCGCGGACTGGACACGAGGAAAAACCCGGAGGAGCCTGCCGGCGGACCCGAAGACGCACTGTCCGGGTTTCAGCTTCTCAAGCCTTGTGCATCGAAAGCGTTACTGAAACGTCTCGCCAGATCATGGAGCAGATGGCGCGGTCGCGCGACTTCAACACCAATCGTCGACGTAGGCCTCCATGTTGCGACCAAGCTGCGATTCAAATGTACACGGACAGCACGCTGGAAAGTGTAACAAGCATTCTTCAACCCTGAAGGCCATGCACATATAACAGAAGGCCCCCTGGGGGTAATAAAAGAATTTTTTCCTCATCCTCCTCTGCCCATGCGGATCGTGATGGTATCCTGCATAAGCATCAAGAAAGCACAAGAGGTCGCAACCCCGCCGGTGGAGTCGACTTATTCTGGTCTATGCGAGCAGAGGAATGGGTTCTTTGGGCAAAGCCTTGTGAGTCGGTTGTAGTCTATGCACATATTCGCAGCTTCCCGTTGGATTTGGGGGGACGACGACTGGTTGCCAGCCATTCCGGGTGGACACCCTCGCCGGATTGAAGCCGGCCAGCAGAGGAGAAGTTTGTGGATTCCTCACGGGACGAAGGCCTGGCGCTCTGGGGCCCGTCGTCGTACCTTCTGCCCCGCGCCGGGTGTGGCGCGAGCCCGCGCGGATGGCCAAGCGGTGCTCAATCACCCCCCTGGGGACCCCGGGCATGTCCGACGGTTGCCAAGTGCGAAAGGACGTCGGGTTTGCCCGGAGGGAAGGCGATGAGCGCGCTTTTTCCTATTTGTCGTCCAGCGAACCGCCAAAACCTTGACGGGTCCGGGACGGGTCGTCGCCAAGGGACTACCTCCTTGACTAGCTCCGCATCGTGGCGACGATCCGCGCTTGGGGCGCGGCGTAGCGAAGGCCCCGCGCCCCCCGCCACCGTCAGGGAGCTGCAGGGGCGATGTCGGCCGCCGCTGCTCGGCGCAACGAATGCCACAGAGGGCGGCTTTCACGTCCCCAGAAAACTGTGATCGGCTGCCCGAGGGGGCCTGGCGGAGCTTCATGTTAGGTACGCGTAGTGCTTTTAACAAGCCCAATAAACTTCGCTACCAACGCGGGGCGTCCAAAAGACCGCGTCGTTATGGGAGGTGCACTCGGCAACCGTCGAAAATTGACGTGCCGGGTGCGGGAAGTTGCCACGGTCATCCGAAAAAGGTGACGGGCAAGGAGACCTGGCCGAGAGGCCAAGTAGAGGGCCCTTCGTAATCCCCGATGAGGGCAACGAGTCGGGCGCGAGATTCGTGCCCCGGGCCCTTGATCTTCTCAAACGGGGACCTCGGGGGAAAGGATATTGAGGGCGGCGCCCCCGTCGACGAGGACGCGGCCCACCTTCACGTTGCATATGGTGGGGAGACCGCCAGGGCGAGCTGTCCCTCCCCAGGTACCCGGGCTGGATGGTCCGTGGGGCCGAAGGTGATCGGAATATCCGACCACTTCAGCCTCCGGGACGCCGCCGGCCCGGGGTCGCGGCTAACAGCTCGCGCTTCATGGCCTTGAAGCCACGGCGCGAGGAGTGAGCGTGTGCTCCGCCGTCAAGGTGGCGATGAACATTCTCGGGTTCTTGGAACTCGAGAGGGTGCTCCGGATTGGGAGCGGGGCTGTCCTGCTGCCGCTCCTGTTGGAACTTCTTAGTGCGTCTCGGCCAGGTTCTGGACGCGCGGCACTCCGTGAGTCGTGGCGGTCCGTCTCGTGACGGAGCACCATTCCGGCCCGCAGCCGGTGGCGATGGCGCACGCTCCGAGCCTTCTGCCGTTTGCCGCCGTAGTCGTCTTGGCGGGCGGCGCCTGGCCCCGGGGGCCGCCAGACGCCGCCAAGGCGAAGTTCTCGGCGACCTCCTTGCCCTTTCTGGCGCTTCCGCTGTCTGCCCCGCCGCGCCGCGGAACGTGAGGCCTCGCCCTCTTCCCCAGGGTTCCTCGGCGAGGACCTCAGACGCGGCTTGTTCCACGCCCGGGCTTCCTCCTTGCGGGCGCAGTGGTCGCCCAAGGCTTGAACAGTTCCGCCGTGGGTTTGGACGTCGCGGGTGCCCATCTTTTCGAGCATGCGCTGGTCGCGCGCACGGCCCGAACGGAACGCGTGGATAACCGCGTGGGGCGATGTGAGGGATTGTGTTGCGCACCTGGCTGAAAACGCTGCAGGAAATGCCTCAACGCCTCACCCCTACTCTGACGTAGGGCGTGGAGGTCCGCTTCTGTCCCAGGCGCGGGAAGGTGCCCTGGGAAATTTGCCACAAACTGGTGGCAAAGGTTCTCCCACGAGCGGATGGATCCTCGGGGAGGCTTATCATCCAGGAGCGAGCCTGGGCCTTGAGGGCGACGGGGAAATAGTTTCACCACATCACCTTCTCGTTCTCCGCCCGCCGCCCGGATGGCAGTGGCATATATCTGCAAAGAACTCCGTTGGGGTCCACGGAGCCATCGTACTTCTCCGCAAGTTGGGCCGGAACATAGCCGGCCAGCGAACCTGCCGCAGGCCTGGGAGAGTGCCAGGCAACCCGAGCAGCCGTACTGGGTAGGCTCTGGTGACGGAATAGCGGTTTCCCACTAGTGGTCGGAGCTGGAGGCCGGGACCTCGGAAATGCCTGGCGGCGTCCTTGCGCGCTCACGCTGGCGCTCCATTGTGACCCGGGCGGTCCTCGTGGGCCCGGGTCCGGTCGAGCCGGTTGCGGAGGTCGCCCGTGCCCCGGGATTTGCTCTTGGCCCGGGCGGTCGGCCGGCTCGCGCTAGAGGTCGCGCGGTCGGAAGTCCCAGCGGCTTGTATGGCGCCGGCGGTGACCCGCGGTGGGCGGTGCCTACCAAAGTTGGCGATCTCGTTAATCCACCGCCGCCCCCGGCCTCCATCCCCGGCAAATGTCGGGGGGTGTCGCAGGAGGGCTTCCGCGCGCCAAAGAGGCTTCCTGCGGTGTCGCGGAATGGAGTGGAGGCTGCGACGTGCCGTGGGACGGCGCCTTTGTTCGCGCCCTATGGATGAGGCGGCGGCGGACCCGGCGGGGCACTTGCCGGCCCCCTCGGCCGAGGGAAGGGCCGAGGCCCGCATCACCAGGCCGCCGCGGGGCGCGCTTTGCCCGCCGGGTACGCGCCGCGCGCCCCCAGGAAGGCGAAGAGGGAGAAGGTGGCGGGCTTGCCTCTGGGCTCACGTTGTCCCAGCGGGGTGTAGTCGCCGGACTCCTCGTCGGAATCCCGCGGACCGATGGCCTCCGCCATGAAGGCGTCGGTGTCCGGGAACGTCGGCATCCGACCTGAGGAAGAAAACTCCCCCTACCTGGCGCGCCAGCTGTCGGAGGACGAAGCCTCGACGGCGGGAAGTCGGGAGACCCCCCTTTTGAGGTTCGGCCCAGGGGAGCTGTTCCTCAGGTGTACGAGGCGTTGGAGAAGACGAGAAAACAATGGCACACAGAGGAGGCGAGAGGATTTATACAGGTTCAGGCCGCCGGAGCGTTAATACCCTACGTCCTGTGCGTATGCTATGTGGGAGAATGTGTACGATTTGTGTTACAAGGTTTACCCGGGGAGCTCGGAAGCGTAACCGGGAGACTTGGGAAGAAGAAACAGTAAAGGTTGCCTTTGTTGTCTATTGCTCGAGCTTGTGCTGCCCCCTCTCATCTGCGGCATGGATCCTCCTTTATAGAGCTCAGGGGAGTCCACAGTGCCGGTACGCGGAGGGAGATATTTCCGGTGAGCTCTCCTGTGCGCCCCTCCGCCTGCGACGCCCACGCCGGAGTTGGTGGAGCGTCCCGTCGCCCTGTCCGCCTGTGACACCCACGCCGGAGTTGGTGCAGCACGGTGGGTAGGTCGCCTCGAGAGCAGCCGCTGCAGGCGGCTAAAGTCGTGCGAATGGTGACCGAGCATACTGTAACTGCCAGAGCGTGGAAGAAAAGGAGCTCTCTCAGTCAAAAAAGTCTTCTGACTGCTCAGGGTCTCGTGCGGGTGGACAGGGGTGACGCGCCCTGTCACCACGCCGTCGGCTCACCATAAATGCGGTGGTTGGTGATGGCCAGCTCGAGCCGGCTCCGCGCCCGGGCGCCGCGCGCGTGGAGCGCCGAGGCCGAGCGTCCCTTTCCCCGGGCAGCGCCCGCAGCCTCAGGCGCTTAGAGAATAACCAGCGATGGCCAGTTGTTTTTTGCACAGAAAGTGGGCCCCGGGGGGCTGATATGGCCGAAGGCCCTTGTGTTCCCGAGAATGTGGGACCCCCATTCCCGTTTCGCCGACAGATAACCATTTACTTGATTTGCTCTCTTGTTTACCTATTTTGCAGGAATGAAGAAATCAATGAAATATAATGGAGTTGAATTCTTCACCTTTGGAGACGACAACAAGCTTAAAATATTTCCACCAAATTTCTATAAATTTAAACCAAAAAACCATATAATCTTAGACGAAGTGCAGAAATGTATCTTGGACAATTTCTGGTACCAATATAATAACAAAAGAGAAGAAACGGGCTACATGCTATCAATATTAAATAGCCTTGCTGAATACTTCCATCTGCTAAATGGATTAATACCAGAAACAGAAGACCATGGTATAATACAACAAAAACCCATATATGTGGTGTTTGACGGAAAGCTCCTCGGGGTCTATATTTCTTTTGAAGAAATAATAGCCCAAAAAATAGATGCAAAGTTAATGGGAGGTATATCGTGGAAGAAATATAAAGATATTAACGAAGCATTAAGCCAAGCAAGAAAAATATTATGAATAAATTACTATTTAGAGCCAGCTGCAAAAGAATATATTCAAAAATACAAGAAAGCCAAAAACAAGAAAGGCTCCAGAGTCTACATACTATGCAAATATAAAGGAAGAAGGCTCATCTAAAAAATCTACATATAAAGAATGCTTAACCAAAGGAGTGGATCCCTTAGATGGCGAATATATTGATTGGAAGATAATAGAAAAATTCGAAGAAGTTTCTCCATAATGGAAGGAGCTAAAAGAAGAAATATTTAAGGAATTAAAACAAAAAATAAACGAAAAATTTGAAGAAATAAAAAAACCATATGACGATAAATTTGACATTTCTTTTTCCGAGATGGATACTATGGATATCGGAGATTATGGGCAGTCAAACCATTAGAAAGAATAGTTAACATATAAAATATATATGATAAGTTAAATTGATAAGGTATTATCAATCTTTCGGGCGTGGTAAACATATACCCTCTAATTTAATCTCAAATTCAATCAACGCCTAATGTACCTCAAATATATGTAAAAAATAAGTCCAGAAGGACACTCTACAGCATAGAGTGATAATGGATGGACACTCTACAAGCATAGAGTGATAATGCACACAGCCTAGGCTGAATAAATCCAGAAGCGCTTTCGGCGGTGAAGGGCATATCCCTGCTAAAGATACTGCGAAGAATATAACTTTCGGCGAAAGAAAAGGCATGCGTGTCTCAACTTTAGCCGAATAAAGGACGCCCGTGGGTGCCAGCTCATGAAGCACCTTGGTGATGAAGATAAGAACGAAGCTCGGACGAGTCTCCTCTCAGCCTCTATAAAAGGAGGAGTTGGCCAAGCCAAAGGGACACATCAAAGAAGCAAGAACTCCTCCAGGAAGAGCTCACAACCACTCTCTAGCCTTAGTAGTAGAAGTTTGCTAAAAAGATATCTTGCAAGTATATTGAAGCAAAGGAGTGTAATATACATCAGTGTAAGGTAAGCTAGTTAAGCTTGTTTGTATCATCCTTCGGGGTTCCCAAAAGGGAAAACCATTTGTAAACTTATTTGTTTAATTATGAAGTAGTTTTCTTTAAGTTTTCCTTGTCTGTTTATTTCTGCAAGAGTGTTTATGCTAGGGACTCTATAGGAGAAATCTCTTTGATAGTTTTCGTCTATAGCCTGCATCTCGTATAGACATCAGGAGAGCCATTATCGATAGAGAAGTGTTCCCTTCGGGTGGAACTATCTGGAGAGAAGATAAACTCTCTGTCAGAAAAAATATGACAAGAGATATCTAAGAAAGTTGCTTCTAAAAACAAATAAAATATGACTAGGGATATCTAAGAAAGTTGCTTCTAAAAACAAATAAGTGATAAATATGGTGAGTACTGAGTAGGATAACACAACTAATCGTCTTGCACCCGGCTGTACCAGTGGTTTCGCCAGCCATAAAAGATCCTAAGAATTTAAGAGTTTGTGAACAGTAAAAGTGTAAATAGTAAGAATTTAAGAGTGTGTGAAAGTGGTATATATATAGAGAGAGAGAGAGAAAATTTACTTGGTGCACCATGATGCCCAAGTCTCAAGATTTAAATCGAGTATATACCTAATTTAAATGAGTATGAAAATTTTTAAAACTTTTTGGGTATGAACATTAACTTGTTTACTAGCTAATTCAAACAAGTTTGAATTGAATTTGAACTTATGCATGCATTTTTTACTTAAATTTTGATTTTAGGTATGTGTCATCCAAACATATAATTAACTAGGTATGTGATATGAGATAGTGAAATAACCTTGAATTTGAGATGTTTTGTTACAAGGTATGGACATCAATCAAACTGTTACACCTAGGTATATACCTAGAAGTTAAAAAATCTAAAAAAATTAAACACAATTCGTGTATTTCAAACCTTGAGGTCCGGGCACATTGGGTATTATATATATATATATATGAGCTACTGTGCTTCGCGAAGCACGGATCGCCCCGTGCTTCACGATTGTTGCTATAAATTAGAAGTTTAAATGAGCGATCCAAACCGTTAAAGGCATGATCTCCAACTATTGAAACAGATTGGAGACCAAATTTTTCCTTTTTTGGAAAATTTTTTTACTATTTTTAAGAGGGGTACAAATTTTAAGTTTTGGACGGTTCTGAAGTCTTTAGATTAACAAGATTTCATACCTATATAAAAATAGTAAAAAATTTTCAAAAAATGTAAAATTTGGTCTCCAACCTTATTTCAATATGGAGATCATGATGAACGGTTTGGATCGCACATTTAAACTTCGAATTTGTAGCAACGGTCGCGAAGCACGGGGTTGAGCACCATAGCCTATCTCTCTCTGTATATATATGTATCACTCAATGGATTGGGATTCTGACTCTTGTTCATGCGACCGTGCTTTTCTGGTTGCAGTGATGGGAGGATATTAAGGTAAAGCGCTCTGTCTCCGTTGAGGATTTTCATTTTAAATCAGTTTATGGTTCTATGTAAATAGCTTCCAACTGTTCACCCTTACAAAAATGGATGAAAAATTGGTTTATAGCAGCAGTATTTTATTTGGAGCTTATTGGCAGCAAGGAAATGGATAGGATCCATAATAAGACATATGTATTTTTGTTGAGCAAATGGATAGGAACTATAAATAAGACATATTTATTATGTTTCTTTCAAATATTCTATCCACTGACTAGGATCTATATAAAAAATAAAGGCTGAAGGTAGGAAAGTTTAAAGGAGCTATCATCTCACATTTCATATGAGAGAATCACCATATGAAAAAAGGAGGGGCACTGGCCCGTACTGAGCAAGCTTATTAAGTCATCGGAGATAAATATGAACATATGAAGTCACTTATCCTCTATCCCTTCAGATTTTTTTCTCCTTTATTGTCCACTTAAGTTCTTATCGGTTATTACTGTGGTTTTGAATAATGCATCTTGATAAGAATATACAGGCCAGATTCCTCCATCTAACTTTAAAAAACTATCTATATAGGCAGAGATTTAACATTAGGGAGTGTCTCAATTTCAGTAGCCTGAAATTTAAATTTCAGTAAATTTTTTTTTACCTCTTGGATGATGATTGAAATTTCACATCAGAGAATCACCTTATGAAATTTTTCATCCATTGACTAGGATCTATACAAATATATGATGAGTACTTCAAAATAACCTTTCTTTGTGTATCAGTTGTGTATTTGCCTACCCCTACATGAATACATATGCCATCAACTGAGCTTCTGATTTTTAATTTGATAATAGCCCATATACAGTGGTAAAGGTAAAAATGGTTTTAGGAGATTGTACAGTTCTCTGAAGTTGGTAATTAATTAGTTCTCTAAAGGTTAAAATGTTGTTAGGAGAATGTACAATTCTCTGAAGTTGAAAATTAATTCATGTGTGTACATCTATTCGTTTATTTATCACGTGATCTCATTCCCATGAGTTAAATGTGAATCAATTTCATTTTCTGTTCCTGCCTTTGACATGGATATGGAAGATACTGTAAAGATATTGCTTATGTTAAATAGATTTAGTTCCATTCTAAGGCTATAATATAACTAGAATCATGAAATGAAAAAGGAAATACGGTAGGTATAGATGCCTGTAGCATTATGCTTTATATATTGAAAGATCAGAAAATTGCTTTTCCATCATCTAAGCATATGTATATGGGGGATTTTTAATTCTACCATACTGCTCCATTTGAGTATGAATAGATGGTTGCTTTTCGCTTCATTTGTTCTAAAGTTATGAGACCAATTCTTATATGGTAATTCTTATATACCGTCGCCCAGCCGCCTCAAGCCCCTCCGCTTCCATCCACCTTCGCTGGGACTTGTTGCTGACTTCGCCAAGTGCTCCACCTCGCTGTCGTCTCAGGTGTCGGTCGCCGATCCCAACCCCAGATCGCCGGGACCGCCCGATCGTCGTCGTCGAACTTCCTCGCACCGGGTACAGCCTCAGCCGTCATCTGTGCAGACCAAGCCATTCTGGTATGCTCTTTCACTAATTTTAGTTTCTTTGTCTCTGATTTTTCTTTAAACAGAGCGCCTGCGATTAATTGGAAATTTGAAAATTGGAATTAGTTGAATCGATCTAATTCAAATATGAAGAAACATGGGCATTCTTTCTTTCTTTAGCAAGGCACCAAACATTTCAGATTCTCCTTCACCTAGGCCATAAGGTATGTAGTCTCAAGAAATCTGCAGTGATAAAAAATCCTACGCAGGTATTCAGTCATCTTGGTGTGTTTAGTTTGGAAGAGGAGAATTTTCATGGGTTCAAGCCTATGGTTGCTTTTTTTAGGCGAGGCTTTGGACCTATTCCATAGCCGAGTAACCATCGCTATTCCACAAGAGTGCTGTCTAGACCCTCACCCAAAAATTTCTCGAGTCCAGCGCCTCCTGAAGACCTGAACCCACATGGCCATATCTATCCTGGTGCTGCGCAATGACCAGATCTTACCTGAAATTCTGAATGCTAGAATATTTACTTGGTGTAAAATTTTGTATATCATCATCCATTTGTAGGTCATTAGTCATTACAGCATTTGGAAGATTGGGATGTTTGGATATTATATGTATGACAATAAACCAGATCTTGTTTCAATAGCCAAGGTGAGTTCAGGCTTCAGTAGCAGCAGAGTGTTTATCTGATAAGTACGAGGATTCTTTGCTCTCTATTGTTTGTTTGGAGAAACTGATAGAGGAGAATTATTTTTGATCTTTTTTTTCTTTTATCACGCTTTATGATCTATCTAGATGCCAATTGGAACTATTCTTGTTAGTCCAGAAATAGTGGATGCAATTTATTCAGAGAGCAACAAACTAGGTATACATAATTCCATGGCATGAACTCATTTTTCTTTTACTTCTGCGTTGACACATTTTTGTGACAATTTCTTTTTGCTCATGGCTTTGCATACTGCGAGCATCCAGTTTCCTGTGCTTTCGCCATAGAAGCAATTGAAAACTTACAAGTAAAACACACTTTCCATATAGTGCTAAGTGTTCCTATTATGCTGGTGTGGGTGTCTAATGAATCCTTCCCAATTTCTATTAGAGAAAGGAATATCACTGAGCATGTTCAGAAAATGACCTCAAGTTTCCAGGAGGGAAGCCAGGCTTTCTCTGGAAGTCCAATTGTAGGGGAGGTATTATCATGCTCTAAGTTTCTTTTATTTTTGTGAGATTTCAAAGAGTCAGGTACTCAGGTGCATATTTCTTGTTCGAACACATAATTGTGCAGTCTTCTACATAGATATATATGGGCTTCTATTAGGTAAGTGTACGATATAATTGTGGTCTGTTCTGTCACTTCCATGGTATAAACATTGCTTTTCTTCCAGTTCCATTTTTTCTTTTCTTTTTCAAGTTTAGCAAACCTTGTGACACAAGAGAACACTAGACTGCATTAGTGGCAGGTCTATATTAATAAAGATGAATATGCCTATATATACCACCCCAGCACCGCCGCCGATCTCCAGCGCCGCTGACCTCGATCGGAAGGCGTAGGTGCAGGCGGCAGCTTTAGGATCAGCAGTGCGGGAGGGAGGGGATGAGGTATGAGGCAATTTGCTAACAACTTAGACCCCAAACGATATGTAGTATCAGGCATTTGCGAATAGAGAGAATGAGAGATACAGGAAGGCTCCCAGCTCCTCAATGTGTCTCATCTGACAATGGTTGCCTGTGTTGTGGCTTCCTCTGATAATGGCTGCCTGTGTTGTGGTTGTCGCTTTGGTGTGGAATAGTAGACATTTGGTTAAATATTATGGATTGTATTATGTGTATTATCAGAAAATTTTAAAGAACATATTCAATAAGATATAGATATTTAAAAGAAAACAGATTCTACTTCTATTGTTCAATTTAATTCCTATTGTTCATGACGTGTGTTGCACTTGCGCGATTCCTTTGCTGTGGGGTGTCAAGTTTACAGAAATTTCAGAATGGGATTCCTGTATGCAATTTGATAATGTGCTTCAATCTATATGTTTAGCATCAGTACCAAATCCTACGCAGGTATTTATCTTGTGGTTCACTGTTGCTATACAGACTTCACATACATGTGCTATATATATTCAGTGAACTCATGTTTGGACTCATGTCAACGAGGAGACAATATAGTGGGTTGTCATATTTCCATTTGTATCTTGTTTTTTTGTTGCCACCGATACAACAAACCATAAATAAATAAATACACTTTGTTATATAAAAAAGCATTGTAGCCTATTATTTTTAACATATTCTATTTAAACAGAGACTGAGACATGGGTATAATCCCGAACCTTACATAGAGTAAGCCTTGTTAATCTGAGAATTCAACTTGTTTAATCTGAGAAAAAACTTGAATATAAGCATTGGGTCCGACCGTAGTTGATGAATTCCATATTGGCTCACGATGGTGTCAAAATGAGTTATTGTATGTGCTACATTAAGATTTTTGTTATAACAAACTTACACTAAATGATTACTTTACATCATTTCACTTGGTACTTACACTAAATCACTATTTTACATCATTTCACTTGGTATTATTTGAAATTGATGCATATTTTTTTCTTCGTTGCAACACACGGGCACTCAACTAGTAATTTAGAAGATCAGAATGACAGAATATATGTCACGCATGTTCATATAAGTTATTGGGGTTACTCCAGACTTCAGCTGTTGTGCACAACATAGCTTTGCTTTGGTACATCCCTGTGACATTTTGTGGGAAAAAATTCATCTGCTAAATCTGGTATCATTTCTCTGGTAGCCGTCCAACAACACTGCAGGATCGAGGTAGAGATAGTGATGATGAAGACTTTCGAGATAGGGACTATGATGTTGCTGCGCTTGCTAGCAATTTGAGTCAGGCTTCTAAATATGGTATTTACAGTTATGAAGATATCGATGAGTTCAGAAATTCTTGTTGAACAGAATTCACTCTATTAAGATATATAGTTAATAACTATATTGGTCCTATGTTGTTTTTAATTTGATCTGCAAAGTCTTATTCTCTAAATATGGGCCACTGGTGTACATTCAAGATTCACGCAAGAGTTTCTGAATGTTTCTGATCCTAAGAATTCCACCTAAAAAGCTGGATTTATGTTTTTTTTTGGAGTCTAATTGTCTGCCTATCCAACCGTGGACCTAAGAAGTGTATTTTAGTTTTAGATGCAAGAAATTTACATGTACATATATATTTGATGAGTAACTCTTTGGTGGGTGATATATGCAAGATCAAGTACCACAAGAGCACAGGTGGTTAATATCAATGCTGAAATTTTGATCCTTTTCTGTAAATTTCCCAATTCCATCCCAAGATGAATAAGACATTTTGCCTCATCCAGTAAAGTTCTCTTTAATCCATGGTACGCTCTTTTGACATTTTTTTGTCATTCATGTGAGAAATTAGACAGAAGATACAACATGCCTGCAAATTGCTGATTGCAGTAATTAGTTGAAGAGGAAACTCCCTATTTTCTTGGGCCGAAAGTTGGCCCATAATTAGCTCTATCCTGCTCGGCCGGACGTCCCAAAGCGATCCATTGGCCCAGCCAACTACATCTACTGGGCCTGTAAATTTCCGTTCCATCTATAGTTGAGGCTAAGGCTCTATTGCACTTTGATATACTTCCAGAACAGGGCACCCACTGTGAATGCTACCTATTTTTAGAGCTGACACGTGAATTAGAGTAATCAAAAGTATAGCTGTAAGCCTAAATCACAGGGGAAAAAACATCTTCCTTTTCCTCTAAAAATAATAGCATTTGGATTGGGGGTTTAGGGTTTAGGGAGGAGGGCTGGGTTAAAAGAAATCCTTTTTTTGGTCCCATAGGGGTGTACATATTTCTCTACTCTACTGCTACCTGTTGTTGCTACAGCATCCACTTTTGCTCTTGTTGTGTTTTGCCTGTGGATTTGTGGCTGACTGGGTGGCATTGCTGTGGAATGCAGTATCATCAGACGGCCGTGGTGCCAAGAGAGTCGATTCTGAGGACTGAAGTGGAATGGCTCAACTTGATCAAGGCCGACTTAGTGGTACTGCTCCTGATGATGCCAGCACAGCATCTATTGTTGTTTTTATCTGGGTTTCCAATTCCATGAATCTTTGCAGTGTCTGAAGCAAATGTGGTGTGGGTCTTGGTCAGGTTTCAGATGTCGTCCCCGTTGCGTGCAGGGCGGCTGCAGATGCTGGCATTCGTTCAGTGTGCGTCACAAATTTCAGGTTAGTGTTTCTGCACAAGGGAGTTAATAGGAGCATGATGATGTACAGTGAACTTTAGAATTAGTTACAGCCTTATAAGTTCCCACATTATGCAAAGTTTATGTGAACATTTTGCTTGGTACGTTATATGTATCATCAGTGCATAGTTGCTACAGTTACCTTATTTTTATCTGTTTTGCACTGCTAACGAAATATTGTACATGTCATTCATTTCCTGATGTAATCAGCACTGGTGTTGTACACAAAAGCTATCTACTAAGCTACAGGAAATCTGCAGCTCTGAGTGATGCTACTTGAGAGTGCTGTGCATGGGTTGCTTGATCTTGTGGTTTTATGTGTTGATGCAGGAAAAATCAGGCTATGAAGGTGGTGTGCATCCCAGCACCTGCAGCAGCAGGAGGGAGGACCAGTGGGGAGGTTGTTCCTTCTGATCTCTGGCCTTGGAGGAAGTATAGCCAGAAGCCTATCAAAGGCTCCCCCTACCCAAGGTATGATATATATGACTGCATCTGAAATATATCTCACTTTAATCTCTGTCTTCACTTGCATATATACAATGGCTAGCATCTCTTCTTCCACTAATCCTATCTATATATGCATCTAGATATCTGTGTGCTGTCATAATTGTGGTGATCGCGTAGAAGCCTAATCCAGTAGTTCTTAAAATTAATTTTAATTACACATAGTAGATATATCACAATTTTCACTGCAGATAACACAGTGAGCACACACTTTCATATCGCTAACTATACTACTTAAAATTCAGATTGCTATCTATACATCATGCAATATGATTGCTATACATATATTGTACATCTAAAATTCAGATTGAGTAGAATCTGAACTGAATATACGATGTCCAGAATCTCCAATGAAAAAACAGTGTTTTGTGATCTTGATTAGTTGATCTGTCAAATAGCAGCATAAATATACACAGAGTCACCTCTCTGTTGCCCTGACCTTAATGTGTAGTGTTGGACAGTTGGTGCTTTTCTTTTAGAAAAAATGTTGGTATCCAAAAAAAACCTTTTCTAGAACAAAATAGAATACTTAGCTGGTAGTATCATAAAACAATCTTATGTGATAATGGCATTGGATTAAATCTCAGTTTTGTTAGTGCCGAGAGCATGATACTTAACTGGCAATATGATAACTGGCAGTATCAGGAAAATGGGCCTTTCACTCTGTTAAACGTAGGTTGACTACCTTTCGCTCTCATCCCTCAAATTCTCAAAATCCAGTGAGATCAGGATGGTTTGGTCTATTCTACTCTGTTCCGCACACCAGCTGTTTGATGAAATGGCTCTAAGGTAAATTCAATGATGGCTTTGTGTATTCTTCCGCATACATCATGTGTGCACTGGGTACTGATTGCCCTTTTCTTTTTCTGTATTTCTCATATATAAGCTACAAAATGTGCACAGTTCATAGCAGAACAATTTAGACCAAAAAATAGCATTCAGTTGGTTGTGAATTGCCATTTGCAGATTGGATCCAGCATTTAATTGGTCATGTTAGTGGTCAATTTCAGTTATCTTAATTACTGAAAATTAGGCTTCCATTTCTATATCCATTTGTTGTTCACTGGAGGAGCAGAGGTTGACTTGCTTCAGTTGAAGACGCTGCTAGCATCTCCACCGATTATCTAGCCAGACTTCTCCATGAGTTGTCTCTGAAACGAGGGAAGCAAAATGATGTCTCAAAGTGGTCTGCGCTGCAGACTACAAGTAACTCTGTCATTGATCATGCTGAATAGGGCAACACGCCATATCCAAACGATTGAGCACTTGGCTGGTGAGCAGCCTGACATATATGCATGCTAGAAATACATAGATTTCTGTTGTCTCATGAGGAAAAAGCAATTTTCTGTTTCTTTTTAACTTAAAGGCGCCATATTTGATTTTATTCTCTTTACTCTCAATCTTTTTGCTAGCCTTCGGAGCAAGAAAGGGATTAAAAACAGAGTATGGATTCATATAGAGAAGGAGATCTGGGCATTTTTTACAATGGCTTAGAAAATATCCAAATTATCCACCGCCATTATGTATATCAGTCTTTTTGTTTTGAAAGAATCCGAGAAGTATAGCGATGTGGTTGAGATCATTAACTATATCTAGAAATTCATGTTAGTTCTGGTTGCATCCCGTTTATCAGTAAATATAAAGCTCTATTGCTCGCCATTTGCTGTTAAATTCATTAATTCAGAAGCACTACATAGTATGATTACTGTGCCATTTTATTCTTCAATTTCGCTATTTGTGTTATTAACATGTGAAAACTATAAAGATGTGACATAATTGTTGTCCGTGTTATATTAAGGTTTTCGTTATAATAAATTTACGCTCAATGGTTATTCAATATTATTTTACCCTATGTGATTTTAAATAAATATATATTTTTTCTCGTTACAACACACGGACACCCAACTAGTAGACCTATAAATAGAATCCAACCAAATAAGGATGGGTGACAGGCATGTGCAGTACGCGGGAGGCAAGCGAGGGGCGCTCGACCGCTTAGGTAGAGGGAGATTGCGACATGTGGCTTAATCGCACGGCTAGAAATTTGAGTGTATCCACAAAATTTTTCACCTGAATCATCCATAGACAGTCTCAAAAAAAATTTGAAAAAAAAATATTTTTAATGTTTTGCATATATATATACACACACATGGGAATGTTTTTGCAGAAATATACGTGCCCCGCACTGATGCCACCGTCTTGCGCCACCACTCGTGGTACGCACGCTACCGTCTGTCCCATGCATTGGCCTTGTGCCTAGGGCTGAAAACGGCCGAAAATAATCGAAAAAACCCTTAAATCATTTCCATTTTCATATTTTGTACTCGGAATCGAAATCGGAAACGGTAATGTCGGAAATGGAAACATCTTCGGAAAATTCGGAAACATCGGAAACGGAGTTGCTCGGTCGGAAATTCATTGATATCGGAGATATCCATGAATTCGGATCGAAAATAACTTTACCTTACATGTGATGTCTAGAGTAACTCACATAATCACTAAACATAATAATAACAATGCCACATAATAATCACCCATCATAAAAAGTAATATCAATAATTATCCAACATGACAACATACAAAAGCGATGACAATGTGACAATGTCCAAGACCAATATACCAACACAAATGACAAGTGAACATAATAGTAAATGTATGAAACACACAAAACAATCATTCATCATCTTGTTTTAATCACTTCACGCTACTTCTTCTATGTCATCATTGATCAATTGCTCCCTTATAACATCAAGAATCTCCAAATCTCCAACAATTGAGGGAGCAGCCTTAGAATCTGAAAAATAAGTGGAAGGACAGATTTATAAACCATAACTAATAGTAATCAAATGATATGTATGAAATACGAGAATTATCAATCATGGACAGCAGCATATATATATCCTTTCTTGTTGCCCTTAGCCAATCTTTGGTACATACGAGTGCTTCTACCGTCTCTGGATTAAGACTAGTGTGATAAGGATCAACAATGCGACCACCAGCACTAAAAGCAAACTCTGAGGCAGCCGTTGACACTTGAACAGCTAGCACATCATGGGCAATTTGCGAAAGAATAGGATATTCACTTGTTTGGTTCTTCCACCATGCTAGAATATCAAACTGCCCGGTAACCTTTAAAAGTGGTTCTCCCATATACTTGTCTAACTCATCTGAATGAAACACATCAGGGCCACATGACTCATACAAGTAGCTTTCAAGCTCACTATCATTAGTATCCATAAACAAATCAGGTGGTGTGCTAGTATTTTCTGCAGTCTTAGGCTTTGAATGAATAGATGCATAAAATTGGTACAATTGCCTTATTGTACGAACAAATTCATCAAGATGAGCCAAATATGCATCACCATAGAACTTCCTCATGTAGAATTCTATAAGCGTTTTCTTGTACCTTGGATCAATAAAGCTAGCAACAGCTAAAGCAATGTTAGACTTTCCCCAATATTTCTCAAACTTTTCACTCACAGAAAGTGCCATTGTTTTAATAACCACATTTGATCCAGCACACCATTCAGCAAGCAAAACCCTAATCTCACAAAATCCTTTGTAGAACAAATTTACAGTAGGATAAGAAGTACCAGAGAAAAGTTCAGTAAGATCATAAAATTTCTTCAAGGCTTGAAAAATTGTCACCGCATTATCCCACTCCGTAGATGTTGGAGAAATGTGATCATACCTACGACGATCATTAGACTTAAGCCTAATAAAAGCATCTTTGTTGTACAATGCATCCCTTAGCATCATATAAGTTGAATTCCACCTAGTTGAAACATCAAGTAACAAACCCCTTTTTGTATCCAACCCACACTCACAAGCACGTTTCATTAGTTCTTCCTATTGCAATGGTGACCCTGTTACAGTTAGGACAAGAGATCTAATATTTCCAATGGTCTAAGAAATTACATCCATCCCATCTTTTGCAACCAAATTCAGAATATGGTAAGCGCATCTCACATGGAAAAAATGCCATCACATACTAAAGAAACTTGAGTATTCTTCTTTAGATCATCAATTATATCACTAACTGCTACTTCATTTGCAGCCATATTATCCAAAGTCAAAGCAAACATCCTATTCTCAATGTACCATCTAACCATAACTTCACTGAATGAAAAATACAGCCTTTCACCGGTGTGCCTTCCTTTCACATGGAAAAAATTTGTTATCCTTTTCTGAATATACCAAATATCATCTACCCAATGGATTGTGACACACATATACGCCTTCTTTTGACTAAACGTCCACATATCTATGGTTGCACTAAAATGGCATGCAACATTTTTCAATTCAGCATACAACTTGTCTTTTTCTTGCAAATATATATTCATAATTTCTTTTCTTGTTGTGACACGAGACTTAAGTGGTAAGTTAGGGCGCATGGACTTAATAAAATCAACAAAGTATTCATGCTCCGCCATCGCAAAAGGGTACTCATGCATGATAACAGCTTCATAAAATTTTTTAATGCTAACTTTTGGATCATATCTGAATGGTTCAACATAAGAAACACTTTTACCATGACTCTTACCAACTTGGAGCTACTGCTGACCCTTCACCACATTATGTGCTAATCTCAAATGGCTCCACAACCTAGTTGTTCCTTTTGTGCTCTCAGCTCTATATTTGTTTCTGTAATTTGGGTACTTATATTTTGCCCACACTTGCTCATAACTCTGACCATTCACTTGCACTGTTTCAATGACTTTTGTGAAGTGCTGCCATATATCACTTGTCTGTTTTTTCTACTTCTTGGTAGGAGGTTGTTGCTCTTGCTCCTGGTCCGCTACTATAACCGGATCATTAGCATCACCTACTTGCCCTTGTGCAGGTGTTGCCGATGATCCTGAAACACCAGTACCAAGACTCTGGCTCACACTTTTGTTCTCAGACCTCAAATGTCCTACAATGATTCAATAATAGATGTGATTCAATATAGGTTAACAAAGTTTGGCAATTACATTTTGGAAAGTTTGATGGCATAGACAGTAGAACGACTGTCGGAGGATGAAACCTCGACTGCGGGAAGTCCGGAGACCCCCCTTTGAGATTCGGCCAGGGGAGTAGTTCTCAGGCGAATGCGGCGTCCGGTGGGTCGATGATCGGTGGATGGTTGGAAGAATGGATCGGCGCACAAAGGAGACAGGAGGATTTATACAGGTTCGGGCCGCTCGGAAGCGTAATACCCTACTCCTGTGTGTATGCTATGTGGAAGTGAATATGGTATGTCTGTTACAAGGTGAACTCAGCCCACTCGCCGGAGCTGAGGAAGAAGAACAGTGGCTAGAGAGTGAGCTAGAGAGCCAGAGAGTTAGAGATCCGGGAAGAGGTCCAACCAAAGTCCTCCGGGGAGAGTCCGCTTAGCCTGAGGCATGGATCCTCCTTTTAATGCGTAAGGGGAGTCCACAGTGCCTGGCATACGTGGTGAGAGAGAGAGAGAGAGCTATGCTACGTCTTGTCGTGCACGTCCGCGCCCGTCTGCCGCGCTGCACTGGATGAGAGTCCACGCCGGAGTAGGTTCGGCGCGTCAGGTCGTCTGGTCGTCATGCTGCTGGGTGGCTAAGTCGTGGAGATGTGACAGCGCACGCCCTCTCCCCCGAAGTCAAAAGTCTCTGACTGCACAGGGAGCGGGCGACAGGTGCGTCACGCCCCGTCGCCTCATCATTAATGCGGATGGTTGGAGAGCTGGTCCGCTTCTGGAGAACGCGCCTCGGGACTGTGCGTGTGGGTCCCGGAACCGGGGAGTATCCTCGGAACTCGGGACCCGAGGAAGATGCACCCGAGCGAGGCGCACCCGGGCCCGGGGAAGACGCACCCAGGCACGGGGTGGCGCTCCCGGGCCCGGGCATTGCCCGGGCACTTAGCAGGAGAGCCAGCCGTCGTCGATGCAGAATGTGGCCCCGGGGGAGTTGACGTGGCCGATGACCCACGCGTCCCCGGGGTATGTGGGACCCCCTATCCCGTTTCGCCGACAACGACAAATTGAAATATAGATAGTACAATTGGTTTAAATATAGGCAGGCAATTGGTTCAAATACTTCTGTATTGTGATGTCAAGCTTTGTTAGTGGTTTATTGCATACAAACTACTATCCTCATAAAAAAGAAGCAGGAAATAGATGACAAGTGACATACTTTGACTTGAAGATGGAAGTGTGGATGCATCCCCTATAATGAGAGCACGGCTATCCTCATCGGCCATGGGCGTTGGGCAGCTGGCAGTGTGGCGACCGAACCACGGAGGGGGCCGGGTGCACGGCGGTAGAGCAGAAAAGGAGCCCTGGGGCGGGGAGGGGGGAGGGAGGGGAGCGGGGCCCGCCGCGCTGGGCAGCCTGCAACCGGTCCGAGAAGGCTGAGGGGGCACCGGGCAGGCAGAGCGGCCGGCGGGGCGGCGGATGGCAGGGCGGTTGGGTCGACGGGGTGGGGCATTGGGTCGGCGTGGCGCCGGATGGGAGGGCGACAGACGGCAGAGCACCTAGGCTGTCGGGGTGGATGGGAGGGCGGTGGTGGAGGCCGACAGGGCGCTAAACGGGAGGCCGGCGGCAGAGGCCGGCGCCTGGCGGGACGGCTGACGGCAGTGCGGCTAGCTGCCTGGGCCGGCGGGGTGGGGCACTGGGCCAGTGGGACGGCGGACGGGAGGGTGGCGGTGGAGGCCGGCGTGGTGGCAGACAGGAAGGCGGCGGGGTTCAGCGACTGGCAGCGCGGGACTGCGTGTGAATGAGCCGTGACCCGTGGCCGTGAGAGGCTGAGAGCTGATGTGGTGAGGCAGCAAGGGTAGTTCAGACTTTTGAGCCTTTTAGGGTTTATTGTCAGACCCTTTACCGAATCAGTACCATCGGTAAATTTTCGAATAAATACGGTAAACTTAAAAAACGGTCGGTAAACTACTGAAACCATTTTCGATACTGTTTTCGAGACCCTGATACCATTTTCCGGATCATTTCTGACTAGTACCGAAAAAACAGAAAACGGTCGGTAAAATCTGAAAAACGATATTGGTCGGTTTGGAAATTTTATCAACCGTTTTTAGCCCTACTCGTGCCAGTGTAGTTGATGCCAACGGTGATGTGATGCGCATGGATTATTTGCTGATAAGAAGGTTTGTGCACCGGCGTTGATCACATGCAGATGGAGCTGCAGCGATGGAAAATTGAAGACTGGACGTGTCACGTGCATAGTTATTAGGACCGGACCGAACATTGAACCGGCGAGGCCATCGGTTCACTGGTTCACTGGTCCAACCGTTAAGAACCGGTTGAACCGCTGGTTCGATAGTTTTAGACCGGATGAATTGAACCGGTCATGAAATATATTGAACCGGAACAATATATATATATATATATATATATATATATATATATATAGTCGATTTATAGAAAAATAAGCACATATAATCTCAGCAACTGCACTCAAAAATTATTGTGGCACTCAAAAATATTTTGGTGTGAGAAGCTCATCTGTGAGTGAATGATGGTTATGGAAGCTAGAATTTCAATTGTCATTTTTGGGGAAACATTTTTAGTCAGCACGTTAGCCTATTCAATGATTCAGATAAGGTGTGAGCACAATAGAATCAGAAGATTCAGAATGCCGAGGGAGACTCACGTGGCATTGCCCGAAGAAGAGGAAGAGCACGGCAGCGGCCACAGCGCACCGGCCGAGCGACACCCAGTCTCCGCGAGCGCGGCACTGGGCCGCGCGTCACCGCCACTGGGGTAAGCCGGCGACCTTTCCAGGGCCGGCATACCAGAGATCGGCAGGAGGGACCTCGCCACTGCTGCGGCTACCGGAGAACACAGGGCGCATGGCGAAGACGGCGACGCGAGCCTCGACCAGACCTTGGACGCCAGCATCACGCGCACTAGCGGCGGTGGTAGGGGATCAGCGTGGCATCCTCAACCGGGAAGGAGTAGAGCAGAGGAGGAGGGGTTTCTAGAAGCTTCCGCGCATCGGAGGAAGGAGACGAGACGAGGCGAGGCGAGAGAGTCTGCCGCCGCCGTGAGCCTGCGCATCCGCGGCCGCCGTGCGCCTGCGCCGCCCCCGCCGTGCGCCCGCTGCAGCGCCGCCGCTGCGCCGTGCGCCTGTGCCTCCGCCGCCGCCCGCGGCGTGCCCCTTGCCGCCGCCGCCGCTGCCCGCCGTGCGCTTCCGCCGCCGCCGTGCGCCCGCTGCAGCGCCGCCGCTATCGCCGTGCGCCTGTGCTCCGCCGCCGCCGCGCGTGCCCTAGCATACAACCCTAAAGGACCCATTTTCACCAATTTACATCAATACCCCTAAGTAGATAAGGTCGTCCTCAGTGCACCGAGGGGCAAATTTGGAAAAAATCAAAAACTCACCGGTTCGCAAGAAACCGGCCGGTTCACCGGTTCGACAAAAAACCGGCCGGTTCAACTGGTTTATAGCGGTTCGATTGCACAGACGGTTTTTTAACCGAACCGGACCGGTTTAGGCTCTGGTTCGGTCTTTTACCGGTCCGACCGCCGGTCCGGTCCGGTTCCAATAACTATGGTCACGTGAAACTGCTGGGTCGCTATTGCCTGCGGGAGATGTGCTGAAGGAGACAAGGTCCTGCATCATGTGCAGAGGACGACGACTAGAGCAGGCTGGGGCGAGAGTAGGAGCGGTGGCGTGTATGCACCGTGCGTCACCCCGTGGGATCGCCCGCGGTGGCGCGTGTCCGCTCCACGTCACCGTTGGCGCCAACTACGGTGGCGCGAGGCCGATGCGCAGGACCACGCAGGATGGCGGCACGCTGTCGGCTGCGGACGGTAGCGCGCCACCGCCCGGCCCGTCGGTCCCGTGCCGCTGTACCACGGAACCGGCGAGGTGGCGCATCCTGTTTTTATGGCACGTGTATATTTTTGTAAAACTTTCTGATCTGTGTATATATATACAAAACGATAAAAAAATATGTATATTTTTAAATTTTATTCGACAGTCTCGACAGTTTATCCACCACATTTAAAAGGCAACCACTGCTTCCTTTTCCGTTTGCAAAATTCAAAATTCAAAGAGCCCACGGGCCTCTGCCCTCTGGGGCCCACCCACTGGCCACCGACCCAGTTGTTGTACACCTCCCAGCCCGATTCATTTCTCAGGGAAATTTAACTATTTGCCGCTCTTCAAAGTGCCAACAAATAGATAACCATCCTTAGATTTGTCTTTACAAAAATGCTATTAGAGAGAATTTTTGTTAATAATCTGCCACTTTCAGCACTATTGAGCGCCATGTCACCTTGCCAATACGGACAGCCCACGTGAAACGACGATCCTGCCCCTGCCAAACACCTGTGTCAATGGCTAATGGAAGCTATCAAAAGGCTAAGATATATGGCTCTAACTGAATTATTTTTGGGCAAAATAATACAACCATGTACAGTAATGAATTCAATAGGTCAATTTAGGAAAAAAAAATCAACAACTATTTGTAGATTCATCACACATACATTTCAGCATTCCAACAGATGGAAAAGGTAAATTCAACAGGTTCATCAACCATAAGTACTTCATCAACCATATATAAGTATTTGAGAAGATTGAACAAGTTCATCAGCATAATAGGAACAACTTCATCAGCCATATCAGGCCACATAGGACTAGTTTCTAACAAGGTTCATCAGGTCCACATACGGGAACTACTTTATCTCCAGTTGCATCAAGCCACACAAAATGCCATACATCAGTTGAAAGCAAAATAAGAAGGCATAGAAGCATTAGCCCACATACTTAAGTTCATCAGGCCATACACTTCAAGTTCATCATGCCATACATATAAGAAGCTCAAAAGGTAGATACCTCAATTGGATTAGCATTTATCACCCCAGAGCCACCTTGAGCAATTGACCCACAATTTGCCTTTGAGCTTGCTGGTGCAGATGTGTCAATGGAACTGTATCCCTTCTTATCAACTACTTTAACACCAAGCTGTACTAACTGCTTATCCCACCTAGACTGCATCCATTGCTCGAACTATTGATTACTTGCCAACTTCCATTCAAAGCCACTATCAGTGTCCAATCTCCACGCTACAATTTCTTGGCTTGGCCCCCAAATTGTCTTGCTAGTCATGTCATCCCGAAATTGATCCAAAGAATACCCATTGCATCTATCAACCCACCAATCATGGTCTTGCTCTGACATACGTATCATTCCGTACTCTAGATTTGCTACATATCGAGCACATTTTACAACAATTCTAAATGCATTGCCAGGATCAATCCTAGCATAATCATAAACATAAACAAATTTGGAGTCAGGGCACATCTAACTTCACATCTATGCAACACAAATCAAGCTAGAAAGGAAGAAATCAGCTTACCACGGGGGCAATCCGAGGGCTCCATCTTCCTGAGTAACAAGATTAATGGCTCTGACTTTATCCTAAAAAAATCAACCATGCCCTGTTAAATCAACCATGCCTCTGCCAGTGCAGGGCGGCGAGGCGCGGGGAGCAAGACGGCGGCAGGGCAGCGAGGCGTGGGGAGCAGGGAGCCAGGGTGCGGGGAGCAGGGTGGCGGCAGGGCAGCGAGGCACGGGGAACCGGGGCACAGGGAGCAGGGCGGCGGGGTGCGGAGAGCAGGGGCGATAGGCGATGGAGCAAGGATGCAGCCGGAGCAGCGAGCAGAATCGAGGGAAGAGAAGAGAGGCTGAATTGATTTAGGGTTTGCAGGGGCAGGATCGTCATTTCACGTGGCCTGTCCACGTTGGCAAGATGACATGGCGCTCAATGGTGCTGAAAGTGACAAATTATTAACAAAAATTCTCTCTTTAGTTGCATTTTTTGAAAACAAATCACAGGATGGTACTCCATTTGTTGGCGAGCATCTCCAGCAGGGACCCTAAATACAGCCCCCAAACAGTTTTTGGGTGGTGGGACAAAAAATTTAGGTCCAGCAGGGACCCTAATAGAACTCCTAAAATGAGGAGGCCCCCAAATCCAGCCCTCAAGCCCCCAGTCCTGGGGGCTCTACACCACGGCCCCTATCGACGTTTTTTTGGCGCGATGACAATTCCTCCTGCCTGCACGCCGCCTCCCGCCGAACTCCTGCGCCGCCACCTCCCGCCCGGCCTCCTGCGCGCCGCCCTGCTCGCCGGCCTCCTGCGCCGCGCCGCCCGACTGCCCTCCGGCGCGCCGCCCTCCCGCGCCCTGCCTCCCGCGCCCCGGCCTCCCGCTCGCCGGCCTCCCGCGCCCTGCCCTCCGGTGCGCCGCCCTCCCGCGTGCCGGCCTCCCGCGCCCTGCCTCCCGCGCCCCGACCTCCCGCTCGCCGGCCTCCCGCGCCCCGGCCTCCCGACGCGCCCCGGCGGCCTCCCGCGCGCCGGCCTCCCGCGCCCTGCCTCCCGTGTGCCACCCTCCTGCACCCCGGCCTCCGGCGCCCCGGCCTCCCGGCGCGCCCCGGCAGCTTCCCGCGCCCCGGCCTCCTGCGCGTGGCTTCCCGCGCCCCGGCCTCCCGCGCCCCGCCTCTCCCGCGCCGCCCTCCTGCGCCCTGGCCTCCCGTCCGCCGGCGCGGCCTGCGCCCTGGCCTCCCGTGCGCCGCCCTCCTGCTCTAAATTCTTATAAATATTTATGTTTTAATTATAATGTTAAACTAGACATATACACATAGTCTACGGTGAAAAATAATAGAAAAAGAAATAAGGGCTGAGAAATGGGGGCTGTTGCTGGAGTTCGGAGCATTTTTAGGGTCCAAAGAAAATAGGGACAGCCCCCATTTAACATTTGGGGCTCTAAAATAGGGGCTATTGCTGGAGATGCTCTAAGAGCAAGCCCAATCGAACTCCTAAATTTGACCCCCTATTAGTTAGAATAGGAGCTCTCTCATCTATATTCAATCTCCTATTTTATTGCGAACTCCAACCGACCTCTTATATTTTTAGGTGGGGCCCACTTGTCAGTGGCCCACTCTCTTTTCTCTCCTCTCTCCTCTCTCTCACTTTCCTCTTCTCTTCTCTGTGGGCCGACGCAGGCGGGGGCGACGGGGCGGACGGCTCGGGGCGGCAAGGGCGGCGGGGCCGACGGAGCTCCGGGCGGCGGGGGCGGCGGCTCGGGGCGGAGCCGGGTGGGAGACGCCGGCGGCCCGGGAGGAAGAGGAAGGAGGCGGTGGGGCCGACGCAGCCGGGATACGCCGGCGGCCGGTCTTCCAAGATCTGAGGTGAGCAATTCTTCTCCTTTCCCTCCTCTCCTGTTTTTTTAGGTTTTGCATTTGTTGGTGCCGATAGTGCCGATGACCGGCGGGGCTGACGCCGCCGATGACCGGAGGGGATGGGGAGAGGGACGGGGAGGGCGGCTGGAGGAGATGAGGGCCTCCTACATCTGGGGGGTTGCCTCCCCCGGATGAGGGCCCCCTCCAGATGAGAGTTCGGTTAGGATTTCGGTTGGAGACGATTTTTAGCCTACAAACTCCTAAATTTAAGATGTGGGTTGGTTTGAGAGCTCCATTGAAGTTGCTCTAGGAGCGGCGAATAGTTAAATTTCCCCATTTCTCACGCACACCTCTTGCTTCGTCTCGACTCGACCGGAGCACCACACCCTCATCGCGAATCCCCACCCTGATTGCCGGCGGCGAGCTCTTCCTCCTCCTCCACCTCCGGCGCCTCCAACTCCGCTCCGGCGACCCGAACCTTCTCGGTAAGCCCTCGCGTCCCCCCTCACCTGTACAGCCCATTTCCTTCTCTTTCTCTCTCAATCTCGCTCGCGTGCATCGTCGGGTTACCCGCGGATCTGCTGCTACCGCAGCCTTTCTCTGTCTCTCGCGCTCGTCGAACCGCCGCCTAGCGCGATGCGATCCGCGACGAGGTCGCTTGGCTCGCTTTGTGGCGTACCTTTGCGCCCACTCCTCCCCCTCGGTCGTCTCTTCTGCGCCTCGCCGAAGCCTGGCGGCGGCGGAGATCCGGGACCAGCAGAGGAGGGCGTCGACCCGCGGCTCGTCGGATCTCTCTGCCGGGTGCTCAGCGACTTCCGCGGCCCGCGCCACGACCTGCCCGCCGCGCTGCGTGGCTTCGGGCCTCGCCTCACGCCGGACGCCGCCGCCGCGGTGCTGCGCCGGTGTCGACACCTCCCTCTGCCCTCGCTCCGGTTCTTCCTCTTCGCCGGGGAGCTGCCCGGGTTCTCCCATCACCCGGACTCGCTCCTCATCCTCGCCAACTCGCTCGCCGGCGCGCGGCTTTTTCCACTGCTGCGCTCGCTGCTGTCCGACCTGCCGCCGTCCGCGCTCTCGCGGGGTCTGTTCCCGCTTCTGTTCCGCGCGTACTCCCGTGCTCGCCTCCCGGATGATGCCATCCGGGCCTTCTCCTCCATGGCAGGGTTTGGGTTTCCCCCGACGGTTGCTGATTTCCACTCTTTGCTCTTTGCTTTGTCGCATAATGGCCTGGTAGAGAATGCCGAGACATTTTTTAGGGAGTCGGCAGCCCAATTTGACGTTTCAGCGAAGACCTACACAATTTTGATCTCTGGTTGGGCTGTTGTTAAAAAGCCGGAGAATGGGTGGAGTCTATTTGATGAAATGGTTGAGAGAGGCGTGGAGCCTGATGTGCCTGTATACAATGCTTTGATTGATGCCTTATGTCGGGGAGGCGATATTACATCTGCGCAGGAGCAGCTGAGTAACATGCAACACAGTCATGGGCTTGTTCCGAATGCGGCCACTTATGGTCCTTTCCTCCATGCTGCATGTGCATCAAAGGATGTTCGTGCTGCTCTTCGTGTGCTAGATAGGATGCGCATGTGTGTTCTCACACCAAATGTATTCACATACAATGCTGTTATTCGGTTATTGTGTGATTTGGGAGAGGTTGATGAGGCTTACAATATCCTGGATGAGATCACCATCCAAGGGGAAAAGCCTGATGTATGGAGCTATAACACACTGCTTAATGTGCACTGTAAACTGAAGGAGGTGAACAAGGCGCTGCGGCTCATTTCAAGAATGGATAAAGAATTATGCCCGCCAGACCGGCACTCTTATAACATGCTGTTGAAAATGTTGATTGCTGTAGGAAGGATTGATACAGCTATTGAGGTTTGGGATGGGATGGAAAAACGTGGTTTCCACCCGGGGGCAGCAACTTATTCTGTGATGATCCATGGGCTAGTTTCCAAGAAGGGAAGAGCAGAGGACGCCTGCAGTTACTTTGTGAGAATGGTTGATGAGGGCATCCCACCTTACCAGACCACTTGTGAGGTGTTGAGGGATAGATTGCTGAGTCTTGGCCTACGAGACCAACTTGTAGTGCTCACTGATAGGATGCGGTGGAGCACTTCATGTACAATACAAGATATGTCTACTATCATGTGCCGTCCTAAGAGGGCAAAGGAAACTAAAAGTCTGAGCAGTGGCCATGAATTCGCTGGGCATGATCTTGATGAGAACCAATGGAGGGGGAATGGAAACCAGGAGACTGACAGTAACATTGGAGAGTTGTCTTACTAGTTGTGACCATATTTTATTTTGTTCTGGTTTGTCTCCCTAGTTTACAAATGTAAACAGTGCGCCTCATAAGGAAGTTCTATGAGTGTCATGGACTTAATGGCCCTAATTAATAAAAGGATGCCCAATCCCTGGCACAGATATTGCTGATTGAGAGTTTTCCAAACTACATTTATGTTTCTCATCACCTTTTTGCCTTTTTATGTGTCAATCCGTGAGGAACCGAGGATGCTTTGAATAATTCCACCATCACAATTCATGATTGTTGCATTTACTGATGTGAATTATCTATTCTAGGGTTCTTCACCTTTCACCTTTTCCTTTACAGTCATATGTATGCGCCAGGATGTTTCAGTTATACATACTTTTAGAGAGTTAGCATTTATTTGTATGAAATTTTATCGGCTGTGCTAATGATCTATAATATAATATTATGCTACATTTTACACCTAAGATGTTAATGCTCCGTTCATTTATTTTCACTTGTATGCTATTATTTGGCACTTCAACATTTTTAAATCATTCAATGAATCTGTTGTTGCAGACCAATATGGACTCAGAGCCCTCATCACAGAATCCGGCAGATATGACAGCATTTGTAAGTTCTAATTTTACCTGCATCATTTGTTACAGGCAAGCGTCACTCACATCAATTATCGTTTATCCCATTTTCAAATATGAAAACCAGCCAAACACATGAGAGTAAAGACCCAAAATATTGTAGGAAGATTGGGCATGCTTTATGCATTACATTTGCTTGTTTACTTATCCTGTCACTGTCTGTTGTGAATGACTCCACTGTTTTTAATATTGTTCTTGCTGCTTTTGACATCATCTAGTTGCACTTTGAATTATTAATATGATGAAAAAACTTAACATCGACTTAATAGATGAAATTTAATAGTAACCATGTAATGGTTTTCTACTGCTGATAAGTCATATTTTGCTTTGGAGGAAGCATGCTTATATCCCTTTATTCAGGAAAAAAGTATTTTTTACCGATTATAATCTTTCTCTTTCAGGTACAAAACCTCCTAACCCAGATGGTGAGTTCTTTTGGATATGTTTCTATTAACATCTGTACTGACGAATTTACAACCATTTTTCACTCACGAAAATAATGATGAATTTCAGCAATCAAGGTTCGAGTCTATGTCCCAGAACATCGTGTCAAAGAATATCCTTATCTGCTTCAATGCCATTATGTTCATTCTATTCTTCTCTTGGAATCTTCTGAAATAAAATCTGAAAGTTGATCGCTAACATCATCATTATGATTTTAGTTAACTTATGGCAAATAGCCTTATGCCAATGCATAGTTAACTTAGGGTTATTTTTGCATTCTAATATCTTGTGTTATGCTGTTAAGAATTATGATTTATGATTGCAGTATGCATTTCAGATGCTGATGATGTCAAAGTTTATTTATTATTCTATCATGCAATTTGTTTCTGTTTGGATTCGTAGATGTAAACTTTGTAGTATTCTTTGACTATTTGATGTTAAACATAAACATGCCAACAGCCAACTATCTGTACAAACAGCATATGCCATCAATCTAGGCTTGTTTCATGGTTGAACAGTAACAGTACTTGATAGCTAAGTAGCTAGCTAGTACTGAGGTTTTTGTTCCTCTTTCTCTTCTTTTCTCATTTGTATTCTAGTTCTATGTCCATTAATTATGAACTATCTTGGAACTCCTTAGTACTCTATTCAATTATGTGGTTCCATTTCTTTGGCTAATCTAATCCACATCAGTGAGGGTAAAAGATTTGTTGTAATGTAATGTAAATTGTAGAACAAAGCAACATTTTGACAGATTCCTCACAATCTTTGTTGCAAGTGTGATTTTTACGTAACAAATTTACAAGCTTTCCATGATACTGAGCCAGATATCGAAAATTGCTGGTAGTATTGTTTTGTCATGCTTTACGTAACTGCTTCTATAACCCCATGATGTAACTTTCTATCTTGTAAACGGACAAAATGCATCTTCGTTTTGAAGCCATCAAATATGAACACAAGTTGATTGCTGCATTCATACCTCTGGGCTACTATCTCTGTTTTCTTTAACTGCGGTGCACTAGATGAAATGGGAGCCAAGATCGATGAGCTGGAGCAGAGCGTCAATGACCTGAAAGCTGAGATGGGTACTGAGGTGCCTACCAAGAAGGCTGACGAGGCAAAGCCTGCCGACTCCACATAACTTGGCTACAGACCAGAGATTTGCACGTAATGATTTGGCATTTGTGATGTGTTTCAGCGTTTATGTGTATCTGTTATTGTTTTGGTGGACCATTGCTCTTGAATGTCTCAAGAGTGTACTGTCTAGACATCTGAAGTTGCGTGAACTGCTAGGTGTTTTTGCTACGAGCGTTCTCGTAATATTGGGGTTGAGTATTAGAACTTTTACTGCTAAGTCGATGTGTTTGCCTGTATGCAAGTTGATGTAGCAGAATGCCTTTGAGAGTTGCCACAGACTTTGCTTGCTGATAACACAGGCTGTTCCCTATTTTCGCCCTTCAATTCAGTATTCACTTGTGCCTTTTTATGCGAATCTGATACCTGTGAGGCTGTGATTTCAGTTCAGAAAAATAGGCGTGTGGTACATGATATTCTGAATTTTGCCCTCTATGGCTTCAGCTTCCATGTTCCATCTTAGTGGTATGTGGCATCGACCACACCGGCAACATCATTTTGGCATTTGAACTGATTCATCATTCATGCGAACAGCTTGCAAATTTTTGTGTTTCCAAGAATCAAACGAGTGTCGATTCTTTTCGGTGTTCGCCCTCTCCGTCTCCTACCGGCCACGTCCACTTCCACCAACCCCAGAGGCCATTCCAACTTCCGTCAACCTCTCACTGACATGTGGGCCCCACGGTCACCTCCGCCTCGCACCCCCACCAACCCGCCTCCTTCAAAATTTTAATCTCTTCTCCCTGCCACCTCGCGGCCTCCGCCCAACGACCTCCTCCTCCCCCGACTCCGCCACCACCACCGCTGCCGCCGCCGCCGCATCGGCTGCGACATATAAACCAACACCCGAGCTCCTCCTCTCCCGCCAACACCGATGGCCCACAGCCTCCTCCTCCCCTCCAACCCCCTCCTGCCGCCCCCCGGCACCGCCGCCGCCACCCCGCGGCGGCGCCCCGTCGCCGCCGTCCGCGCGGCGCTCTCCGCGTCGGCGGCGGCGCAGGCGAAGGCGGCGGCTGGGGCGGAGGTGGTGCGGTCGATTCGCGCGCGCCAGATCGTGGACAGCCGCGGGAACCCCACCGTCGAAGTCGACCTCGTCGCCGGGGACTGCCGGCTCCACCGCTCCGCTGTGCCCAGCGGCGCCTCCACGGGGATCTACGAGGCGCTCGAGCTCCGGGACGGCGACAAGGCGGTGTACGGCGGGAAGGGCGTGCTCAATGCCGTCCGCAACATCAACGAGGTCATCGCGCCCAAGCTCGTCGGCGTTGACGTCAGGTGAGCCGGAGTTACAAAGACCAGGTGGATTCCAACGTAATGTCCGATCTGATCGCCGGTGACTGTAGTAGTGGGTAGATGGGAGACGTGCTACTCGTGATCGAACTGCTGCTGGTCGTGGGGGTTTAGTTAGGCGACCAATTTGATTGACGTCTCATAGTTGAAGCTTGGATCTTCTCACAATCATGGCTAATGATATGAGAAAGAAGTAAAATACGTTTAAAATGACCAGAATGAGCATTTTATTGAGTTTAGTTGGAACTTTTGGGAGCTGGAATGCCCTTCTCGGTAGTTCTGACTATTTACAATCAACTAGCATAGTTTGATTTGGTTTTGTTATTTACTTTTAGGATTCATAAGCATTCTATTGAATCTTTAAAGAAAACATAAAAGGATAATGGAGAAGCCTACCCTCCCTAGTGCCAATTCTGTTTGACCAATGGATGCAGTAACTCTTGGAATATCAGGTTTATTGATGATTTGAGGTTTTGTCTCCATTGCTTTGTGCTGAGGAAGTTTCAAAAATTAAAGGCGTTGTTATTACTACGCAGCTGAACCTATTTAGTGAACACTTAAAAAGATATTTATGACAGTAATCATCATTTGTTCGAATGTTTTTATTCAAGTCATGCTAATATGTCGATTGTTCATTCCTAGATCATGCTTGTTTTGTTTACTGGTGATGATCCTAGCAAATTGCTGTTATTTTCCTTTAGAATAGTAAATTTACTGAAACATGTTGATTTGTGATGATTTAGTTATGCATATATGATTATTTATGTTTGTAATGCTTTTACCAATTTTGCCTTTACCTAAATGTGAAGTTGGTTTTCCAAGATCCACCTTTTAGAGCTATGCTTGTGCTTCCAATACTACAGTTTTTGGTCCATGCTTGTCCTTTGAAACAGTGGATTTGATTTGTTAAAATTACAGAAGGACGACACAAAGTGTCCTAGACTGAAATGGCATGGGAGAACTACTCTAGGGACAATCAATGAAATAAAATAGTTCTTGTGTGTGCCTAGCTGTGTATTTATAAGAAAAGAAATGCTAGCAGTCAATTCGACTGTTGAACTTATACATACAGTTGTAAAATGATTTTGCATGTTTGAAGCACCAACTACCATTTTTCTTGGGCATGACCCCCTAAATTCCCTGAAGTGAGGATGAAATTGATTTACTAAACTAAATGGGCAACTGGGCATAGGGAGGGAAACAAATCACTATCAATTGACCTATTGCCATATCTGGGATTATCAAGGACCATTAATAGAAGTAAATTTGCTTTGCATTTGTCATTTTGCTTCCGAATAGATTTTTGAATGTTGGGAGGTACCATCAAATTGTGCTTAAGTGTCTCTCTGTGTCTTGCATTTAACTTGTAATGCAATTTTCATATGCCATTTTTTCAGGAACCAGAGTGATGTTGATGCAATCATGCTTGACATTGATGGAACTCCGAATAAATCAAAATTGGGTGCCAATGCTATTCTTGGAGTCTCTTTAAGCGTATGCAGGGCTGGTGCTGGTGCAAAGGAAGTTCCTTTGTATAAACATATTCAGGAGTTGGCTGGAACAAAGGAGCTTGTCATGCCTGTCCCAGCTTTCAATGTAATAAATGGAGGTAGCCATGCCGGCAATAATCTGGCCATGCAGGAGTTCATGCTTTTACCTGTGGGAGCATCTTCATTTTCTGAGGCTCTTCGCATGGGCAGTGAAGGTATCTAAATGTGTGTGTTAATTGATAGTGTGGTATCACTTTTGGAATTCTAAGTGTCCAACGTGTGTCCTTATACACATTAATTTGATACTGTATTTGATATTGTTTGACACTTTGTCAATGTCATGATTATTTAGTAAACGGCATATTAGGCACAGTCACATCCACACATTTTAGTTTGTAGTTTGCTCTCATCTTTTAATCCTCACTAAAAATATTTGTCTTCTGCGATGTACCTGTCCACCTTGCAGTTTATCATGTCCTAAAGGGCATCATTAAGGCGAAATATGGTCAAGATGCATGCAATGTTGGAGATGAAGGTGGCTTTGCTCCTAATGTTCAAGACAACAGAGAAGGTCTTGTCTTGCTTATGGATGCCATTGAAAAGGCAGGCTACACTGGAAAGGTCTGAAGCCATCTTGTTTCATTTCCCACTTATTCGATGCTGATGGCCTTTTTTTGTTTTTAACTTCTAATACTGTAAAAAAACCATCCTAGTGCAGATTAAAATTGGAATGGATGTTGCAGCATCGGAGTTTCTTACGAAGGATGGAAGCTATGACCTAAACTTTAAGAATCAGCCCAATGATGGAGCTCATGTTCTGTCAGCCCAGAGTCTCTGTGATCTTTACAAAGATTTTGTCAAGGATTTCCCCATTGTATCAATTGAGGATCCTTTCGATCAAGATGACTGGAACTCATGGGCATCATTGCAGTCCTCAGTTGATATCCAACTTGTGGGGGATGATTTACTTGTCACTAACCCAAAACGTATTGCAGAGGCTATTGGCAAGAAGGCTTGCAATGCTCTTTTGCTGAAGGTGAGTATTACTATGTATATCCATTATGCTGTTTTACTCTCATAGTATGCAAACATATATTTGATCTTACATTGTATTTGGTGAATATAATTTAACGTAGAACATGGCAGCACTAAAGTGACGTGTGCTTGGTATGTTACCAAATAGCTGATTACTAGCCTCTTTTTTGCTAACAACAGGATTTGATGGTGTAAAACACCGTGTACCATCATATTCCTTTTGTTGTGATACTGAACGATTCTAAGCCAATAAACATGGACTGCAAAATGACGAAAGGTTATTCAAATTTGTTGTTTATTTCAGGTTAATCAGATTGGTACTGTCACTGAGTCTATTCAAGCTGCTCTTGATTCAAAAGCTGCTGGTTGGGGCGTGATGGTCAGCCACAGGAGTGGTGAAACAGAAGATAATTTCATCGCAGATCTGGCTGTTGGTTTAGCAAGTGGTCAGGTATGAACTATCACCATCAGAAATATTAATTGTGGTACTGGAATTCTACGAATGCTCATCAAATGATCCAACATCCTCATTTATGTGTTGCAGATCAAAACTGGAGCTCCATGTCGTAGCGAGAGACTGGCGAAGTACAATCAGGTAAAGATTCTTATCCTGTTCCACATCCATTTTTACCAACCTGTATAGAAATTATACTTCCACATGTCATTTCCTGATCTACCTCAAGTTTTTCCCGGACTGTTTTCCCCATTACCCATACTATGTTTTGTTTCTGTACAGCTTCTGCGGATCGAAGAGGAGCTAGGCAATGTGCGCTTCGCCGGGGAGGCATTCAGGTCTCCCTAAGAAATATACATACTACAGCATTCGAAAAGCGGCGATTATGTACTGTTGTTGAGTAGAAATAAGGTCTTGTACTACGAGGCATCCCAGTTTTTGCAACTTTATTTGTTAGATGCATGGTTGTATTTGCATCTGTAGCTTTGCTAATGGAAAAGTCAACAAAGAGATTGCTGCTGCTAGGAAACAAGTTGTATCTTCCACATGATTAGTAACATTTTTTGCTTGGGATCATACTGTTCTCCTGTCATGCGTTATTTATCAAACTAATCGAGTTTGAAACATGGGTATTTCTTCCCCCATTTCCAGGAAATTCATCCCAGATTCTTTATTTGGATGTTATGATTTATGAACAATTGGAAAGCATAGTATAGAAGTCTGATGCCCATTTTGATCATATAATATTGCAAATTTGTCAATTGTCGTGCAGATTGTGACATGTATATACTTCAATATACACTATTGAGATTCCAAAGCAAAACCCAAGTTTGTTAAGGTTCACAAAGAAATGCCAAACAATACAGTTTTCACTGACAAACAACACTACTACACATCACTCATTTTCACTAACATCATCGAGATAACCAGATAACCTCTTGTTAATGTTGCAACGCAGACTAGCTATGACACACATAATCCTACTATACACGATTAATTGTCACGTGGTTTAAATAATAATAATAATAATACAGCTCCAATTTGGCACGTGCGCGACAAGCTGCTAGCTAGAGTGAGGTTAAGTTGAGCAAGCCGACGTATGGCGTGTCTACGGAGCCGAACCAGAGCGACCCGTTCCGCTCCACCACCTCGCTCACCGTGGCGGCGCCGAACCCGCACAGTTCCACGGCCACCTTGCCGCCTCCGGCGCCGGCGACGACGACCCTGACGGCCGCCACGGACGCCGGCGTCGTGCCGTTCACGGCCCACGCCTTGTCGCGGTTCAGTGCGACCCAGTACCCGCCGCCGCCGTCCTCGGCGGGGCGCACGTTGTCCGGGTAGCCGGGAAGCTCGGCGAGCACCTCCGTCGCGCCGGCGTTGCTGCCCCGCAGCCAATGGCGGAGCAGCCTGCATGACGCCGTCTCAGCGACGACGAGGTGCGTGCCGTCGGCGCTGACGGCCACGCCGTTGGGGAAGGCGAGGCCGGACTTGACCACGGTGACGTTGCCCGTCCGCGCCTCGTACCTCAGCAGCCGCCCTGTCGCGTCGCCGGAGAGCACCACCAGCAGGTAGTCACTGCAACACATAATTAATTACTGTCTCCATTAATGCATTAACAACATAATTACAGTTAACCAATTAATTAAGGCCCCGTTCGGTATGGATTAATTATGTGGGCTAGATTATCATCGGATTATCTTTGCCATCTTCTTTAAAAGTACGATTTCTCAAAAAACCCTTTTTCATCAGCATTACTCAGATAATTTTATTTCAACATGTCTTAATTTGATTTTATATGTGACTATCCATCTAAATTTGATAGTTTATTAATATTAAGAAGTCTATGGGGTAATTTATAAAATTTACAATTAAAGTAAGTGATGTGGTAGATTCACTCTCACAGCCCAATCTTTTTTTTAAAGGAGTATAGATATTTACGGCGGCGAATATAGAACTAAATTCTAGGAGGTGTCGATATATAAAGTAGATATATATAACATAAGTAGACTAAATATAAGACAAATAAAAAAGCTTATATAAGTATATGCTAGTGTCTATTTATAAATAACATGTTCTTTTCTACTTATTACTTATGGCTTATATCTCGGTTTTCGTTAGTACGTTTTTCAAAACGTAAAACAATGTGTTTTTTATAAAAATTTTCTATATGAAAATATCTTAAAAATTAAATAGATCTATTTTTCAAGTTTTTAATTGTTAATACTTAATTAATCACGTGCTAACGATATTTCTTGTTTTGCGTACAGCTTATAAGTAACGTAATAAGCCAATTCAAACAGCCCCTTATTGTCATTCAATTGTTTATCCTTTTATTCTGTGTATAGCAAGCATTTTACCTATCGAACTAAAAAAATGTATACTAGAATTAGTATTTAAAGATGAGTAGGGGTCGCACCTTGCCCCCTGCTATGATCGCCACTGGATATTTAATTTATCCCTGTAAGCAATTTCCTCATCCATCGGCCTTCATACGCATTTAATTCAAACAGGCCGTAAGTAAACCTCCATCCATGCCTTACGGAAGAGGCCAAAGACGCAAATAATTTTTATTATCTAAAACTAAATCGCGGTAGCATAGTTATAATGCTTATTAAAAAACCCCGACACCTTTTAATTGAGAAACAAATGTTGGTTGATTATTTTGGCTAACTACTAAGATAAATTAGGGAGGTATAAGAGATAAATATTTATTCGATCGGTAATAAACAAATTAGAGATAAAATTGGTTTAGCCCTCGAGCCACACCAGTGCCTATATAAGAGAGGGACAAGAGGAAGGACGACGTCCTGTTTTTCTCTCCTGAAAATCCAAATCCTAAGACCCGATCATTACGTGCACTAGTAGAGGTTAGTAGCGCAAAACCCTAAGCCGACAATTTCAAAGGAAGAAATAGAAGAGAAAAGAGAAGAAAGAAGAGATGGCATTAAGTTCATCCGGTTAGTGAAATTCCGCATTAGAGTGATCTATTAGGCATATGAATTCAGTGTATTAGTGTCTGTAAGATTCAATATTGTGGTATCAGAGCAAACTTATGCCTATATGTTCCATCATCCCGGTACTTTGATGCCGTCGTTTTGAAGACATTTTAGAACTCCGTTGAAAGGGAATCGGATAAAGCATATTGAAATTCCGAGAACCCCCAACTCAGAAACCCTAGATCGATACATGATTTTGTCTCGGCTAGAAATCAGAGGGGAAATTGGGGATAAAACAGAATGAAATTCCCCAAATTCTCTCAAATTAGAACCCTAGCTGCAGCTAGAAGTGAAAATGGGAAGGAATTGGGATAAAACAGATTGCAACTCCCAAAATCCCCAAACTCAGAAACCTAAGATTAAATTAGATCAGTGCAAAGCCAGCATGAGTTCAGATTGAGATGTTACCCGTGCAAGGCCACCACTATGAGGTCTCGTGCGGCATCAAGGAGCCGGGCATCAGCCTCGGCCTCGCCGTTTTCAACCTAATGTGAGGTCATGGACTGCTCAGCTTGGCTCGACGGTGCTCCACCGCATCAATTGGCACCAGCCCACGTGGCATAGACACACGCGGGTGCTAGGCAGTACGGCGATGAGACAATAGTCGGCAGGCATGGCATCAACACGCGCGCACCTGCCGTTGCTGCTCGGTGCTGCCGCCGTTGTCGCTTCTCCGGCTTGCCGCCGCGCGCTCTCACCACCGCCATCGCCGATCGCCCGCTCACTCGCTGATCGCCGGAGAGAAAAGGGGATCGGGATAGGGATTGAGAGATTAGGGTTAGGGATTTCGACATCACCGGAAATTTTTTTATTCCGTCGAGATCACTTTTTGGCCATTAGATTAAAACCTTACGGATGATGATTCACTCTGCATCAGATGGTTTCGGCTAATATTGGCCGTTAAATTGATTCAACCGATTTGGGAAGGCATCCGACCGTCCATTGATCGGATGGTTGTTTCGCCTACCGCATTAGGCCGCTGTCGCCATGGGGATGTTCTTGGAACAAGCTGCTCTAGGACCGCCGTGTGTGCACTGTGATCAAGCCGAGCGCGCTCATGGGCCACACTCGCTGACTAGGCCGGCACTGTGGGTTGGGCTGCCGCGCCAATTGCATGCATGCCTTTCCACATAGTACTAGGCCGCCTTAGGGCCTTCTGGCCAATTTCAGACTTTAGTGGCTTTTATTAAGTTTCCAATTTTAGAAATTATTTTAAGTAACTCCTTGGCTATTTAAAATTGCAGAAAATAATTGATGGGCCTTATTTTTGCAAAATAAATTATTTCTAGATAAATGGAACCAACGGGAACTTTATCTAGATTATTTCAGTGAATTTATTTTTTGACCAACGTTAACTATAAATTCATGTCGAAATTACTATGGAAATCAATTCTTTGATTATTATCTACCCAACTATGATATAATTAAGGAAAATTTCAGAAAATTTCAGAAAAATTTAGTGCAATACCAGTGTCAATTATTTTATTTCTAAATCTTTTCACCCGAACGATGATTTGATTTAGAAGCTCAGTTATTAGAATGTAATTAATTATGCCAACGTAAATTAATTACATAGTATTGCTAATGATTGTTTAAATTATTTTTCAGCTATTGGGCAACTCAGGCCTGTTGAGCCACTTGATAGAACAAACTTCACTGAGTGGAAGAATGTGGTGCTTCTAAACTTAGGAATACTGGACTACGATCTGGCAATTAGAGAGAGCTCCTGTAGCGCCCTCGGAAGATTTAGAAAATTACGAAGATCTCAAATGGGCTTATGAAGAAAAGAAGGACGCCTGGGACAAATCAAATCGAATATCGCTCATGTATGTCAAAAGCAACATCTCTCCATCTATCATCGGAGGGATCCAAGAGTCTCAGACTGTCAAGAAGTACTTAGATAACATTGACGAAAACTTTAAGTCCTCATCGAAGATCTATGCCAGTACTCTGATAATGAAAATGGTCTCAAGTCAATACGATGGCAAGAAAGGTATCAAGAAGCACATTCTGGAGATAAACCACATGGCCTATCTGTTGAAACAAATGGATATGTCCATATTAGATGGTTTTCTTGTCCACTTTATCATGAATTCCCTTAACTCGGACTTTGATCCGTTTAAGATACACTACAACACTCAAAAGGACAAGTAGACCATATATGAGTTGATCTCTCACTCAGTTGAGGAAGAAGAGCATCAAAAGGCTAAGAAATAGAAACATAAGGATCAGCTCAACCTGCTCTATTTCACTAAGGGTAAGGATAAAAGAAAGTTCTATCAGGGAGAAGGCTCAAACTCCAAGAAGGGCAAACCAAACAACCCTCAACAGCAAGGAGAGTCTAAGGGCAGCACTTCAAAGTCTTAGGATAAGGCCTCGACTTGTACCTACGAGCTAGGAAACAACATTTGCAAATTTTGCAAAAAGAATGAACACTGGCAGAAGGATTGTACTAAGTTTAAGGCATGGTTAGCCAAGCACGGTATGCATGAAATAGACATTATATCAAATATTGATGAATCTCTTTATGTTGAATTTCTCCGAGATACTTGGTGGATTGACTCAGGTGCTACTGTGCATGTTGCAAACTCAATGCAGGGATTCAGTACCGTTCAGATGCTAAGAAGGAGGGAGTGAACCCTAAGAGTAGCTGATGGAGCGGAGATCGAAGTTAAAGCCGTTGGACAAATCATGCTCAAACTTTCAAGCGGCTTTGACCTCCTCCTATTAGATGTTTTTTTTGCTCCTCTGTTAAGAGGAACCTTATTTCAGTTAATGTATTGACAGCCACTCGTTATGACTGTCATTTTAGTAAAAGAACATGTTATATATTCAATTTAATAATAAGGTTATTGGTCTGGACTTCGTGCAAGGCAAGCTTTATCGATTATCTCTGATTGATTTTGTGATGAATGTTGTGAGTGCATGTAATAATAAGATAGAGACGTCGTCGAAAATGTGGTATTGTCGTTTAGGCCACATTTTTAGGGGGAGAATGGAGCGTCTTATTAAAAAAGATATAGATTTCTTAGACTTAGATCAGTGCTTACACTGTATTAAGGGGAAATTCGCTAAGACAATTAAGAAGAGAGCCACTAGGAGTTCAGGTCCTTTAGTAATCATTGACACTGATATTTGTGGACCATTCCCAGTGACATCAGTGGACGTTTTTGATTCGTTCATTATGTCCACAGATGATTTTTCCCGTTATGGCTATGTTTACCCTATAAGCGATCGTTCCGAATCACTTGAGAAATTTAAGATATTTAAGGCTGAAGTAAAAAATCAGCACAATGCAAAAATTAAGATTGTGAGGTCGGATCGTGGTGGTGAATACTATGAGAAACATGCTTCATTTGGGCAAATACCTGGTCCGTTTGTCCAATATCTTCAGCAACATGGGATAGTAGCCCAATATTCCATGCATGTAGAACCTTAGCAGAATGGAGTGGCAGAGCGACGCAACCGCACACTTATGGATATGGTGCGGAGCATGCTTAGTTACTCTACTCTGACAAATAAGTTGTGGATTGAAGCACTTAAAACAGCTGCCCATATAATTAACAGAGTTCCTAGCAAATCAGTGCCTACGAAATCTTATGAATTATGGACCGGAAGAAAGCCAACTCTGAACTACTTACGTGTATGGGGCTGTCGTGCAGAAGCCAGAATTTTCAACCCACATTTGAAGAAATTAGATCCTAAGACTGTGAGCTGTCACTTCATTGGATATCCAGAAACATCTAAGAGATACCGATTTTATTGTCTAGACCGTGTCACTAAGTTTGTGGAAACAAGACACGCTATCTTCTTAGAAAATCAGGATCAGGGAGCTCACAGGAAATGGAAGTTAATCTTGAGGAGATTCGGGCAAACGTTGCATTACCGGAAATCCAAGAGAATAATGCTCCCATTGTTCAGACTGTGCCTCAGAATGTAGCACCATCAGGTGGTAATTCTGAACCTATTGGAAATGCACCTGTTGTTGAGGAAACTGATAATGAATCTCAACAAACTTCAGTAGCACAGAATGAAGAAGCTCCTCAAATGCAAGTGATCAATAATGAAACTCAGCAATTAAAAAGATCATAGTGGGAGAGGAGGTCAGCCATCCTTGATTATTATGAGGTCTACATGAGTGAAGACATTGGGAAGGTAGATGATCTCACCTCGTTTAAGGAAGCTATGACGAGTAAGCACTCGTCCAAGTGGCTTCAAGCCATGGAAAATAAGCTCAGATCTATGAGCCATAACAATATCTGGAATCAAGTAGAAGTTCCTAATGGAGTCAAAGCAGTAGGCTATAAATGGGTCTACAAAACTAAGCTAGACTCCAAAGAGAATGTTGAATGGTTCAAGGCAAGACTTGTAGCAAAGGATTTTTTACAAAGAGAAGGAATTGATTATAATGATACATTCTCTCCTGTTTTTAAAAAAGACTCATTCAGAATTATGATGGCCTTAGTTGCATATTATGACTTAGAGCTCCATCAGATGGATGTAAAAACAGCTTTCTTAAATGGTGATTTAAATGAAGATGTTTACATGGCACAACCAGAAGGCTTTGTTGTGGAAGGAAAGGAGCATCTAGCGTGCAAACTTAAAAAATCCATTTATGGACTTAAGCAAGCGTCTAGACAATGGAATTTGAAATTTGATGAAATCATCAAGAAGTTCGGGTTTAAGAAAAACGAGGTGGATAACTGCATTTTTGTTATCGTTAAGGGTGGAAAGTTTATAATACTAGTACTCTATGTGGATGACATTTTATTAGTTAGCGGTGATAAGAATCTACTGCGAGAAACTAAGGAATTCTTGTCATCTAAATTCGATATGAAAGATCTCGGTGATGCATCTTATGTTTTAGGCATCGAAATACATCGATATAAGTCTAAAGGAGTACTGGGATTATCTCAGAATGTTACATCAGCAGAGTGTTTGAAAGATACAATATGAGAAAATGCTTTGTATCGCCTGCTCCAATAATGAAGGGCGATAAGCTGGGATCATTCCAAAGCCCGAAGAATTAGATAGAATTAGATGTTATGAAAACGGTACCGTATGCTTCAGCTGTCGGAAGTTTAATGTATGCTCAAATCTGTATGCAACTAGACTTAGTATTCGTTACCGGGATGCTTGGCAGATACCTGTCCAATCCAGGATTAGACCACTAAAAGACAGTTAAGAAAGTCTTGCGTTATTTGCAAGGAACTAAGGATTACATGCTCACATACAGAAGGTCTGAAAAACTTGAAATTTTAGGCTATTCAGACGCAGATTTTGCAGGGTGTGTAGATACTAAGAAATCAACCTCAGGTTATATCTTTACCCTGGCAGGAAGAACAATTTCATGGAAAAGCTCCAAACAGACTTTAACTGCATCGTCGACAATGCAGACATAATTGTGGCATGTTATCACGCTACGGGGCAGGCTGTATGGCTCATAAATTTTATCTCGGGATTGAAAGTGGTAGACATCATTAATAAACCACTTACAATATAATATGAGAATGAGGCCGCAATTTTCTATACGAGTAACAACAAGTCAAGTGAAGCTGCTAAACACATTGAGTATCGTGTTGTGAAAGATAGAGTCCAGAATCAGACTATTCAAATTAAGTATATCAGTACTAAGTTTATACTCGCGGATCCGCTTATCAAAGGCTTACCTCTCAATTTGTTTAAGGATCATGTTGCTACTATGGGAATAAGTAATTGCCTTGACTAAGAACCTGGATATAAAGGGGGCATAAGGTTCAATCAATACCCGCTAAAATAAGTTAGGAGTTTATCTAAGTACAACAGTAAACTATATGTCTTGTTGTCTCAATAAAGTTTAATATCGTTGTGACACATTGCTTTGTGGAGCTATTTTACTTAGTGAACCTATCAGTTAGCCTCACAATCAAGGAAAGAATATTGGTTGATTATTTTGGCTAACTACCGAGATAAATTAGGGAAGGTAAATATCCACTGGTTTTCCTTCCGTATAAGAAAAAAAAAGAGATAAATATTTGTTTGATCGGTAACAAAAAAAATTAGAGATAAAATTGGTTTAGCCCCCGAGCCCCACCAGTGTCTATATAAGAGAGGGACGAGAGGAGGAACGATACCTGTTTTTCTCTCCTAAAAACCCAAACCCTAAGACCCAATCATTAGGTGAGAACATAAATAACTAGTACTAGTCAGCTGAATCATTTGTTTCTTGTACTAGCTAACTAATGTTCATAGCTCCATTGACATTCGTATTCACTATTCACCATAATGTTAATATATGCCCCATGTCCCCTGCACAGCAGCCGTACTGTACCATATGCCTGCCCCAGGAAAAAATGGTGAAATTAATTGAGGTCCCCTGTTGCCAGACATTTTTTTAACACGTAAATTTGATATGTGAAAAGGGAATGGTAATAATTTCATAATTACCAAAATGTTGGCTTCATATTTATTAAGAATATATTTTCTAAAACATTCGGTGTCCAGGGATTAAATCCTCAAGACTTTTCAAAACAAAATATGTCATACAAATATTAACAGAGATATTAAAATACAATTATCAACAATAAAGTTCATTTTATGAACCCTATCTATTAATCCCTCCAGTCATAAATATTTAACATTTGATCTTATCACAACTTTTAAAATTTTAACCATAAATAACTTCTCAATGCTTAGCTTATAGAAATTAAAAAAATGATATGCATAGATTAGCATTGAAAAGTACTATCATAATATCATAAATTTATTAATTTTTTTAAAATTATTTTAATATAAAATTAAATCAAAGTTTAAAAAGATTGGCCAAATCTTACCCTACGAATCAAATATTTATGGTCAGGAGCTCTAAGAAATCAACACACGACTTCCATACCAAATCATGTTTCTTTTTCTTTATACACTTCTGAAAGTGTTGACTAGTGGCGTAGAGCCATATGTAAACTGTATTCGCGTAGTAAACTAGTTTTTGATACAGCCATACGTACCTCCGCTGGTACGTGGTGCTGCTGTCGGTGAAGTAGACGTCGCCGGTGTCCTGGTCGACGTCCACCCCGTTCACGAAGTTGAACGGCACGCCGCCGGCCTCCGTCGCCACCACCTCCGCCAGCCCGCCGCGCCGCCCCACCCTCATCAGCCCCAGGTACGCGTCGGCGATGTACATGTCGCCTGTCCTCCGGTGGAACTGCAGCCCCAGCGGCCGCCCGCACAAGCTCTCCGGCGCCACCACCTTCTTCTTCGCCGCGCACTCCGCCACCGTCCTGCATGGCACCACCGCCCGTCGCCGGTGAGTACGTAGCTGGTCGATGCATGCACCATGCATGCTCATGTGCCAAGATTAATGGTTAGTAACTTTGATCGTGCATGTCAGCAGCTTACGCGTGCTTGTAGTTGTGGGCAAACTCGGTCCAGCCGGGGCGGCGGCGGTCGGCGCGCCACCGGAGGACGCGGCCGTTGGAGACGCCGGTGTAGGGCCCGCCGCCGCGGTGGTCGAAGGCGAGGCTCTCCGGGCCGAACGCCGGCCGGCCAAGCCGCACGGGCAGTACCTTCGGCCCCGCGTAGATGGACTTCATCTCCTCGCCGTGGCCGGCAGCTGCTGCTGCAGCCATGGCCGGCAAGAGGAGCACAAGAAGCAACGACCAAATGGCAGCTGATGGGCACTTGGCCTCCACGACAATGGGAAGAGAAGACGCCATTAATTTTCTCTCTCTAGCTAAGGCTGCTAAGCTAGAAGCTGGCCTGGATCTCTGCATGTGTGGTTGGGCAGTGCGAGAGCATGTGCTACTTATAGAAGTTGTCAGGACACACTAAAGAAGGCCAGGCAGATGATGCTGCTAGGTGCAGCTAGCTGGTGATAAGCCATGGTATAACCGTATAAGTATGTTCTATCTACATGTTTCATGTAAACTTGGAGTGATTTCCCAATTCCCAATACAGGACCATGCACATGTGTGTGTTCACCATTTCCTTTGGTCCACTTGTCACTAGAAAATGGGATAGAGCCATCTCCACAAAATCTGTCTAAAATTTTGACCCTACTTCATACAAATATTTACCCGTTCATTACTGCAGAAAACAGCATCACTACCGGTTTTTGAACTAGTAGTGTTGAGGGAGGCAAGGCAACAATATCAGTGTTTAAAACCAGCCCAGTATCACTGTTGGTATTTTATTAAAATTTATGGATTTACTAAATGGCATTCGACAGAAAATTGAGGGAGATTTCTTAGATTTTTTCACCTGCTAATCCGTCTATCCATTAATTTCTCTATCATCCTTGCCTTTCATGGCCTTGTGCCATTTTTTTTTGTCTCCAACAGCTAACCACTCTCTTCTCGATGCTCCCTCCTCCCTGGCGGTCCCCCGTTCCAATCCCTCTCCACCTCGGCCAACCTCAAAATAAATGAAACCGTCCTGATCCAACCTTCGCCAATATAGTTCAGAGAGATCACCGGAGTATGAAGCTAGGACCAAACCGGACAATAATTCAGAAAATCGTGTAACATATCCTCCTAATTTATTTGCCGAATGATAGTTAGCAAACCTGCTAATTAGATAGTTCATCACAAAACATCTTTTTGGAGGATTTTCACTTAGAAGCCGATCAATAAAATTAGGCATTTAGGCAAATGCATGCTAGAACCCTGATCTAAATACATGTTAGGACGTACCTAGCTAGAAGGCCTGTATTGGCGGTCGAAGAATTTTTATTATTTTATGAACCTTTTTCCTTCTTAATTTTAAAAATAAACATTCCCAAAACTTATTTTAAATCTAAATCTTTTGGCCATGCCACCCTATCTAGTGTGACAAGATAATACTGTCATGCCACGAGCCGTGGACATGCCAATATTGTCCTGCCACACGTACAATATTATCACACCGTTTACCAGGAGGGGTAGCATGACCAAAAGTCTCAGATTTGGAAATAAGTTTTTGGGAGGTTATTTTAAATATGGGGACCATGTCACTCGTTGGCTTGAACTTCTCTAGCTGGCCACTTTGAAATAAAAAATAATAAGATTCAAAAAATAAAATTTTCCTGTCGCAATATAGATATCCGTGATGTTTGATGCTACCGATAGATAAGCCCGTGTGTTCCACCAAAATTCTAAAAACTTCCTATGTCTGTCGTCGTACTATATTTGATGCTAACTGGTTCCGCAAAAATTTCTTCAAGAAAAGCTCAAACTAGTCGTAAAAGAAATAAAACTTGGGAACTAAATGGACAGTGCCTCAATAATCGTCACCATTATTGTTTGCTTATTAGTTTATAAGCCGCAGCTGAAATTTAAATTTTTAAACTTAATTTTAAATTAGTTTAAAGGTTTTCTATCATTTTTTATTTTAGTCTTTAGTTTTAAACTGTTAAGAGTTAAAATATAAAAGTTTACCCTAAAATTATTTTTTGTTGTCTTATTTATTTTTTACTACTTTATCAGCCTAAGCCAACCAACTATGCATTTATACCCGGTACTCCCTTTGTCGTGAAGTATTTAAATTTTATCCATAAATGTATGTATTTCTACATTACTAGTTGTCCTATTAACCACTTTCTATTCAAATTTCTTTATATCCCTAATCACTGTTCCAACCTCATTGCTCACTTAATAAGAGGCACTAAAGATTTTCTCCTCAATTTTAATCTCTAATAAATAACCTAGAAATACTTATAAGAGAACAGTATTTATGAATTGATCACATATGAGATATATATAATGTCGACGTGTACTCTATCTACTGCTCTCGTGGATAAACATTTACTGAACGAAAGAGCATGACGTGTTACCAGTACAGGCAAGCTGCTGTCCTGTGTGCTCTGGCCACGTCATAAATCTCGTCTAGTCAGCCGTACGTACAGCGTGGAGCAGTACCCATCATTAATAGTACACTTGTCAGACGATGAACAAGATGCCGGCGTTTAAGGCACCTGCCACCTTTGAACAACCGATCAGGACGCACACCAATTGAGCGGCTGCAATGTTGAATACTACTATAGGTATTAATTTACTTTCTCCGTCCTATCATAAATCAATTCTTAGAGTTCAAACTTTATCTTAAAAATAACACAATTCTACCTTCTCACCTATCCCTTCTACCATTCAAGAAATTTTATCGCTTTAATACCTCTTAGGACATCCAACGTGGCGAGTGGTTTCGGTTCATCAGATCAGTGCGATAGCACCAACTCAATCGAGAACATGCCCTCGTGAGGGTCCTCGTGCCTTCTAGATGGCCAAATGGGCCAGCCGGACTAGCACGGCCCATTAAGACACGACACTTGCAGTGGGCCGTGCCTTCTCAGCTCACGTGCCAAGGCCTCGGCCTAGGCACGGTCCATAGAAGCGTTGGGCCATGCCGTGCTGGCATGGGCCCGAATCGGCATGTGGGCCTGCGAAGGCCCATTAGCACGTTTGGTTCATAAAATTTAAAAATGTGAGGCGAAAAAAGAAAAAAATACGAAAAATAGAAAACTAAAGGAAAAATATTAGGGAAAATTAGGAAAAATAGAATAAAATGAAAAAAATATATGAAAAAATTGTCGAAAATGGGAAAAAACATGGAGAAAATAGGAAAAATATATGGAAAAATTGGGGAAATAGGAAAAAATAGGGGAAAATAGAAAAATTATAAAAAAAATAGATGGACCGACCAGGCCGTGCTCATGCTTGGCCCGCCGTGCCCGCCCGGTGGCAGCCGTGCTGTGCCGTGCCGGCCTATGGGCTAAGGCACCGGCCCAAGTATGGCATGGCCAAACGGGCCGTGCCTATAGGCCTGCAGGCCGTGCTGTATGCATACGGGCCTCGTTAGGGCTGAGGGCCACATGGGGGCAAAAATACGACACCAAGTCACATTGGGAAGGACATGACCCCGCGTGTGGCCAGGAAACAGGAGAGGGGGAAGAATAGCGTTGACGTAACGAAGCCGCGCCAAGGACGATGCCACCACCCCTGCCGGCGATGATGACCACTAGGAGGAAGTTTCGGCGCCGCCAAGCTCCTTGCACCACCTCTAGGGTAGATCTGGCACCGAGGGCGCCGCCAACGGCAAATCCGCTGTTGGCTTGCCTCGAACGTCGGCACGGCCTCCTCCACAATCTACCTCCTCCTCAATTGCCGCAACCGGCACTCTCGCCGCCTTCCTCTACTTGCTCTTCTATAATACCCTAAAATCATCCTAAATTTAAATTGTGCTTTAATTCTATTTCTAGAAATGTTAAAACATCAAAAGAGCCTTAATCAATTAAAAATCCTCAAGAATAAAATTTTATTTGGCTTGTGGGCATTTTTCTTAAATTCCCCATGTCCTAAAATGCACTCAATTTTTAGTAGAATTTTCAGAGCACAAATACTAAATTTTAAGAAATAAAAACACTTCACATGATCTTCTAAAAAGAAAAACTAAAAGAGAAGTCCTCGATCTTCATTGGGCCACTTTCGGCCCAGTCCCCTTTCTCTCCCGCGTGTCGGCCCGCTCGACCCCCTCCCTGCATTGCCCCCTGGGCCGGTCCAGTTCGCCCCACGCCACGCGTCGCTCGGTCCGGCCGCACGCCCGCACCTCCACTCACTGATAGGTGGGGCCCGCTTGTCAGTCATCGTCTAGATCTAGCCACCGCCCGTCTCTCTCCTCACCCAAAACCCTAACGGCTAACACCACCAAATCTGCTCTCCTCGCTCTATCAAATCCTGAATTGATTGAGGGGAAATCAATCCTCATTCATCCTCATCATTTCCCCTCACAAATCTCATTCAATTTTACCAAAAATTGGCTTCAATTGGAGGAGTGAATCTCGGCTGTTTCCACCGTCGCCATTACACCGGCCGTCGAGCTCCCCTTCGGCTCTCCGTCTCCTCTCCCATGCATAAAAATGGAGCCTCAGGTTCTCTCTCTTTTCCTTTCACTACCCGAGGCCATTGCATCCTCTCTCATTGCCGCGCCGTCGATTCCAAGCTCCGCTGCCGCTAACCTTCGGCCACGTCCCACCGTTGATTGGGTCACCACCGAGCTTCGCTGTTGTCTCCATCGACCTCGTCACATCACTGCAAACCCCAGCCACCGCCTCACCGAGCTTGGAGCCCGTTAGAACGCCATCGTACTCGTGAACCCGAACCTTGCCGCCGCGTTTTCCTCAACGCTGGTCGTCATCGTCGCCACCCGTGTCCGTTCTCCTTGGGGTGAGGATCGCCTCCTTGCCATCTTGCAGTTCTGCTCCTCCTCAGCCTTCGCCGCGCTGGTGGCGACCATCGAGGCGTGGCCAGCTCCCGCCCGCGGTTGTGCCATGGGGCCTGCGTGTCAGCTACCCCGTAGGGCCCATGTGTCAATGCCGACGCCAAACCGCTCGGTGCTGGCGCAATAAACCAGTTTTTAAGGAAAATAATTCAAGAAAATGCTAAATCTCAATTTAAATTTCATATAAACTTGAAACGGACGTATCTCGACCGTTTGAACTCGAAATTGACTCGTTTAAGTCTCTGAATTTTCCTTAAAATGTCTAGAACCTCTTTATGTGCTTTATTTCCACTATTTATAAGCATTTTCTTAGTGTAAAGCCTTTTTACTTTGCGTATGACGTGTAGATGCCGTAGTTACCGATTCTCTACTGTTCCTCGAGGTTGACGCTAAAGATTATGGTTGCGAGCAAGGCAAGTCATACCCAAAACCTTGTTCATGTTGAATACCCATGAGTTTATAATTTATTTCTATTTAAATTATTGCATTATGCTTTATGAAAATTCCTGCGATAATATTGTTTTATCCTATACCCTTGTTATAGCCTTATTATTGATATTATACCTTGACAATCCTAGGTAACTAAAAATCAACTAGTATTTGTGTGTATATGGGATGCAAACTAGTTACTTTAGGTTATGCTTAGCACTACTTAACTTAGCAACAACTTAGTCCTTTTATGAAATAATTCTGGGAATTAACAATGTCACTAAGGATAAATATGAAGATGGCTGGTTTTGCCTGAATATGGATCTTCTCTGTTCAAAATTCCCAAAAACCTTGTTTTTTTGCTGGGCTTGAGGTGCATGGTTGGTTCTGGTTAGACGCACCTCGGCCAACATAAGGACTGGTCTTCGGGCCTCTGTTGCAAAGCATAACCGTACTATCATATGTCTAATGGGTAAGGCTTAACCCGTAGCTTAGATCAGCTTTAGACAAAGGAACATAGATAGAGGCGGATGAAGTCTGGTTGTTGACTGACGTCTTTAGCAAAGGAAGGTCACCGGTGGATCCGGGATCGAGATGCCGAGGGCATGGACCATGTCTACATGTCCCAGGGTTCTGGCCGTAGACGGGGGTCAGTGTCGGTTCTTTTGTCTACGGTTGACCTAAGTGAAGGGTTATGTCATGACTTCCGTTCCAAATACCGTGGTGGTATGGGGCATGTGGGAACACGTGAGGGAGTTGTGTCTTATGGGTAAAGATGTACGTCTCTGGCCAGAGTATAATCTATTTGAATAGCTATGCCCTTAGTTATAGGCAGGCATAGCAATGTATCCAAGTTAGAGGTTTCCTCTGTTAAAAATGGAACTGTAGATTAATGACTAAAACTTGTTGGTTAACCGGGTTGAGTCCGATTGGCCTGGGTTTAGGCAAGATAATGACAGCGTGGGTATACGCAACTCTGGAGATAAATCTGATAGTAGATATAGTGCCGTTTTCCTAAAAATGCCTTAAAGATTAAAAATAAAATAAAATGTTGTTTAGTGCAAAATAGCCCTATAGAATTCCCTTGTACACCTTTTAGCATTAATTGTGCATTTCCCAGGTGTGATTTGTTGAGTACGATTGTTGTACTCAGTCTTGCTCCATTTCTCTCTAATCCAGATGAAGAGTTCCTTGTGGATGAAGGGCTTCGACATCTAGCTCGTACCTACCGTCAAGTGCCTATGGACCTGGTCCCTAGCTCTTCTAGTTTACGAACATTTAACTGTTTATCTTTGCATGTTGTGCTTTTGGTCACCCATGTAATAATTAATTCTATGTTATCGTTTTCACTAATATAGTCTGGTATTAAACAACTTTGTATTGTGTACCTCGTCTCATGGGATGAGGATTAATGCACTTGCGAATAGAAATGGTTGTGTGTTTTTCAGATGCTACATTTGCTCAGCTGACAGTGACACCATTGCCGTCCACCTTGGCTTCACCAGATGGAAGGAGTGTCACCCTCTGTCAAGTGGTGATGGGAACCGGTGAGGAGGGAGCCACCGTCAAGCTCCTCCGTGCCTTCGAGCTCCACAGCGTCCCGAGGTCCTTCGCGCCGCCAAGGAAGCCACGGGTGGAGGCGCTAAGGAAGGGGCTCGTTGGCCAGGTCCACGCCACCACGTAGCTCTTGTCCAGATCTGCATAGCTGCCATTGAGCTCGCCGTCTGAGGATGCCGGTGAGCTCAGCTTGCTCCTAGACACCACGGAGCTCGCCGGCCAGATCTGGGTTATGCTAACACGGGGAGTGAGGGGTGCTGGTGGCCGAAGTGGAGAGAGGAAGGGCCGGTGGTGGCTGTCGTCGTCGGCATTGATTTGGGTCTGTTTTGTAAAATTCAAGCTAAAAATGAATTAAAAAACTATACAAGGACTTAAATAAAAAGTAAAGGGGCTAAAATAAAAATATTATGTGAGGTCCACCTAAAACTACACTGCATTAGAGAGGTAGTATCTCTAGCAGTGGTTCCATACTACCAGGCACACTCTCTTTCTTTGAGACCACTCATAGGGGTGGCTTGTACTATGAATACTCTTACGGCGTTACTTACACATATACCAATACTACATTCACATTAATGAGGGATACTACAATCTTTTTTTAACCATTAATCTTGTTTCGGGATACGAAGGTTAGGTTTTTTTAAACCCAAGGTGGAAGGGTAGGTGAGGGTAAAACGAGAAGAAATTTGAATAAGAATTGATTGATAAAATAATAGTATTATGAATAGTGTTAGAAATTCTCATATTATAGAATAAGATTTAAATTTTAGAAATTCTTATATTTTATGATGGAAGAAATAGAATATATCGAGAACTATATATAATTTATCATACTCGTTTCCGCCCTACCACACAAAAGCACGTTGGAATATGCTACTATACTTCTAGAACGAAGACAGTTTATGATGACTTTCAACAGTGAAGTATGTAGTTCCGTCCAAAAAACTTCCTTTCACATATATTAATATAAAGTTAAAAGATTAGAATACCTTCTACTTTATTAAACTATAATATATTTATTTTTTACTTTTAATATTCTACTCTAGCAAATCTAATATATTGATTACTCTAAAAATAAAAGACAAATAAGATTAAAAAAGAAGTTATTTTGTTACAGGGAGCACATTGCTACCACGCAATTATAGCTGTCTCCAGAGATCTACATGGGTTCGCAACGAGGTACTAGGTTGGTCAGTAATCAATGTTGTATGTGCATTTAATTTGGATCGTTGGATCATGGACATGATTGGTTGTACATGTCAATAGTCCTCTTTTGCCGACTACATTTTCGTGGATAGAGATTAGAGTAGCTTGCTAGCTGATCACCTCGACCATGTGCAACTAACCATGCATTTTTGGGCTGGATGCTACTCCCCCTGTCTAAAAGATTTGATTTCTAGTCATTCTATGAAAATTTAAGTAGCATGAGAAAAAAAACCAAAATGCTTTTTATTAATATAAAAGTAATATTGCCAAGATATAGATAAAGGTATTGTAGAGATAAAACTTATTTAGGACTTGTTCGGTTTATAGGATTTCCAAATCATAAGAATAGGAAAAAGTAAATGATTATGACGTCATATGCATTTCAATTCTCAGGAATTTTTTTCCAACTGCTCTCACCTCATGCTACGAATTCTCTGGAATAAGGTCATAAGAGCATCTCTAAGAATATATACATATTTGGACATCCAAATATCATGGATGGCGATCCAAAAAGACTCTCCCTCCATATTTTTCTCGCTCCAACAAACCATCCATATCCCACCCTCTATATCGCTCTATAATATTTTAGTAATATCTTTCAACTACCCATTTATTTGTGTTTTTTAAATAGATATTTGTTTTGATCTAACTGTAATTACCACTATGATTATTGTTGCGGTCGTTAAACCCCATTCCGACCATCCACCTTCGGCAATAAAACGGGTAAAACAACGTTCAATGCACCGATTTTCTTTAGACGTCCAATGCATCGATTTTCTTTAGACTAATTTATTTCCACGAGTTTTGTCATGTTACCGTTATTTTACAGGTATCAATCAAATAATCAAGAGATGCACGGAAAAGAAGAGAAGGGACCGACCAAGCCTGACGGCTCGGCTGGCCAGTCAAGGTGTGGCCGGCCGGTCAAGGTATGGCCGGCCGGCCACTTCTCCATTAGGCAGGCAGCCGAGGGGAGGCCAGGCCAGGCCGGCCACTCTCTTGGCCCGGTCGACCTCGGTCCATGGACCAGCCAGCGTGCCCAATTGACCTAAAGGCCGACCGACCTAAAGAGGGGGCCAGCCTAGCCCATAGCGCCAACCGACTTTGACCATTTCCATTGAAGTATCCAACGCCCGGAACTGCCCCCAGAAGCTGATCCACACCGTTTGCGAGGAAACCGACCTGGAGGAGGGTGGATCTAGCCGGCCACGTGGCGAGGCCGGCTAGTCCGCCCCCTATAGTGGCCAGCCAACCACGCATTTCAATACCACACTCCACCAAAGTTCGCAGCCGAAGCTTCACTTTGTTTATTTTAGTTGCTAGTGTCAGGAATAATTGACTATAGTTTGTAGAGGAATCGGATGAGTTTAGCCAGGAGTCGAGTTGAGTCGAGAACTAGCCAGAGTGTCACACCTAGAAATTTACCAGAATTTTCAAAGCTAATTTGTGTAATAAATCCTCGTCCAGAAATCAGCTGAGGTACACAAATCGATAATTTGATAAATATAAACAAAACGTAATAGTAATAAATACTTACAGAAGAAGCATTTAGTTCTCACACAAAAGAAAATCAGTAGCGGAACGGCAACTAGCATAGCTTTAGCAGCAAACCACAGGCAGCTCAACTAGGGTATAAGCCAAACACCAAATTTCTACTCCTCGCAAAGCTTCACTCTGATGATAGTAATATTGCAAGACTAAGTACCACCCTCTGTACTTAACAAGCCACACTAGAAAATGCAAAATAATGCAACAGGAATCCAAAGGAATGGCATAGTATGGCTTATTTATGTAATCAATATTTAAAACATTTACATTTAAAAAAACTTTAAAATGGTATAGTTGAATTATTAGTCAATATTAAACCAATCACTGAATAGCACTGCAATGCAGTTCAGGCCCAAACCATAACTCTCCAACTGGAGCTATCAAATTTCCATCAATTATCATCATTAATGAGTAGTGTGGGACATATTGTAACACTCTGAAAATTTACTAATTAAATAAATTATGTGAAAAGGAATTTTAGAAATATAATTCAAAGCCTCAAGGAGTGAAAATATTAAAAAATTAGAGAAAATTTACAATAAAAGTTGGCCTAGAGATAATTTTAGAAAATACTTTGCTTAATCCTTTACCTCCTGGAATTTTCTGGGATTTAATTGAGCAAGTAAAGTATTTTTAGTAAATAAAATAAGCTTCAAAACATTTAAATAAAAGAAAAACAAAATGAAAACCCCTTCTTAGCTTCTAGGCCGAATTCGGCCCAGCTTCCCTCTCTCCCCCTTGCCCTCCCCGCGCGCGAGCGTAGGCAGCCCATCCCCTTTCTCGTTCCTTTCTTTGGCCGAAGGTGGGCCCCACCTATCGGGTCATCGTCTACCTCCCGCCTGGGGTTAGAGTCCGACTCAGCACAGTGACCGCCGCCGAATCCCGTCTCCGCGTGCGACCAAATCCAAAATTGGTTGAGGGGTTTTCTTCCCCTTATCTCTCTCTACCTTTCCCCCAAGAATCGGAGCCCCAAATCTATCCAAATCGAGCTCAGGCCTAGGTCCGTTCGGGAGAGCTCTCGAGCCCTAGGTTTCCGCCGCCGTTCGAGTCATTCTCGAACCGGATTTGTCCCTTTTCTCCTTTAAATAGCTTCGCCCACGGCCCTGGGATCTTTTTCATGCATCATCTGAGGCCGTAGACAACCCTAGCCACCTTCTCCGCGCACGGGACTCCATCGCCGCCGCTGCGAGCTTTCGATCGCATCTAGCCATGGCCTCCGCCATCGCTAGTGCTCGCCGCCACCGCAGTTAGCACCGCTGTGTCGCGAGGAGCCTCGGCCGTCCCTTCCCTGCGTCCAAAGACCGTCAAAGCGCCATCGCCGCCGTGAACCTGAGGAGCGCCTCCATCTAAAGCCCGCCCCTGGTCAACCTCGGCACTAATCGTCGTCGTTCTACCCACGGTGAGACTCGCCTCCTTCCCCTCTATCCAATTCGCTCATCGCCGTGCCTCACCAAGCCACTGATTGCCGTCGACCCTGGATTCCAGAGCCGCTGCTGCCGCTGCCATCGCCGGGTGTCGACATGGCCACCACGTTGGCGCCAGGTCAGAGCCACCTCAGCCTCATGGGTCCGATCCGTTCGGGATTAGATCCCAGTCGTCGGATCATCGCGATTAGGTTCTGGCCGTCCAATCCATCTATAGTTGATCTCGGCCATTAGATCTTTAGGTTAGATCCTAGCCGTCCAATCAGTGTTTGGTTAGATCTGATCCGCCCGATCCAACTTAAATCCATGGTCAAATCTGGACCGTCCGATCCGCCCCCGATCTAATCTAGGCCATTGGATCTGTGTGCACCCCTCGGTGGACTCAGTCCACCATGGACCTAAGCCCCTTCTCTCTCTAACCGGTGGGGCCTAGGTGTTAGCCACCTCTCTCTCCTGTGCTGATGCTATAAACCTTTTTCTGAATTAAAATAATTCATAAATGATGTCATAAATGGGTTTAATTCTTTTAATAGGCTATAAAAGGGTTTAAACTTCTAAAATTCATAACTAATTCATCCGAACTCCGTTTGGGGTGATTCAACTTGCAAAATTTATTAAAAATCAAGATCTACCCAATAAAATATAATATTGTACTGTTGCTATGTACTTATGTACTGTTTTGCTTATTTTTGTTTATTGCCTTTAGCCATCGATGTTCCGGAAGAGCCAGGATTTCTTGAGGAGAGTTTAGAAGCTTGTGCAGAGCAGCAAGGCAAGTCACACAGATTCCTCAATACCTTTGAGCATATTGTACCTATGTTTTAAGCTATATTTTTCTTCAACTATGCATTTATTTTTATAATGTCACTTGGAAGGGAAACCTTTATCCTTGATTGTGGCCTTGTTGCATTGATTACTTGCCTTTGTACCTATGGGAGAAATGAGACTTGCTAGCTTTAATTATTGGTTAGCTAGAATAATTCTAGGATCTTGCTTAGCCATACCTAGAAAAATGTAGATAATTTATGGGCTATTATTTAAAGCATGGTTACACTTAGTAAGATCACATAAAATGATGATTCAATTCACGACTATGGTCATGTGAGGATAATTTAATGGTCCACTAAAACTTGACTAAAGGGTGGGTTGTGAGCACCAGGATCGGGAATGTTGCTAGCGGTGCTCATGACAATTAAGGACCGGTTCACGGACTACTTGTTGCGAAGCAACACTCATACTAACCACAAGCTAGAATAGTTAATGGCCAGAACTGAAGTGTGATGAGTTCAATAGGAGGCACTAGGGCGTGTTGTGGCAGTCATAAGTCCACCCATGGCAGTCATAAGACCATAGTTCAAGCGTTGGGCCGTCTCCCTGTTAGGTGGTTGATCAGCTCCTGCCGAAGAAAGGTGGCTCTCCTATTGTGCTGGTTACATGGAAGGTCCTGTCACAACTCCTTTTCGAGGTATCATGATGGTATCAAGGCGCACAGTGAGGCTAAAGTGGATGAGTGGAATGAGGTGTCAACTGAAGTGACATGATGAAGTGGCTGCTAGGGCTGAGGTGGCAGAGAGATTGGATTAAGAGGATTCAACGGATGAGATTCAATCTCAGGAGATCGGACGAATGAGGTGGGCTCGTGTCCTTATGCAAATCTAATGGCCTGGATGAATCTAGGGTTTATCGGATGGCCAGGATTTCTCAGAGAACACATCGTGGGGTCCGCATGTCATACATAAAGGGGCTTCACGGTGGGACCTACCTAGCAGTGACAGAGAGAGGGAAAAGAACTACCGATGGGGTCCCGCATTTTGGCGTCTCCGGGAAGACGAGCGATGCCCGTGTGCACGGTGCGACACCGGCGTAGCGTCTGGCAGGAGAGGATGGCGAGAACCGGCAGTGATGCTACGACACGGGGCAGCGCGGTTGGGCTGTGGGCACCCCGGAAGTGCATTGTGAAGAGTAATTACTATGACAACGTAAAATATCTAGATGGATGGGATCTCAAATAAAAACCAATTAAGTGCAGTAACCATCCATCCTCATCGCAGCCTTGCCATAATATTTACCCGTTCATAATACAAATCCAAAATACCGAGAAGTGTACAACAGAGATAATCATAAGGATAGCTTGCCAGTCCTCCCCGTCATACGCCCGTCAAACCACTCGATGGTGGCGACCAAACACGATACGTACCCCAGAGGACTCGAACCACAATAGCTATCCCCCAACCATCTCAATTATACACAACCCATACTCATGTTCAGCTAGTCCCCAGGAAAGCGACTAGCCTCACACTTTCATCGCAAGCAATCGATAAATATCACAAGTACTCTAAATATGGATAAACGAGCAGCAGGGTTATAAATATTACATAGAGGGTTCACACCCTAATACATCACAGAGTAGCGCAAAAGATAGCAGTGGAAATATCAACATAAAGGATAAGACCAGTGGTGCCATACCCATACCAAAGGGCAACCAACTGGGGCAGAACTTAATTTCAACTACACATTATCCTCGCCTCCCTCGGCGGGATAATAGTAGACCACATCAATGTCGTCGTTGTCCTCACCTGAAAGATGCAGCGTGAGTACACAAGTACTCAGCTAGACTTATACAATAATAATAGTTCAAAGGAGTAATGCTAGTCTCTACATCAAGGAGTATGGCTATGTCAATCTGATTTTGCATAAAGCTGATTTTATTGAGCAAGTAATACATTTAAAACATAAGCAATTGTGAAATAGCTCAATCTAAAAATTTAGGACAGCATGCTTATAGTTCTGAAATAGAAGTAAAAAAATGAGCACAAACCATGCTCTAATCATCCTCCATGGGTCACCATTGCCCAAACAATTATGCTACATAAGTATATCATCTTTCATGACTAAACTAAGTCATATTTAACATCAAAACCTTTTATATAAACCCATCTATTCATGACTATCCTAAGTCATGATATAACAACATAATTCCCATAACTACATATCCCAAGTTTGATACTAACATGAGTAACTAACACATTAAGCGGTCGTCCTGTGACCGTGGACATGGCTATTCGAATAGTTCTTACTCTGATCAGAGGTGTACATCTTTACCCACACGATGTGATAGAAGCCAAACGGCTACACTCTAGTTTGATCCGTACCCGTCGGTACCCACACTCTACACATTAAGTGCGGACTAGAGGTCACAACAAAACCTTTCCCACGCTTAGCCCCAACCACCTAAACCACGTCTGGGCCCCCGACAACTTAGTCCCACACACAGGGTGACTAAGGCGGGCTCACCGTCGCGGGAGGCACCTCCGTCCCTAACCAGGCGCGCTCGAGGTCCTCCAAAGGAATACCCTTCCTCACGACTGACGAACAGGCGTAGATGGCCACAGCCTCCCGTGCTACTTAGTTAAGCCGTCCCATGCCCGACATGTGGAAGTACGTAGGGTGCTTGAATAGACGTCAACATGTTCGGTCCTTAACGACCCAGACGGAGCTACATGCATCGGGGAAACACCATCCCGTCATCGCCCTATCATCCGTCCAAGTCAAACATATTCTTAATTATAAATCAGAAGTTATTCTTTTCAGATTTTAACCCATCCATTCGTATTAAACTAGTTTCACACCGATAGCTCCATCTATCGGATTTTTCTAAGTCTAGAAATAAGCATGGCTAAGCATTCGATAAAATAAAAGTATCCCAAAGTCCTTAACCAGGGGTGACAAGGTAGAAGTATGGTATCAACAATCAAGAAAAGGAATTGTTGGTAATATTGACTCTACCCGTTTTCTCATTTTAAAAAGACCGAAACATGCATATAGATATTGCTTTCGCAAACAAAACAATTCATTGAAAATATAGGTTCAATATACTTAGATGCTTGCTCTAGATGCTTGCCTTGCTGTAGAGAAGGTTCACACTCAACCTCTGGATTAGTTTCCTTGTACTCCGAAACCTCCGAATCTATCGATAAAAAGCGAATATGTAAATAAGACGCAATTAAATATGTCTATGCAAAAATGATCAATAAATGCTGAGATAAATACAGTAGGTAGGGCATGTCCTAACAAGATTTTAGGAGGAGGAACAAGTCATTTGCATCTCTGGATTGGTAGATACAAAAATAACAAGATAGGAAGGCTGAAAAAGGTAGTTTTGTAATTATTTATATTGTAACCTTAAGTTATTATATTTAACTGACATTTTCTATTAAGATTTCAAGAAGGCAAGTATTTCTATATAAAAGAGCATAAGCATTCTAACAAAATTGAGTTTACTCAATTTTTATTTATAATCAATTGATAATAGATTTTTAAAGTCCCTATACATTAGTGATTATTGGAATCCATTTTAGTATATAAAAGTGTTATAATACTTTACAGAAGTGACAAACATGCTAAGAGGAGCTTACTGATCCTAGGTCCAATTCATTTTTGAAAAAGGAAAGAAACTTTTATGCACCTTGGAAAACTATACATATATTACTCCTTTCCTCTTTTATATCAATTAACTCCTAGTGTATGATTTATATAGAGAAAGTGTCATTTATGTAAGTATAACTAAATGTCAGTTCACTGCATGAAAGGTCAACCTTTTATGGATTTACCAAACCTTAATTTAAAGTAAACAGAAAAATGGTTAAATTCATAAAAAGTTCATATACTTTATGATGATTATTATTTTTGAGAAGTTTTAGGCTTTGGTTTCCCTAGATTTTATTCCACAGAATTAAAGTGCATAATTTGGTGATTCCCACAAATTTTGTTTCATCAAATTTGGAGTTAAAAAGAATTAGATATGGATTTTTAAAGTTTGGCTATTTTTCTGTTAGAAAGATATTTCAGTTTAACATTTCTCTTCTTTTCTTATTTTTCTCCAGCCTGGCCCACACGCTAGCGAGACAGGGCAGAGGAGGCACGGGGCTGGCTTGCCGCCGGTTTTGTTCGCCGGTGCCGGCGGTGAACGGCGGCTCGGTGGAAGATGCGGCCAAAAGAGAAAAAGAAGAGGACTCCCTTGCGCACCTAATGGTGGTAGTGGCACGCCCGGAGGTGAACTGTAGCTCGCCAGCGATGCGAAAAAGCGCCGGCCGGGCTCGGGATGCACATGCATGCAAGCAAACAGCTAGAAACCTTCGAAAAAGAAGCTCGAAGGACTATGCTGAGACTCCTAGGAAGCTTACCGTGGCTCTAGACAAGGCAGACGGGATCCCACGAGCTCTGGCGGCTACAGGCGGTGGCAACGGCGATGGCCAAGCTTCGGCTTCACCGTGGTTGGCTCGATTCGCTGCATGCACGGTGGAGACAACACATGCAGGAGGTTGAGTATCACCCTAGGATGCTATCACTGCACGGGATCGATGGATGACTCACCGGGTGGACGGGAATCGACGGTGGAGGCGCTCGGTCGGAGTCGGAGAAGACGACGTCGATCTCCCTCCTTGGTTAACCGATCTAGGTACTTCTTGGGGCGTTTTAAAGCTGGAAGGGAGGCGGCACTGGTGGCGCAGCTGCTCCGCTAGGGAAGCTCCAAGGTGGCCGGAACGCCGGCGCGACGGCCACGGCTGCGCGCGGCCGCGCACTGGACGGGCTCCCGAGTGCCGATGGCGAGGCGGCGTTCCCGGCGATTGACGGATGGCTGAGCGTCGGCGATGCCTTCTTCTCCACGGCCGGCAGCACGGACAGCAGCAGCTTCAGCAGCAGCAGCAACAGCAGCAGCACACGGCAGCAGCAGCGGCAGCAGCAGCTCGGCAGCAAGAAGAAGAGGGCTGAAGGAGCTCTCTCTCTCTGCGCTTGGTTTCTTGGCTCTGGGATGGAGTGGAGCAGCAGACGACACAGGTGGGAGAGGCAGAGGTGAGCTGTAGGAGAAAGACACGCAGACATGGATGATACACGCGTCATTTGCCCTTTTGAGGCCGATCTGGAGCGCTCCCTCCTCATGGCCAAGCTGGACAAGGTGCTGGGCGAGCTAGGGTCACTGCCAGGTGGGTCCAGGGCGTGATGGTCTGTGGGAACCTGAGGGAGATGGGTAAACTCTCACGTACAGAACGGTTTCAGTGTTTTCCAGGGTTTTACAGATTTATTTTCCCCCCTTCACTTCAAAAATCAAATTGACCAAGCAAAATTGGTGTTAAAAATGTGGTGATTTTTGTGTAGCTAGTCCAGACTACCTAGGTTCCATTTTCGAAAGTTTCACACAAAAATTCGAAATGGTTTGCTCACAGAAATTCAACAAAAAGGACCCAGGCTGAAACTTGTTTGAATTTTTAAGGGGTCTAAAATAATGAAATAAATTCTGGAAAAATTATATTAATTCATGATAAATAAAATAATATTTAAATAAATTATATCCCATATACACTTCTGTTCGATTTGATGCATTTTTTAGTAGTGTTTTGTTTTTGCTGATTTAGGATTTAATTATTGAGGGTTTAAATATTGCAAACTTAGTCCTGCAAGAAGTGACAATGCAAAAATTTAAGTTGTGCACTCTAATGACGGAAGGGCATAACACTAATTACCTAAAATTAAAACTAGGGCTGTGACATGGGCGACGGCCGATCGGCAGCGGTAGGCAACGGCGAGCTGGTGGGTGGAGAGGGGAAACAGGGCTCCGGGTTCGAAGTAGATGACGGCGGCACGATGACGATTGAGGGGAAGGACAAGCAGGGCACCGGGGTGCACACCACAGGACGGGGGGAGGTGACGACGACGATAACGAATGGCCGGTGGCGGCAGCCCGAGGACAGGGGCACAGCGGTGGCAGCGGCGGCTCGGGGTGGAGCGGGTGGTGGCGGCGTTCGGTGGCGGTGTGGCTAGGGGAGCATTGGCGACATAGGGCGGCGGAGGAGCGGCGAGCTAGGGCATGGGGACGAGGAGGTGGTGGCCTATTTATAGCGAAGGGGGAGAGAGCTAGGGCATGGGACGGCTAACCATCTCGGCGAAATTGGTGACGGTGGCTGTGTGGCAGTGCTGGGCCAGCGGTGGTCACGGGCGGCGGTGCGGACTGAGCTGGGTCAAGCGGCGGCAGCGGTGGCAATGGGCCGAGGCAAGGGCGGCACAGGCCGGGCCGGCTCGGGGTGGGCACCGGAGGGAGAAGAAAAGAGGAAGGAGGAGACCGGGAGGAAGAAGAAAGGAGAGAAAAGAAAAAGAGAAAAAGATGGAAAAGAAAACAAGAAGGAGAAAAGGGGAGGGGGCTTTTGGGAATTTTTCCTAAATTTGGAAACTGTAGTAATTTGGAGAGAATTTATATTCAAAGGGAGTTCTGGAATAACTAGGATATTTTCATATAGGATATTGGAATGAAATACTAGGAATATTTTGGAATAGAGAAAGATCGGGAATATGTACGGATTCAAGAATTTGGGGAAATATGGAGGATATTTTATGTTGATCGAGAAATTAAAATATTTGAGGAATAATTAAATATCCAAAATATATGAATATTTTGGGAAATCTAAAACGGGGAATATTTTGTGGGATTTGAAAAATGTATGTTTTACCGAAGAATATTTGGGGAATAGAATATCGGAATATTCTTCGGTTTGGAAATTGGAGGATATTTTCCTGGGAATTGGAAAATTGTAACTATTTTGAAAACAGAGGAATTGACGAGAATATTTTATGGGGTAGACCTGAGAATGTCCGAGGTTTGGATTTATTTCCACAGATAGGAATTTCGAGGGAATATCAGGGGTTCATTTATCGTCAAAAATATCAAGTTGAAGAAGGTTCTCATAGACGAAGGCAGTGCGCTCAACATCCTCTTCGCCAAGACCCTGGATGAGATGAAAATCCCTCGTTCAAAACTGCGGCCGAGTACGGCGCCCTTCCACGGGATAATTCCCGGCCTGTCTTCAACACCCCTCGGGCAGATAACTTTGCCAGTCACCTTGGCATGCAGGATAACTTCTGCACAAAAAATATCTACTTCGAGGTTGCCGACTTCGAGCCTGCATACCACGCGATAATCGGATGGCCGGCGCTCGCCAAATTCATGGCAGTACCGCACTATATCTACATGGTGCTCAAGATGCCTGGGCCAGACGGAGTTCTCTCCCTCCGCAGCGACATCAAGCAAGCCTTCACCTGCGACAAAGAGAGCTGCGAGTTGGCTCAGCCTCAAGAAGCGGCAGTCGGACGCGACAGCATTCATCAAGTTGTCACAACAGAAGTCGAGGACGACCAAGTTCCGACGAAAAAAGCAGCAAAGTCGGCAATTTTAGTGGACTCTGACATGAAGAAGATCTCCCTGGACCCTTCCGACCCCTCCAAGACTGCTCTAGTCGGGACCGGACTTGACTCCAAATAGGAATACACGCTCATCACCTTCCTCAGCACCATAGACTAGGAAGAAAGGGGATTGCCCTGTTGCCCGACTAACCGTAGTTCTTAGAGACCAGAGAACAGATGGGAGTTCTTGTACCCACCGCCCTGCATATGGTTGTAGTCGGTCGAACACCCTAGCCTTGATATCTTATAAGACCATGCCACTGGCATGCTCGACCTGCCCATTACTTCATGGGTGTGCCACAGAAGCATAACAGATCTTGATACCGAAGTCATCACAGAAATCTTGAAACACGCCGCTAATGAACTGAGTACCGTTGTCTGTTATGATACAGTTAGGAACTCTAAATCGGTATAAAATACTCATGATGAAGTCCTTTGCTTGTGCCGCTGTTATGGTAGCAACTGGTTTTGCCTCAATGCACTTTGTGAATTTATCCACTGCGACGAACAAGTGTGTAAACCCTCCTGGCGCTTTTTTGAACGGCCCGACCATATCAAGCCCCCAAACTGCAAAGGGCCAAGAGATTGGAATTGTTTGAAGTTCTTAAGCTAGAAGATGTGTTTGCCTTGCATAGAATTGGCATCCCTCACATGTGCGAACTATGTCTTTAGTGTCTATTACCGCAATTGGCCAAAAGAAACTCTATCCGTAAGCCTTTCCGACTAACGTTCTGGATGCAGCGTGGTTGCCACAAATACCCGAGTGGATTGACTGCAGAATCTGCTTGCCCTCCTTGGGTGTGACGCAACGCAAGAGGGCTCCGAATGCACTTTCACAGGACAGGTCTTCTTCGACTACGAGGAAACATTTGCTTCAACGTTTGATTCGCTCAGCTTCACTGCGATCTTCTGGGAGTTCGTCATCCAAGAGAAATCTAATGATTGGGGTCCGCCAGTCTTGAGAGATAAGTAGTACTTCGCTTGTTGCCAGGACAGGTTCAGCCCCCGACCGTTCAAGCACTGGTTTCTTCTTGACTGATGGCTCCAATAGTTGCTCGACCAAAATCCTAGTCAGGACCACTTCTCGCTTGGATCCCATGTTGGCCAATTCATATGTAGCTTCGTTGTATTGTCGCAGCACATGTATTATCTCCAGCCCATCGAACTTGTTTTCTAGCTTTCATACCTCCTGACAATACGCCACCATATTATCGTCGAGACATATCCAGTCTTTCATGACTTGGTTGACCACGAGTTGAGAATCCCCGCGTACGACCAGTCGGCGGATGCCAAGTGATATGGCAATGCGAAGCCCATGGATGAGTGCCTCGTACTCGGCAACATTGTGGGAAGCGGAAAAATGAATCTGGAGAACGTACTTGAGTTTTTCGCCAGTGGGTGACATCAGCACAACGCCAACCCTTGCACCGCCGATCTATAGAGAACCGTCGAAGTACATCGTCCAGTACTCTAACTTGTCCGTGTTTGTAGTCGTCTGGACTTTTGTCCACTCGGCCACGAAGTCAGCTAGAGCTTGAGATTTGATTGTTGTCCATGATTGAAAGATGATGTCAAAAGCCATAAACTCGACCGCCCATTTAACGATTCTATCAGTGGCCTCGCGATTGTGTAGGACGTCCCCGAGTGGAAATGATGTGACAATAGTTACTTGATGCGACTGAAAATAGTGCACCAACTTCCGGACAGTGATGAGTAGACCATATAACAGTTTCTGGACTTGAGGATATCTCATCTTGGAGTCAGCTAGGACCTCGCTGACGAGGTAGACTGGCCTTTGTATTTTCTGTATATGACCTGGCTCTGATCGCTCGACTACCAGCACCGTGCTGACTACCTGACTGGTTGCCACTAGATATAACAGTAGTGGTTCCTGGGGCATGGGTGATGCCAACACTGGTGGTGATGTGAGAAAATTTTTGAAGTCTTCGAAGGCTTGCTGGGCTTCGGGTGTCTATTGAAAATTGTCCACTTTCTTCAGTAGTTTGAAAAAGGGCATGCCCCGTTCACCAAGTCGGGAGATGAATCGGCTGAGTGCTGCCATGCAGCCTGTCAGCTTTTGGACATCCTTTTGGTTAGTTGGGGGTGCCATGTTCATGATAGCGTTGATTTTTTCTAGATTGACCTCAATGCCTCAATATGATATGATAAAGCCGAGTAGCTTTCCGGACGGTACACCGAAGGCGTACTTTTCCGGATTCAACTTTATTTTGAATCTCCGAAGACTTTGGAAAGTTTCTTCCAAGTCAGCGATGAGGTCTTCCTTGGATTTTTTCTTGATCACCACGTCGTCGACATATGCCTCCACGTTGCATCTGAGTTGAGTGTGTAAACACCGCTGAATTGCTCGTTGATACATTGCTCCAGTGTTTTTCAACTTGAACGGCATAGTGACATAGCAGTATGCTCCAAACGGCATAATGAAAGAAGTCTCCAGGTAGTCTTCCTCCTTCAAGCTGATTTGGTGGTATCCCGAGTAGCATTCGAGAAAGCTGAGAAGTTCGCACCTCGCAGTTGAATCCACCACCTGATCTATTCGGAGTAGACCAACTGGGTCTTTAGGGCACGCCTTATTTAAGTCGGTGTAGTCGACGCACATGCGCCATTTACTGTTCTTCTTCCGAACCAAGACTGGGTTTGCCAGTCAATCCGGGTGGTACAACTCTTTGATGAACCCAGCTACAAGAAGCTTGGTTATCACCTCCCGAATAGCATCTTTGCGATCTTATGCGAAGCGCCATAGTCGTTGTTTGACTGGCTTGGCGTCCGGCTTGACGTTGAGGGAATGCTTGATCACCTCCCTTCATACACTAGGCATGTCGGAAGGTTTCCAAGCAAATATATCCCTGTTCGCCTAGAGGAAGGTGACGAGCTTGTCTTCCTATTTAGGGTTGAGTCTGGTGTTGGATGAGCTCGTCTTCCTATTTAGGGTTGAGTCCGGTCCTGACACCAGCAGTTTTGGAGGGGTCGGAAGTGTCCAGGTTGATCTTTTTTGTTTCAAAGACCGCTGAAATTCCCGACTTGGCTGCTTTTTTTGCCGGGACTTGATTGTCCTCGCTTGCTGTTGTAGCGGCTAGTCAGATGATGTTGCGCCCGACTGCCGCTTCTTGACATTGAGCCAACTCGCAACTCTCCTTGTCGCAGGTAAAGGCTTGCTTGACATCGCTGCGAAGAGAAAGAACTCCGGCTGGTCCTGGCATCTTGAGCATCATGTATGTATAATGAGGCACTGCCATGAATTTGGCTAATGTTGGCCGTCCGAGTATTGCGTGATATGCGGTTTCAAAGTCGGCAACCTCAAAGCAGATATTCTCGGTGCGAAAATTATCCCGCGTGCCAAAAGTAACTAGCAGAGTTATCTGTCTAAGTGGAGTGGAAGATAGGCCGGGGATTACCCCGTGGAAGGGCGTTGTACTCGGCCGTAGCTCGGAGTGAGGGATCTTCATCTCGCCGAGCGTCTTGATGAACAAAATATTGAGAGCACTTCCTCCATCGATGAGAATCTTCTTCAATTTGATGCTTCTGACGACCGGGTCTAGAATGAGTGGGTAACGAGCTGGATGAGTAACCCGATTGGGGTGATCCGCGCGGTTAAACGTGATTGGCATTTCTGACCAACGCAAGTACCAGGGGGCGTCTGCTGAGACCGAGTTGACTTGGCGTGCTGTGGGCTTCTGCTTCCTCTTGGACTTGTATACAGTCGGCCCTCCGAAAATGTGGTTGAGCTCAGCCTGGGGATCTTGGTAGTTGTCGGCTACGCCTGGATCTGGCTTGTCCTTGTCTTTATTGCTACCAGATGTTGAAGTCTACTCGGAAGCAAACTTCTTAAGCATGAAGCAGTCCTCAGCCGCGTGCTTGCCCTTTGAATGAATTGGGCACGACCCGTTCATCACTTTTTAGTTCTCGTCTATCCTTGGGGGTCATGGCCGAGTACGCTCCACGGCAGCCACCATGTTGTCCGACTTGTGCTTGCAGTTGTCGGACTTGTTCTGTGCTGGCTCATCGTTGTCTTTTTTGTCCTTCTGCCAGGGCTCCTTCTTATCATCCATGGCCTCAGCAATTGCATCGGCCGAGTCGGCGTATTTGTTTGCCATGTCAAAAAGAGCCTTGACAGAAGAGGAAGGTTTATGAGTAAACTTGGCAATGAACAAGGTGTCTCTGACTCCCTTACGGAAGGTGGCGATGACGACCTCGTCCTTGGTCATTGGGATTGAATTCCTCCTCTCGGAAAATCTCTTGATGAAATCACGAAGAGACTCGTTCTTCCTGTCGATGCCATGGGCCCCGGGTACCTCATGAGAAGCTATTGGGCCACTCAGATAGAGGATGTGTCTAACCTTGTAATTAGGGATACAATAGGACTCGGCATACATAGCCTTGTACGACAAGGTTAGGATACAGTCCTAGTCGAGAACGTTGTATTCCTAAAAGGAAATCCCTTGGTCAGAGTCCGACTGGGATTCCTACTCTGTAACCCTGTCCCCCGGTATATAAGGGGAGACAAGGCGCCTCCTAAGGGCAAGATCACCAAGATCAAAATCATACAACCTTAAAGGCAATACACCACAACTGGACGTAGGGTATTACCTCATCTCGAGGGCCTGAACCAGTATAAATCGTTCGTCTTTCTTTACAATCCATCAAATTTACGTCTCACAAGCAACCCTATATATTTATTGCCGATACAAAACATCGACAGTTGGCACGCCAGGTAGGGGCTTCGTCGAGATCAGCTTCATCAAGCCTGATGGATCCAATCATGGGAGTCGATGGCATCAACTTCCTCCCTGGGGAAACAATCACCTTCGGGAGCCTCGACTTCGTCGCCAACAAATTCGGCAACCTTGCCCTGTCCGACTTGGACACGATCCGATCGGCCAGGGACCAAGCCGACTCCACGCCAGTCGGCCTACGTAACGCTGCAGCAACCCTCGTCGACATGCTGCGGCAATCTTCAATATATCCGAGTCTAGGGACAACTCTTTCTTTCGGTGTTCGACTCGGACTCGGTTTTGAGCCGGCCGAGATCGGGCTAAGAGAGGAGGAGATCGTCAATCTCCCATTCGGACTCGGCAACGTCGCGGATATCTTCAATCAACATCCGATGTGGCAAACCCGATCCCCTAGAGTCCAACTCGGATACGGCCTAGAGCCGCTCGAGATTGGATCTAGGGAGGTCGGAGATGTAATCACCCCCATCAACTATTCTGACTTTGACTCTCAGTCGGACAGCAGTTTAGCAAGCTTCTCTCCGTCACGTGAAGTATTTATGATATCCAAGGGTTCAACTCCCACTTAGGAGGCACGGCAACGACGAGAACAACAAGAGGAGGAAGCCAGCTGACTACGAGAACAACATGAGGAAGACACAAGACACTTACAGGCCGAGTGTGATGCTTGTAACGACGATCTGCGCAAGGCTGGGTGGACTGCTCAACAAGATATCCTCCAGACCCGAGTCGGCGACCACCACGTTTTCGTAACTCCTCAACAAAACGTTGTGGCCACTGCAACTCTACTGGATACACTATAATTTGGGCCTGATCACTAGACCACCCCGACGATAGCAAGGATTAAAGCCATGATCACCGCTGCTGCATGCCAGCAGCGTCAACAGTCAGGCGACACACTCATACCGACTAACAAGTCGGCTTCTCCAACGGCGATCTCATCTGTCTCAACGCGACGCCGAGCGGCCGGCTCTAGTCAGTCACACATGGAGTCACGCCACACGTCACTCGGCAACCACAATAATAACCGGTGGCATCGACATTAAGATGACTGTCGGGATAACCAAGACGTCCGAGGCCGACTACGACATAATCTTCGGCAAGACATCAACGCATGTGTCGGCGAAGTAGGACAGGGGGTCCCACATGCCCTGGGGACGCGTGGGTCTTCGGCCACGGCAGATCCCCGGGGGGCACCCTTCCACCGGCCCCGGGCTCGTGCCCGGGGCGCAACCGCCTTCGGCCGCCGACGGCCCGGGCTCGTGCCTGGGGCGCGACCGCCGACGGCCCCGGGCACGCCCCCGGGGCATCGTATATATCAGCTCGGCCCCGGGTCCTCTTTGGCCTCGGGCCCGAGCCTTGCCTCCGGGCACTATTCACTGCCTGCCCAGGGCCCACATGTCGGTCCCCGGCAGGCTCTGGACCAACTACTCTGCCACGTGTGGGCGTCTCCCAATGGCCCCCCATGGACACCCGACAGCTGTCAGAAACCTTTTGACTTCTGAGGGAAGAGTGTGCGCTGAAGTCAAGAAGAGTCAGAGGCCCTTGACTTGGAGGCGTGCGCCATCACGTCTCCCCGCTCCATCACATCCCCACGACTCTACCGCCCGCAGCATACCAGCTCCGGCGTGGGCACGGCAGGCGGGGAGGTGAGCGACGGGACGTTCCTCCAACTCCGGCATGGGCGTCGCAGGCGGAGGGGTGCACAGGAGACCTCACCGGAAAATATCTCCTTCCGCGTACCGGCACTGTGGACTCCCCTCGCCTATAAAGGAGGATCCATGCCGTAGACGAACGCAGGCAGCAAGGCTCCAGTCTTAGACAACACAGAGATCTCCTTCTTCCTTAAGTCCGGCCGCTGCTAGAGCGGCCTAAGCACCTCCGAGCTCCCGGAGTTCTCTTTGTAACCACCATACCACATTCATCCACCTCATAGCATACACACAGGAGTAGGGTGTTACGCTCCGGCGGCCCGAACCTGTATAAATCCCCGTGTCTCCTTGTGCGTGCTGTTCAACGTCTTCTCCGCGTATCCTTCTTCTACACCCTGACGCCGGCTTCGCCTGAGAACTACTCCCCTGGCTGAACCTCAAAGGGGGGTCTCCAGACCTCTCGCCGTCGAGGTTTCATCCTCCGACAGCATGACACCGCGAACGCGAGGAAGATGGGCGTTGCCGACTAAAAGACGAGAATGAGCACTTCGGCCTCCACCATGGGCGGTTTCACTGCCGTAGTCGGAGTTGGAGTCCTCACACAAATGAAGGTGTACCGGCCTTCACCCACGAGCTGCAACAAGTCGACTGGCCATCAGGCTTCAAGCCGACTGGAATTGAAAAATACGACGGGAAGACCAACCCCAGGTCCTGGCTCACAGTTTACACTTTGGCGATTCGAGCAGCTGAAGGAGATCACAAGGCCATGGCTAACTACCTCCCAGTTGCTCTAACTGACTCGGCGAGGACATGGATAATAGGACTACCTAAGAGATCAATCGGCTCCTTGGGAGAACTCCGGGAACGCTTCATCACCAATTTCCAAGGAACGTATGAGAGGCCATCTTCCGAGTACGATCTGTATCAGTTGCATCAAAGGAAGAATGAGTCTCTTGGTGATTTCATCAAGAGGTTTTCTGAGAAGAGGAATTCAATCCCAATGATCAAGGATGAGGTCGTGATTGTCGCCTTTCGAAATGGAGTCAAAGATACCCCGTTCATCGCTAAATTCACTCGGAAGCCTCCCAACTCGGTCAAGGCTTTGTTTGACATGGCGAACAAATACGCCGACTCGACCGACGCTGTTGCTGAGGCCTTTGATGACAAAAAAGGCACCCCGACAGAAAGAGCGAAGGACACCGATGATGTGGCCCCGACTAAAGCCGGGCACCGCAAACGCAAGTCGGATGACTTCATTGTGGCAGTCGGTCACAACTGTCTTCAACCTCCTAGAACTGAAGATTATCAGAATGACAAGTGACATATTCGGGGGCTCATAAGCTCAAATGCAAGGATGACATCCCCACTCCTAACTTGTGCAATACCGAACAGCTAAGTCGCTTTCTGATAAATATTCCTCACTTGGCCTCACCAATGCTGTAGCAGCTTACACCTAATAGGTGTACATTCTGTGCATTTTCTGTTGTTGCTCTTAATGATTGCAAAAGTATTTGAGTGGCATAAATTCTGATCTGTGAAACTTTGCTCTATGAAAGACAAACTCAAGTCACCCAAAACGCGTGTCTGGGAAAGAGCCATGAGCCGACTCCCGACGCTAGGGGGCTATGACTAGTCGGGCAGAGTGTAATGTAAGGGGTCAACTACTCGGGGAAATTAATATCAATAAGAGGAGGAACACATATTTACATCTATTGTAAAATACATAAATTTTCTTCGGGTAATTGTTTTCTTCATCAGATGCTACTCATCCGATATGTTTATAATGTAGGGCCAGTTCCGGATACGCGTAACAGGAACTCAGGGCTACGAGCCTATCTCCTACGCTCGGGGGCTGGACCAGTTTGCCTTCATACACTTGGAATGCGATGCTTTAAGAATTACTTGGAATGCTCCACGAGGGCTATTGTCCAAGTACTCGTGCCAGTCAGGACTCGAATGTCACCTTTACTTTGGTACGCTCTATGTGGGCTAATAACCGACCTCCGGCACCAGTCGGGGCTCAGGTACCACTTGGCTGGGTAGGATACGCCCCATGAGGGTTGCTAGCCGAATCCTATGCTAATGCTAGGTTCGGGTGCCTTATTGGGTCACAACTCTGCTAGGTAAGATACGCCCCATGAGGGTCGCCAGCCGAATCCTATGCTAATGCGAGGTTCGGGTACCTTATTTAGCTAATAACCGACCTCCGGCACCAATCGGAGCTCGGGTACCACTCTGCTGGATAGGGTACGCCCCATGAGGGTCGCCAGCCGAATCCTATGCTAATGCAATGTTCGGGTACCTTATTTGGCCATAACTTTGTTGGGTAGGGTACGCCCCATGAGGGTCGCCAGCCAAATCCTATGCTAATACGAGGTTCGGGTACCTTATTCAGCTACAATTTTGTCAGGTTGGATATGCCCCAAGAGGGTCGTCAGCCGAATCCTACGCTAGCGCAGCATTTGGGTACCTATCTGGCAAAAACATGGCAACAAGCCACTACTGGAGCTTTCAATCGGGAACAGCATCAAACCCAGAATCTACGGAGGTGCTCATTATTATTCAAGACTGGAAGACCCCAATCCTTCAATTATAACAAAGCCAAGTAAATCAAGCGACGGAGCAAAACTTTTATCATAGTCAGAGAAGACCTATATCGTCAAAGCGCATCCGAAGTTCTCATGCACTGCGTCACACCTGAGGAGGGCAAGTAGATCCTGCAATATATCCACTCGGGCATCTGTGGCAACCATGCTGCATCCAGAACATAAGTCGGAAAGGCTTACAGATAAGGATTCCTCTGACCAATTGAGGTTACCGACACTAAAATAGAGCTGCGCTGGGTAGGTCGGTTTAGGCCTGTTTATTCGGTAGTAGGCCAAAGATATGAGTTCTTAAATAGCATGCCCTATTAGGACGTCTGCTGGTCGTATTAAAATCACGATGTAAGTGCTATTTTACAAGAACCGATCAAATAATCAGATATGCTTCATGCTAAGCCTACAGCCGGGTGTATACATGCGGGTATCTTGATTATTTACCAGGTATTGAGGATCTATCCTTACAAGGATCAACAGCTGGTCTCCATTAAAATTGGGAATACAGGTATCTCTCAAGCACACCTGACCATATATTGGGTTAAAATCCAAAAAGTGGTACTCGGCTTACGTGCTTAGCCAACAATTGCACTGAGAAAAAATTCTTCCAGCTAACATGACGCTGAAGAGTCTAATTTCTGGGTAGTATACTATTCAGAAAAGACTACAGGGTTAAAGATCTTTGATTTTAAAATTGGGGATACAGGTATCTCTCAAGCACACCTGACCACATATTGGGTTAAAATCCAAAAAGTGGTACTCGGCTTACGTGCTTAACCAACAATTGCACTGAAAAATTCTTCCAGCTAACATGACGCTGAAGAGTCTAATTTCTGGGTAGTATACTATTCAGAAAAGACTACAGGGTTAAAGATCTTTGATTTTATATTTAATTATTTCATAATTAAGCACAAAATCAGGGGCTACACCTAATAGGTGCGCCGATTCGGCGTATACTATTCATAATTTTCTATGAAGCCCCTCAGAGTCTCGTTGCCAGCGACATGAAGCAGGACTTGGAAGAAGAAGCACTCGAACAAAGAGTACTTGGGAGCAATGCACTCGCGAATTCTTCATCGTGGAAGATGAGTACTCGGCATCAGTTATGACTCAACTATGAAGGTCTCAGGGGCTGCTGTCGGTGCCATGGGCCCCGGGCACCTCATGAGAAGCTATTGGGCCACTCGGACAGAGGGTGGGCTTAACCTTATAATTAGGAATACAATAGGACTCGGCATACATTGCCTTGTACAACAAGGTTAGGATATAGTCCTAGTCGGGAACGTTGTATTCCTAGAAGGAAATCCCTTGGTCAGAGTCCGACCGGGATTCCTACTCTGTAACCCTGTCCTCCGGTATATAAGGGGAGGTAGGGCACCCCCTGAGGACAAGATCACCAAGATCAAAATCATACAACCTCAAAGGCAATACACCACAACTGGACGTAGGGTATTACCTCATCTCGAGTGCCTAAACCAGTATAAATCGTTCATGTTCCTTTGCAATCCATCAAGTTTAGGTCTCACGAGTAGCCCTATATATTTATTGCCAATACAAAACATCGATACTTCCTTTGATGCAACTGATATAGATCGTACTCAGAAGATGGCCTCTCATATGTTCCTTGGAAGTTGGCGATGAAGCATTCCCGGAGTTCTCCCCAGGAGCCGATTGACCTCTTTGGAAGTCCTGTTAGCCATGTCCTCGCTGAGTCGGCTAGAGTGACTGGGAGGTAGTTAGCCAAGGCCTTGTGATCTCCTCCAGCTGCTTGGATCGCTAGAGTGTAAACTGTGAGCTAGGACTCGGGGTTGGTCTTCCCGACGTATTTTTCAATTCTAGTCGGCTTGAAGCCTGACAGCTAGTCGACTTGCTGCAGCTCATAGGTGAAGGCCGGTACTCCTTCATCTGTACGAGGACTTCGACTCTGACTACGGCGGTGAAACCGGTCATGGTGGAGGCCGAAGCACTCATTCTCGTCTTCTAGTTGGTGACGTTCGTCTTCCACACATTCGTGGCATCGTGCGTTGATGTCTTACCAAAGATCACATCGTAGTCAGCCTCGGACATCCTAGTTATCCCGACCGTCGTCTTGATGTTGGCGCCGCCGGTCGTTATTGTGGTTGCCTAGTGACGTGTGGCATGACTCCGTGTGCGGCTGACTGGAGCCGGCCGCTCGGCATCGCGTTGAGGCGGATGAGATCGCTGTTGGAGAAGCCGACCTGTTGGTCGGTATAAGATTGTCGCCCGACTGTTGACGCTGCTGATATGCAGCGGCAGTGATCATGGCCTTAATCCTTACTATCGTCGGGGTGGCCTGGTGATCAGGCCCAAACTGCAGTGTATCCAGTAGAGTTGCAACAGCCACAACGTTCTATTGAGGATTTACAAAAACGTCATGGTCACCGACTCGGGTTTGGAGGATTTGCTGTTGAGCAGTGCGCCCAGCCTTGCGTAGCTCGTCGTTGCAAGCATCGCGCTCGGCCTGCAGACGTCTTGCATCTTCCTCCTGTTGTTCTCGCAATCGGCGGGCCTCCTCCTCTTGTTGATCGCGTAGCTGGCATGCCTCCTGAGTGGGAGTTGAGCCCTTGGACACAATAAAGACTTCATGTGGTGGAGAAAATCCTGCCATACTGTTGTCCGACTTAGAGTCGGAAGTAGAGTAGTTGATGGGGGTGATTACAACTCCGACCTCCCTAGATCCGATCTCGAGCGGCTTTGGGCAGTATCCGAGTCGAACTCCAGGGGATCGGGTTTGCCACATCAGATGTTGATCGAAGAAATCTGCAGCGTCACCGAGCCCGGACGGGAGATTGACGATCTCCTCCTTTCTTAGCCCGATCTCAGCTAGCTCGAGGCCGAGTCCGAATCGAACACCAAAAGAAAAGGTTGTCCCTAGACTCGAACATGTTGGAGATCGCCGCAGCATGTCACCGAAGATTGCTGTAGCGTTGCGTAGGCCGACCAGCGCGGAGTCGGCTTGGTCCCTGGCCGATCAGATCAAGTCCAAGTCAGACAGGGTGAGGTTGTCGAATTTGTTGGTGATGAAATCGAGGCTCCTGAAGCTGATTGTGTGCTCGGGAAAGAAGTTGATGCTGTCGACTCCGGTGATTGGATCCATCAGGCTTATCGAAGATGATCTCGGCGATGCCCCTACCTGGCGTGCCAACTGTCGATGTTTTATACTGGCAATAAGAATATGGGGCTACTCATGAGACCTAAACTTGATGGATTGCAAAGGAATACGGAACAATTTATACTGGTTCAGGCCCTCAAGATGAGGTAATACCCTATGTCCAGTTGTGGTTTATTGCCTTTGAGGTTTCTCTGGTGAGATTGTTCTTCTCCGCCCTCAGGGGCGCCCTGCCTCCGCTTATATACTGGGGGACAGGGTTACAGGGTAGGAATCCCAGTCGGACTCCGACCAAGGGATTTCCTTCTAGGAATACAACGTGCCTGACTAGAACTATATCCTTTCCTTGTCGTACAAGGTAATGTATGCCGAGTTCTATTGTATCCCTAATTACAAGATTAGGCCCATCATCTATCCGAGTGGCCCTAATGCTTCTCATGAGGTACATGGGGCCCATGGCCTCCACAGCCAGTGGCCTCGCGGTTGTGTAGGACGACCTCGAGTGGATACGATGTGACAACCGTTACTTGATGCAACTGAAAATAGTGCACCAACTTCCGGACAATGACGAGTAAGCCATACAACAGCTTCTGGACTTGAGGATATCTCATCTTGGAGTCGGCTACGACCTCGCTGATGAAGTAGACTGGCCTCTGTATTTTCTATATATGCCCTGGCTCTGTTCGTTCGACTACCAGCACCGTGCTGACTATCTAAGTAGTTGGCGCCAGATAAAACATTAGTGGTTCCTGGGACATGGGTGATGCCAACACTAGTGGTGATGTGAGAAATTTTTTGAAGTCTTGGATGGCTTGCTGGGCTTCGGGTGTCCATTGAAAATTGTCCGCTTTCTTCAGTAATTTGAAAAAGGGCATGCCCCGTTCACCGAGTCGGGAGATGAATCGGTTGAGTGCCGTCATACAACCTGTCAGCTTTTGGACGTCCTTCTGGTTAGTCGGGGATGCCATGTTCATGATAGCGTTGATTTTCTCTGGATTGGCCTCGATGCCTCGATGTGATACGATGAAACCAAGTAATTTACCGAATGGCACTCCAAAGGCACACTTTTCCGGGTTCAACTTCATCTTGAATCTCCAAAGGCTTTGGAAAGTTTCTTCTAAGTCAGTGATGAGGTCTTCCTTAGCCTTTGTCTTGATCACCACGTTGTCGACATACGCCTCCACGTTGCGCCCGAGTTGAGTGTGAAGACACCACTGGATTGCTCGTTGATAGTCGCACCAGCGTTTTTAAACCCGAACGGTATGGTGACATAGCAATATGCTCCAAACGGCGTGATGAAAGAAGTCTTTAGGTAGTCCTCCTCCTTTAAGCTGATTTGGTGATATCCCGAGTAACAGTCGAGAAAACTGAGTAGCTCGTACCCCGCAGTTGAATGAACCACCTGATCTATTCTAGGTAGACAAAATGGATCTTTTGGGCAAGCCTTGTTTAAGTCGGTGTAGTCGACGCACGTGCGTCATTTACCGTTGTTCTTCCGGACCAGGACTGGGCTTGTCAGCCAATCCGGGTGATAGACCTCTTTGATGAACCCGACAGCGAGGAGCTTGGTTATATCCTCCCGAATAGCATCTTTGCTATCTTGTGTGAAGCACCGTAGTTGTTGTTTGACTGGTTTGGCGTCCAGCTTGACGTTGAGGGAATGCTTGATCACCTCCCTTGGTATACCAGGCATGTCAGAAAGTTTCCAAGCAAATATGTCCCTGTCGCCTGGAGGAAGATGACGAGCTCATCTTCTTATTTGGGGTCGAGTCCAGTTCCAACAAGCGTAGCGTAGTTTTGGAGGGGTCGGAAGGGTCTAGGGGGATCTTCTTTGTGTTGGAGTCCGCTGAAATTTTGAACTTGGCTGCTCTTTTAGCCGGAACTTGATCGTCCTCGTTTGTTGTTGTAGCAGCTAGTCGGACATTGTTCCGCCCGACTGTCGCTTCTTGAGATTGGGCCAGGTTGCAGCTCTCCTTGTCATAGGTGAAGGCTTGCTTAACATCGCTGCGCAAGGAAAGTACTCCAGCCAGTCCAGGCATCTTGAGCATCAGTAAAGACTTATCGGCCAATGGATCAACCTCATCGTCATTTTTCTTCGCACACCATACCCGCTTAGTCCTCTTGTGATGATGATCGGCTTCCTTGTAGTCCCACCATTGTTCTTCCTGTTGCTCCCGGTGCCGTAACCATTGTGCCCTTCTTTTCTGATTCTTTGTAAATATTCCACTAGGACACCACTGAGGATTTTGGAGTTGCTGTTCTTCGCGCAATTCCTCATTATTTTCTTCAAAAAAATTCCTCATGGATCGGCTCTAATCGGCTATGTACCGATGTTCGTTTTTCAATCGGCCGATCTCGTGAAAATCCCTCATGCTCAAAATCCCAAGATCTTGTAACATTACATTCAGGACAACCTCTGATTGATGGCAATCTTATCCTTTGCTCCCAGCAAAACTGAAAGAACGGGCAATTCCAATGTGGATTATACCTCTCCTCGTGTGACGAAGCCCGCTGTTCCTCTTCGCGCCTTGAATATTTATCTACCAGCTGCGATGAAGTAATTCTAGATTTTCTAAATTCCTGATATCTTCCTTCATCGGCTTGATTCATCGATGATCCCGCATAAATCATGTTCACGGGGAATGGATGCCCATCAATTTTCATCGGCTTTTTGTCCTCAAACTTAATCCTTCCCTGTTCGACAGCCGATTGAATCTGTTGCCGAAAAACCTTGCATTCATTGGTATGATGCGATATCATATTATGCCACTTGCAATATCTTTTCTTCTTTAGTTCTTCGGCTGACGGAATTATATGATTTGGCAGAAGCTGTATCTGTTTCTCCTGTAATAGTAGATCGAAGATTTTATCGGCTTTATTGATGTCAAACTCATATCGTTCCTCCTTGCCGATATTCTTCACCCACGGGCATGATACTGATCTCTTATTTCTAGCCCACTCCGCCAATCCAACTTCAGTATCGGATCCTTCATCATCTGAGTCTGATGAATAAACCTGCACTTGAGCAACCTTTCTCTGAAATTTATCCTTTTTTGCCTCTTGAAATCGGCTTTCATGAGCCGATACCTTCTGTACCAGGTGCGCCAAACTTTCGAACTCCTGTGATGAAAACCTCTCTTTAATTGGCGCTAAGAGACCCTGGAAAGCCAAATCGGCTAGATGCCCATCGCTCAGATTCAAACTGTAACATCGGTTTCTAACGTCCCAAAACCACTGGATATATTCTGGTACCGTTTCGTCTGGTCTTTGCCTAACCAATGTTAAATCTGTCAGTCTTATCTCATGGATTCCAGCGAAGAAGTATTTGTGAAATTGTTTTTCTAGATCGGCCCATCCCTGAACTGAATTCGGTGATAATGAGGAGAACCATGTAAAAGCCGATCCAGACAATGACAAGGGAAAAAATCTAACCCTCAGAGCCTCCTCAGCCGATGCTTCTCCACACTGTGCCAAGAATTGGCTAATATGCTCTACTGTAGATATGCTGTCTTGTCTTGAGAACTTAGAAAAATCTGGGACTCTGTATCGGTGTGGCAATGGAACTCTGTCAAACCACTCGGGATATGGATGTCGATACATAAATGTCTACTCTTTTGGTTTTATCCCAAACTGTTCTCTTACTATTTCTGCAACTCTTGCTGATAAGTCTTCTTCCCTTGGGATTTCCTGCTGATATTGTATAGGCGGAGTTTGTAGCCGATTCTGCCTGAGATATTCTCTCTAGTAGTTACTTGAATCGGCAATACCTCCTGGGTAATTCTGCTGATATCCCCCATAATAAGCCGTTTGATGGTATCCCGCAGGAACATCTTGTTGCCCCCCAGCCTGATTCTATGAAAATAAATTTTCCGGTATATCCTTTCTGGGGCCATAAGTAACTTGATTTGGCTCTATCTTTGGTGGGAAATAAACAGGACCTCGAGCAGGCTCTTGAACAATCGATCCATCCATTGCCTTTTTGATGAGGTTGTGCAGCGTGTTCACCAAGATCCCTGATTGATTGATGAGCGCGTGATGTACTGCTTCATTCACCATCTCCTGTAAGGGTTTTATTGGTGGACTCTCAGGTGGTGTACGGCTCGATTCTCCTACCAGAACTGGTTTTGGAAATTGAGATTTTTGAATCGGCCCTTGTCGCGTCATGCCGAAAGATTCCAAGCAGAGTTTCTGAAAATTAGCCATATTCTGCTCAACTTGCTGCTTCTGCTCGTCAGTTAGATCTTCCATGTTGACCGGAATCACGTTGTCTGTTTTGATCTCTTTTCCGGCCATGTCGAAATTCCGGGTCCCACCAGGCGTGCCAAAAACGTGTTGACACCGAAAATCACCGGCAGCGTTAGGAACGAGCCGATGATATGGTTCGGCGCACTAGACACGCGAAGGCCTGGGAGATTTGCTTAACTCCAGTGCAGGTCCTAAAATTCGAGGTTCGTAGGCGTGCCAATCAATTTGACCCTGCAATTGACAAGGAGATAGAAAATATTAGATCAATAAGCCAATCGGCTGGAAGCCGAATTGGACTCGTCTCATCGGCCGATAGCCGATATGGACTATAGCACTTATACATCGACTAGAAGCCGATGATGGCATAGATAGGCAAAATAAACAAACCATGTGGCTAGGAAACCAATAGCAATGTAAATAAACAAACTAGCCGACTACTGACAGAACATGTGTATCGGCTAAAAAGCCGATGACGGTGTAGCGTGCCAAAAACGTGTTGAACAATGCAGTCGGCTTTAATTAATAAAAGGTAATCTATCGGCTAGGTACTCCGATAGAACATTGCATAGACACCCATCGGCTTAACAAGGATAAATCTATAATTATCAATCTAGTAGTTCAAACTTAACTGATGCAACACAGATTAATAATGATAAAAGAATCTCGATGAGCCGATAGATCTAATGCAATCGTGATGTGATATATGGTAACTTATCGGCTATATATCCCGATAAGACACTTGCATAAAATCTATCGACCTAGCTGTCGATGCTTTGCACCGGCAATAATACTATGGGGCTACTCGGCGACCTGGAATTCGGTGGATTGCAGAGGAACACGGGAGAATTATACTGGTTCAGGCCCTCGATGTGAGGTAATACCCTACGTCCAGTTGAGGTGTTATTCCTCTGAGTTGGATTTTTGATCAATGATCTGGTCTTCCCTCATGGGGCGCCCTGCCTCCCTTTATATACTAGGGGACAGGGGTACATGGTAAGGATCCCAATCGGATACGACCAATGGATTTCCTTATTAGAGATAGAATCCTATCCGACTAAGGCTATGTTTCCTTATTGTACAAGGCACAGCCTGCCGGGTGCTATCTTATCTCTAATTACATGAGCTGGCCCATCCTCTATCCGAGTGGCCCATGTGCTGGTAATGAGGTACCCGGGGCCCATGGCTCCCACAGTAGCCCCTGAGACCTTCATAGTTGAGTCACAGCTGATGCCGAGTGCTCATCCTCCACGGTGAAGGTTACCCGAGTGCGATGCTCCCGAGTACTCTTTGTCCGAGTAAGTCTTCCCGAGTCCTGCTTCATGTCAGCTGGCAGCGAGGCTATGAAGGGCTTCATGTAAATATATGAATAGTGTGCGCTGAATAGGCGCACCTATTAGGTGTAGCCCCCGACTTTGTGCTTAATCGTGAAGACAATTAAACATAAAGTCAAAGATCTTTAACCTGGAAGTCTTTCCCGAGTAGATTACTACTGGTATATGAGACTCTTCGGTATCATGTCAACCGGAATATAATTTATAGTCTTGCCGAGTAGGAGACTACTCGTATATAGGACTCTTCGACTTTATGTCAGTCGGAATATGAGTTTATAGTCTTTTCCGAGTGGCGTCCCACTCAAAAGCTAGACTCTTCTGCATCATGTCAGCGGGAATAGATATTTATAGTCTCTCCCGAGTAGTGCACTACTCGAAAGTTAGACTCTTCAGCGTCATGTCGGCTGGAATAATGTTGCTCATGGCAACTGATGGCCATGCATGTAGGCCGAGTACCACTTTATGAAAATAAATCCATTACGTGGTCAGGTGTTCCCGAGAAAGATACCTACATCCCCAATTTTAATGAAGACCAGCTTGTGATCCTTGTAAGGATATATCCTCGAGACCTGGTGGATAAAACAGATACCCAAACATATATGTTTAGCAGTGAGGCTTTCATGAAGCATATCTGTTTACCTCATCGATTCCTGTGGGTAGCACCAGCGCTATAATTTCAACTCAGCCTGCGGGCGGCCCACATGGAGCATGCTACTGTAGGAACTCATGTCTTGTCAGCCCAATACCAACTGTGCAGGCCTGGGCCCATCTAGTTGGTTCAGGCTATAAAAGGATGGGGAGAGAGAAAAAGATTCCATCGTCTTCCCCAAAGCAGCCAATCTCTTCGTCTTCCACCTTCGCGCCTAGCTTTTCGCCTCCCGCCCGGCTAGGGTTAGCAGCAGCTGTTCCCCACCCGGACTCGGGCGATTTCAATCCTCTTCGTTTATTCCAAGCCCCCGATTTGCTTTCCCCCAAATCTCAACACCTCCAGTCATGCCGAAGGCGACGAATCCTACAGGTGCGCCAGGGAGTTCTTGGCCGATCTCGGATTGCGGCTCGGTGAAGCTGAGACGGCTGGAGAGCGAGCTGAAGTTGCCCAGCCAAGAAGTGATCCGTTGGCGATCGGCGAGGGATGAGTCGAGCCCCAACCCCCGGCCTGGTGAAACGGTAGTTTTCGCCTCTTTCTTTGATCGAGGCTTGTGTCTTCCGTCGTCTGATTTCTTCCGCCGCATCCTTGATTTCTACGGGCTGGAGTTGGTGTATTTAAATCCCAACTCGATCCTTCAGATCTCCATATTCGTTACTCTTTGCGAGTGCTTTCTGGGTGTTGAGCCCCATTTCATCCTCTTCCGACACTTGTTCCATGTCAAGCCCCAGCCTTCCAAGAGTAATATCAGTGTGATTGGGGGGGCTGGTCTTCAACTAAGGAGTGATGGGAAGAAAACATATATCGATTTGCCCTTGAAATCTTCTCTGAAGGGCTGGCACAAGGAGTGGTTTTACTGCGCCGATCTAGCTCCTTCCTTGCGCCCGTTTACTGGTATGCCGCCGGCGGTGTTGCCAAGCTGGTCTTCGGAGCCAACCTTTGAAGAACTGGGCCAGGCACATATATTGCTGACAAAGATAGATGACCTCAAGAGGGCCGGCTTGACAGGGCCTTGGGTGGCTCGTCGTTTCCTAACGAGACGCGTCCAGCCGCTGAAGTTGAGAAGCGCTTTCGGCTGGGCCTTCAAAGGTAAACACGATCCCGACCGGGTGAGCAGTGAGACGGCGGACAAGGGGGCAGTGACCGATACCTTGTTCGGCTACTTCTCTGAAGGGGTCGTTGCCACCGAAGATGATAACCGCCGAGTTGCCGCCTATAGCTTCATCCGGCCGCGGACCAAGGTAACCTTCTACCTTCTTCTGTGGTGAACGCCTGTGGAACGGTGATTGTTCAACCTTGCGTGATGGTATCTTGTCGACTTGCTTGTAGTGGCATGAGGAATTTGATGAAGACTCTCGTCCATTGTCTGCGGTCGCGTCGAGGAAGAGGCCGAGGAGTCCCTTTGATGCCCAACCCGACTCCAAGAGAGCGGGGAAGAAGCCGATTTTATATCGGGGCGAGGGGGCCATGACAGCGCGCGCCGTGAGCGGCAGCTTGAAGATAAAGGACACCGCTGCCACAACGCCCACGCGGTCGAGTCCCAGGCTGAGATCAGCAGGCTTGGGCTCGATGTTGTCGTACTCAGCAACAGCGCCGCCAAGGGGCCAACCAGAGCAGAGGCCGATTGGGGCGAAGGAACCCGAACCAACCATACCAGAGTCGAGGCCGACTCAGGCTGATATGCCTCTGCCATCGATGACACCGACCGGGGCGAGTGCCGATGCTAGCGCTTCGTCGGGGAGCGGGCAGGCTGGCAGGAAGCTGAAGTTCTCCAAGAGGTGCGCTACTCCGGGCCTTCTGTAGTCGTTGTATGTTAAAATACAGTCCTGATGTCTTGCTTCGTTGTGCAGGAAGCGGGCCGATATCGACCTCAAAAAGGTTGACCCATCTGCTCCACTTGATGAGTCCGCCCCAGCCGAGCCAGCAGCAGCGGACACACCTGCTGAGCCGGCGGCCAGCTCGGTCGCTGAGACCGAGGTGGCTCCGACAACAGGGCCACTACCGCCACTCGACCAAGAGGTGGCTGTTGAAACTGAGGCCCCAGCCCCCGAGGCACCGTACGTCGCGGACGCGGGGGACGGAACCCCCGAGCCGGTCCCCGATGTTGTAGGGGAAGGCGGTGCCGAGGCCAGGACCCCGTCGCCATCATGGTTATCGTCATCGCCATCGTCGCCGTTGCCGCCGCCGCCGGAGATCCCGCATTTGCCTCGGATCGAAGCTCCCCCACGTGTGATGCCCCGGACCTTCACGTGGACCACTCGCGACGGCACTATGAAAAGCTTCAGGCTCGATGAAGTCGTCGCAAGGAGAGAGCGCGAGAGCCTGCTTCGTGCCGCCATCAACGGGTCCCAAGGGGTCGCGGTATGATTCTTGTAGTGAAGCTCCAGCAATCTTCTTGTCTTGATGTTTGACTATGTCGTCGGTTTGTTCCTTGTCCCGAGCAAAAGCTCGTCGACCGCAACGAGGCGATGACGGAGATCCTGGTCGAGATGGCTCCCCACCTCACGGAATTGCAACAACTCCAGACATTGAAGGCTGAGATGGAGGCGCGTCACACGAGGAGGGAGGCCTGGCTGAAGAGCGGCGCTGATCAGCTCAGGGCTGAGACATGGGCCCTAGCCGAGAAGATCAGAGGTAAAATCCTCGAGCATATCTTCCCGACTGGACCGTTGATGTATTCATCCAGCTATGTCGATCCCGACTGCTCGGTGGTGTCATGACTGCATGATTGGGCTCTTGGATAATCTATGGTGCAGACCTCGAAGCGGAGAGGGAGTCGCAGCTGAAGGAGGCCGAAGAAGCCAAGGCCGAGCTTGAAAGGGTCAAGGCCGACCTGACAAAGGCCAACACCGAGCTTGACCGGGAGAAGTCCGAGTTGGAGAAGGCCGAACTGGAGGAGACCGTGGCCGGGTGGGAGGCCGACTACGAAAGTAAGTCCTCAACCCGACTGTGATCTCAGCCAATACATTAGTCACCCTGTGTGTAGCCGAATCTGACAAGCTTACTTGCCGGCCGATCTGGGCAGGCATGAGAGCCAACGTCCAGGCCCAGTACCGGTTCTACACGGAGGAGATAAGGTCAATCAGGGAGTCACGGGAGGCCCTCGTCGGGTCTGTGAAAGGGCTCCTTGACCCTGTGGATCCCCGCCCAGTGGGGACCAGCTGTAGCAGAATTCCTCAAATAATGGGGCGTCTCGAGGACGCGCCGAGTGCCCTGAAAAGGTACTCAGACGAGCGGGTTGCCGCCGGCGTGGCCCAGACCCTAGCAATGACCAAGTCCATCTACCCGAGGGCGGACATTGAGGCCATCGGGGAGGGATTTTCCGAGGAGACGACGCCCGAGGAAGCGCTGGAGCTGATCTCACAGGCGAAGCCGACTGCTGAAGCGATTACCCGAGACCTGGGTCTGTAAAGGCAATACATTTTGTTGTCGGTGTATATATATGCTTTCATATACGATCATGTGTAAATATATGTGTCGTGCCGCCAAACTTATTATTCGGTTGTCATTAGCTTTACCCGACCATGTAGCATGCACCGAGCTAGTTCGATAGAACTTGATAAAAAAACGTTCGGAGTAAGATGCTGTACTCGGGCGAACGCATCAGTCGTGGCAAGGCTTCATAACCGAGGTGAAATAAGCTTGTATGTTATTGACAGAACACGTATATACATGCAGCCCCCGACTCACTACTCGATTGGAACAAGCGGCGTAGTGAGTCAGGAAAAACTGTGCACATGGAAAATGTAAAACTCAGGTATAGAAAGGACGTAGCTGTTCTATATTCCATGAGTTGGTGATGAGGACGCCGTCTTTGGTCTTCAGTCGGTAGGCGCCTGGCAGCGTGACCTCGGCTATAATGAACGGCCCTTCCCAGATGGGGGATAGTTTGTGCCTGTCCTTGGTGGTTTGTATCTTCCTTAGAACGAGATCCCCGACCAAAAAGGCGCGGCCACGGACATTGCGATTGTGGTAGCGACGCAGGCCTTGAAGATACCTTGCCGACTGGATTGTTGCGGCGTCTCTTGCTTCTTCCAGCTGATCTAATTCGATCAGTCGGGTGCTGTTGGAGTCGTCTTCGGAGTAAGCCCGGACTCGCGGAGAGCCGAACTGTACCTCTGTCGGTAGCATGGCCTCGGTATCGTAGACCAGGAAGAAAGGGGATTGCCCTGTTGCCCAACTAACCGTGGTTCTGAGGGACCAGAGAACGGATGGTAGTTCTTGTACCCACCGACCCGCATATGGTTGTAGTCGGTTGTATATCCTGGCCTTGATGCCTTGTAAGACCATGCCGTTGGCTCGCTCAACCTGCCCGTTGCTCCGCGGGTGTGCCACAGATGCATAACAGATCTTGATGCCGAAGTCGTCGCAGAAATCTTGGAATAGGCCCGCCGCGAACTGAGTGCTGTTGTCGGTTATGATGCGGTTAGGGATCCCAAACCGGTATAGTATACTCAGGATGAAGTCCTTTGCTCGCGCCGCTGTGATTGTTGCGACGGGTTTAGCCTCAATCCACTTGGTGAATTTATCCACTGTGACGAATAAATACGTGAACCCTCCTGGCGCTTTCTTGAATGGCCCGACCATGTCGAGCCCCCATACTGCGAATGGCCAGGAAATAGGGATAGTCTGGAGTTCCTGGGCAGGGAGATTTGTCTGTCTTGCGAAGAACTGGCAACCCTCGCACTTGCGAACGATGTCTTTGGCGTCTGTGACTGCGGTGGGCCAGAAGAATCCCTGCCGGTAAGCCTTTCCGACTAACGTCCTAGATGCAGCGTGGTTGCCACATATGCCCGAGTGGATTGAATGCAGGATCTGCTTGCCTTCCTCGGTGGTGACACAGCGCATAAGGACACCGGATGCGCTCCTTCGGTACAGGTCTTCTCCGACTAGCAGGAAGCTTTTGCTTCGACGCTTGATCTGCTCGGCTTGACTGCGATCTTCTGGGAGTTCATCGTCCAGGAGGAATTTGAGAACAGGACCCCTCCAGTCTTGACATATGTGCAGCACTTCGTCGGTGGTCGGGGTAGGCTCGCCTCCCGACTGCTCTTGTGCCGGTTTCTTCTTGACTGATGGCTCCATAAGTTGCTCGATAAAGATTCCAGTCGGAACCGCTTCTCGCTTGGATCTCATGTTTGCCAGCTCATCTGCCGCGTTGTTGTATTGACGCAGGACGTGTGTGATTTCCAGCCCGTCGAACTTGTTTTCCAACTTGCGGACCTCCTGGCAATATGCCGCCATTGTGTCGTCGAGACAGGTCCAGTCTTTCATGACTTGGTTGACCACGAGTTGGGAGTCTCCGCGCACAACCAGTCGACGTATGCCGAGTGATATGGCGATGCAGAGCCCGTGAACAAGAGCCTCGTACTCGGCGACGTTGTGGGAAGCCGGGAAGTGGATTTGTAGTACGTACTTCAACTTTTCGCCAGTGGGGGATGTCAGTATGATCCAGCCCCGCACCGCCGATCCGTAGGGAACCGTCGAAGTACATTGTCCAGTACTCTAGCTTTGTTGTTGGTGTTGGGAGTTGAACTTCTGTCCACTCGGCCACGAAGTCGGCTAGAGCTTGAGATTTGATAGCTGTCCGTGGCTGAAAGGTGATGTCAAACGCCATCAGCTCGAGTGCCCATTTAGCGATCCGGCCGGTGGCCTCGCGATTATGAAGGACATCCCCGAGTGGAAACGCTGTGACCACCGTTACTTGATGTGCTTGAAAGTAGTGCACCAGCTTTCGGACTGTGATGAGTAGGCCGTATAGCAGCTTCTGGACCTGCGGGTATCTTGTTTTGGAGTCGGCAAGGACCTCGCTGACAAAATAGATTGGCCGTTGTATTTTCTGAAGATGACCCTGTTCGGATCGCTCCACTACCAGCACCGTGCTGACTACCTGTGTTGTTGCTGCCAGATAAAGCATTAGTGGTTCCTGAGGCAGAGGTGACGCCAGCACGGGGTGATTGAGGAATTCTTTGAAGTCTTCGAAGGCTCGCTGGGCTTCCGGGGGTCCATTGAACGTGTCCGCCTTTTGAGGAGCTTGAAGAAAGGCATGCCCCGTTCGCCCAGTCGGGAGATAAACCGACTGAGTGCCGCCATTCAGCCTGTCAGCTTCTGGACGTCTTTAAGGTTGGTCGGGGCGCCATGTTCTTGATGGCGTTGACTTTCTCCGGGTTAGCCTGCGCGGGTGCGAGACGATGAAGCCGAGTAACTTCCCAGATGGCACCCCGAAGGCGCACTTGTCCGGGTTCAACTTCATCTTGAATCTTCGAAGGTTTTGAAGGTTTCTTCCAAGTCGGCAATGAGGTCTTTTCTGGACTTGGACTTGATCACCACATCGTCGACGTAGGCTTCCTCGTTGCGCCCGATCTGAGTGTGCAACACCGCTGAATAGCCCTTTGGTAGGTTGCGCCTGCGTTTTTCAGACCGAACGGCATTGTGATATAGCAATACGCTCCAAACGGCGTGATGAAAGATGTTTTTAAACAGTCTTGTTCCCTCAAGCTAATTTGATGATATCCCGAGTAACAGTCGAGAAAACTGAGTAGGTCGCACCCCGCCGTGGAGTCAACCACCTGATCTATCCTGGGAAGACCAAATGGGTCCTTGGGGCACGCTTTGTTGAGGTCGGTGTAGTCGACGCACATGCGCCATTTACCGTTTTTCTTCCGGACCAGGACTGGATTGGCCAGCCAGTCCGGGTGGTAGACTTCTTTGATGAAGCTGGCTGCGAGGAGCTTGGTGATTTCCTCCCGGATGGCGTCCTTGCGGTCTTGAGCGAAGCGCCGCAGCCGTTGCTTGACCGGCTTGGCGTCTGGCTTTACGTGTAGGGCGTGCTCGATCACCTCCCTTGGTACGCCCGGCATGTCGGACGGTTTCCACGCGAAGATATCTTTGTTGGCTTGGAGGAAGGTGACGAGCGCGTCTTCCTATTTGGGGTCGAGTCCGGTCCCGACTAAGGCAGTCTTGGAGGGGTCGGAAGGGTCCAGGGGGATCTTCTTCATGTCAGAGTCCGCTGAAATTCCCGACTTCGCTGCTTTTTTCGCCGGAACTGGATCTTGATCAACTTCAGATGTAGTGGCTTGCCGGATGCTGTCGCGCCCGACTGCCGCTTCTTGTGTTTGAGCCAGCTCGCAGCTCTCCTTGTCGCAGGTGAAGGCTTGCTTAGCGTCGCTACGGAGGGAGAGGACTCCTGCTGGCCTGGGCATCTTCAGCACCATGTACGTGTAGTGCGTATCGCCATGAATTGGCGAGGCCGGTCGTCCGAGTATCGCGTGATACGCGGTCTCGAAGTCGGCGACCTCGAAGAGATGTTTTCTGTACGGAAGTTGTCCCGCGTGCTGAAGGTCACCGCAAGGTATCTGCCCGAGTGGGGTTATGACAAGCCGGGGATTATCCCATGAAAGGGCCGTGCTCGGCCGTAGCTCTGAACGAGGAATTCTCATCTCGTCCAAAGTCTTGGCGAACAGGATGTTGAGCGCACTGCCTCGTCGATGAGGGTTTTCTTCAGCCTGATATTTCTGACGACCGGTCTAGACGAGTGGGTATCGTCCCGGGTGGGAAACCCGATATGGGTGATCTGCGCGTTGAAGGTGATGGCCATCTCTGACCAGCGCAGGATTGGGGGTATCCGTTGTGGAGACCGGGTTAATGTCCCGCTGATAGCTTCTGCTGCGCTTGGCTTCGTACGCGATGCCCCCCGAAGATATGGTTTGAGTTCAGCTTGGGGGTCCTGGAAAATCATCAGCCGGACCCGAGTCTGGCTTGTCCTTGCCTTGTCGGCGCCAGACGATGAAGCTTGCTCGAGGCAAACTTCTTGAGCAGTGCAGTCCTTGGGCGCGCCGTGCCCTGGGTGAAAGGGCAAGGCCCGCTCATGACTTTCTGATAGTCGTTGTTCCGCTGGGCCGCGATCGACTGCGCCCATGTGGCCACCTCGTTGTCCGACTTCCGCTTGCGGCTGCCAGGCTTGTTCTGAGTGGCTCGTTGTCGGCTTTCGCCCTGTTGTCTTTTGTCGGGCTCCTTCTTCTCGTCGAAGGCCTCTGCGACGGCTTCAGCCGAGTCGGCGTATTTGTTGGCCATGTCGAAGAGAGTCCGGACAGTGGATGGTGGCTTCCGAGTGAACTTCGCGATGAGCGGGGCGTCTTTTACTCCCTTGCGGAAGGCGGCGATGACGACCTCGTCTTTGATGCTTGGGATTTGGTTGCGCTTCTCGGAAAACCTTTTGATGAATTCACGTAGAGACTCGTTCTTTTTCTGATGCAGCTGGTAAAGGTCGTGCTCGGAAGCCGGTCTCTCGTAGGTCCCCTGGAAGTTAGCGATGAACCGCTCCCTGAGTTGTCCCCAGGAACCGATCGACCGTCTTAGGAGGCCTGTCAGCCATGTCCTCGCCGAGTCGGATAATGCGACTGGGAGGTAGTTAGCCATGGCTCTGCTGTCGCCCCTAGCAGCTTGAACTGCTAGGACGTAAACGGTGAGCCAGGACTCTGGGTTGGTCTTGCCGTCGTACTTTTCGATTCCGGTAGGCTTAAAGCCGACTGGCCAGCGGATGTCCTGTAACTCCCGAGTAAAGGCTGGAATGCCTTCATTATCGTGAGGACTTGGGCTTCGGTTTTGGCGGTGTAGCCGCTCGTAGTGGAGACCGAAGCGCTCGTGTTCATCCTCCAGTCGGCGGCGTTCATCCTCTTCGCGTTCTTCGCGCCGGGCCCTTAGGGTGTGGCGAAGATCGCGTTGTAATCGCAATCGGAGGTCTTGATTGGGTCGGCGGTCGTATTGGTGACGCCGCCGGTTGTCGTAGTTGGTATTGCCGAGTGTTGTTTGGCGGGACTCTTCGTGCTGCCGGGTGGAGCCGGCCGCGCGTCGTCGTGCCGATGCAGATGACTCCGCCGCTGGAGAGCCCGTTCGATGGGTCGGTATGTGAGTGTTGCCTGACTGTTCTTGCTGCTGGCAGGCGGCAGCAGTAATCATCGCCTTGATCTTGGTGATAGTTGGTGTGGCCTAATGATCCGGCCCAAGCTGGAGCGTGTCCAGCAGAGTTGCGGCGGCCACGACGTTCTACTGTGGCGTGACGAAGACATCGTGGTCGCCGACTTTGGTTTGGAGGATTTGCTGCTGGGCGGCTCGCCCAGCCTGTCGAAGCCCATCATTGCGAGCTTGTCGGTTGGCCTCCTCTTGTTGTTGTAGTCGGCGTGCCTCCTCTTGCTGCTCCTCTTGCAGTCGGCGCACCTCGGAAGGTGGTGTTGAAGCCATGAAGATCTCGCGGGGGAGGAGGAAGCTTGCCAAGGTGGAGTCCGAGTTGATGCTCGAACCACCATCCGACTTAGTGTCGGACTCCGAGTAGTTTATCGGAGTTAGGACAACTCCGACCTCCCTAGATCCAATCTGAAACGGTGCATGACCGTGTCCAAACTGAATCGCTGGAGGTCGGGTCTGCTGCGCGGGTTGTAGATGCACAGCGTCGCCGAATCCGTACGGGAGATTGACGATCTCTCCCCCTCTCGGCCTAACCCGCACTGGCTCAAGGCCTAGCGCGAGTCGGACGCCAAAGGAGAGAGTTGTCCCGATGTCCGGCGATGTGAGGGACTGTCGTAGTAGATCGTCGAAGGAGATGGCGACGTCCCTGGGGCCGACTGGCGCAACGCCGGCTAGCTCCTCAGCTGGCAAGATCGGATCTGCCTCAGCCAAGGAAAGGTTGCCGAGTTGATCGGCGACGAAATCAAGGCTCCCGTAGGTGATGGTGTCTCCATTGGAGAACTTGTCGCCCTTGACTCCGTTGATGGGATCCATCGAATCTGTTGATGAAGAATTCGCCGGGCCCCTACCTGGCGCGCCAACTGTCGATGCTTTGCACCGGCAATAATACTATGGGGCTACTCGGCGACCTGGAATTCGGTGGATTGCAGAGGAACACGGGAGAATTATACTGGTTCAGGCCCTCGATGTGAGGTAATACCCTACGTCCAGTTGAGGTGTTATTCCTCTGAGGTGGATTTTTGATCAATGATCTGGTCTTCCCTCATGGGGCGCCCTGCCTCCCTTTATATACTAGGGGACAGGGGTACATGGTAAGGATCCCAATCGGATACGACCAATGGATTTCCTTATTAGAGATAGAATCCTATCCGACTAAGGCTATGTTTCCTTATTGTACAAGGCACAGCCTGCCGGGTGCTATCTTATCTCTAATTACATGATCTGGCCCATCCTCTATCCGAGTGGCCCATGTGCTGGTAATGAGGTACCCGGGGCCCATGGCTCCCACACTAGCAGGAATAATTTATCGCTGGTAGTTTAGTAGGTCGGACCTAACCGATGCAGCATAAACTGACGATAAATTACACCCAGTAAGCCAATAAATCTATGCACGCTTGATGTGATATATCTACTCGGACTATGAGATCAAACCTAACTGATGTAGCCATAGACAGAACAGATATATCGTGGTAAGCCGACTACCGTAGACCGACTAGAATATTGGACCTAACCGAGGAAGTCCTAGCCGATACGATAGTCGGGGTAACGAGACTTACCCTCTCGCAGGAGTTCGGACCTAACCGATGCAGCTCGGCTCGAGAAGCAAGAACCCGTCGAAAAGGGTGGCGATGCGCCGAATTTGTATTGATCTGTGAGATTCTTTACATGGTACCTGGGCATACATATTTATACCCCGAGTTGATACAGTCCTGATCGGATACGAAACAGGAGTTTTCTAGCTATAAAAGGAAAATTAACAAGCCCTGATCGGACACGAGATTAGGTTTCCTAAATATTATTATCTCTGCCTAATTTACAGATAAGATATTAACTGCCTTCCCGTGGTCTTCACGATTCCTTCTTGAATTCGGTTTCCTCTGGATTTAATTCCCGCCAGTTAACCGTGATTTTTCCTTAACTGAATCCAATAAAGATCCGTACCAAATTTTGGCGTTAACAGGCGGTGAAACCGCTTATGGTGGAGGCCAAAGTGCTCATTTTCGTCTTCTAGTCGGCGACGCTCATCTTCCTCGCATTCTCGGCGTCGTGTGTTAATGTCTTGCAGAAGATCGCGTCGTAGTCGGCCGCGGACATCTTGGTTATCTCAGCGGTCGTCTTGATGTCGGCGCCGTCAGTCGTTGTTGTGGTTGCTGAGTGACGTGTGGCGTGACTCCATGTGCGGCTGACTGGAGCTGGCCGCCCGGCGTCGTACCGAGGCAGATGAAACCACCATTGGAGAAGTTGTCCTGTTGGACGGTATGAGGGTGTTGCCCGACTGTTGACGCTGCTGGCATGTAGCAGCGGTGATCATGGCTTTAATCCTTGCTATCGTCTAGGTGGCCTAGTGATCAGGCTCAAACTGCAGTGTATCCAGTAAAGTTACAGCGGCCATAACGTTCTGTTGAGGAGTGACAAAAACTTCATGATCGCCAACTCAGGTTTGGAGGATCTCCTGTTGATCCATGCACCTAACCTTGCGCAGATTATTGTTACGAACATCATGCTCGGCCTGCAGGCGTCTTGCGTCTTTCTCCTGTTGTTCACGTAGTCGGTGGGCTTCCTCTTCTTATTGATCACGTAGCCGACGCGCCTCCTGAGTCGGAGTTGAGCCCTTGAATGTCATAAAGACTTCACATGGTGGAGAAAAGCTCGTCGAAGTGCTATCCGACTGAGAGTCGGAGTCGGACTAGTTGAGAAGGGTGATAACGACCCCGACCTCTCTAGATCTAATCTCGAGCGGATCTAAGCTGCATCCGAGTTGAATTCCAAGGGACCGGGTTTGCCGCGTCAGATGTTGATCAAAGATATCTACGGCGTTGCCATGTCCAAATAGGATATTGACGATCTCTTCCTCTCTTAGCCCGAACTCGGATGGCTCGAAGCCAAGTCCGAGTCGAACACCGAAAGAAAGAGTTGTCCGTGGACTCGGGCATGTTGGGGGTCGCCACAGCATGTCGCCGAAGATCGCTGTAATGTTGTGTAGGCCGACTAGCATGTAGTCGGCTTGGTGCCAGGCCGATCGGATCAGATCCAAGTCGGATAGGGTAAGATTGCCGAATTCGCCGGCGACGAAGTCGAGGCTCCCAAAGCTGATAGCCTGCCCGAGGGAGAAGTTGACACCGTCGACTTCGGTGATTGGATCCATCAGGCTTGATGAAGATGATCTCGATAAAACCCCTACCTGGCGCGCCAACTGTCGATGTTTTACACCGACAATAAGAATATGGGGCTACTCGTGAGACCTAAACTTGATGGATTGCAAAGAAACACGGAACAATTTATACTGGTTCCGGCCCTCGAGGTGAGGTAATACCCTACTTCCAGTTGTAGTGTATTGTCTTTAAGATTTCTCTAGTGAGATTATATGAGTTGCTTGATTCTGCTCTCAGGGCCTCCTTGCCTCCCTTTATATACCGAGGAGATAGGGTTACACGGTAGGAATCCCAGTCGGACTCTAACTAAGAAATTTCACTCTAGAAATACAACATGTCCAACTAGAACTATATCATTTCCTTGTCATACAAGATAATGTACGCCGAGTCCTATTGTATCTCTAATTACAAGGTTTGGTCCATCCTCTATCCAGGTGGTCTTAATGTCTTTCATGAGGTACTCGGGGCCATGGTCTCGACAAAATTTCAAAAATTTGCATCAAATTTGAAAGGCAAATTTTAAATGAATATGTAGTTTGAAAGTTGTGGGTTTTGCAGTAACCATGTATTCACCTTCTGTCAATATTGTCACTTCATGCAAAAATTGTCGCATTTCGTTTAGTATTTAAAATTTCATTTTTGAAATTTGAAATTTGTTCAAAATTTAAACTTTCGGTTTTCAAATTCAGTGAAAATTTCCAAAATTTTGTGATTACGTATTTCAGCCACTCTAATATTTTTTATAACTGAACATTGTTATTTAGTGAGGACATTTATCGTTTTGTAGTATAAATTAGGGTGAACATGGTCATTTATGTAAAATTTAACGGTCAACTTAGATAATATGTATAGGATCAATATAAAACTCAGGGATAGAAAAGGAATTGAGAAATTAGCTAAAAATTGAGAGACATACAAAGAATTTTCTCCATCCTGTATTACATAATCAAAGCTGGCCAAGGACCAGCACTGCCATGGAAAAGCAAGGTAGAGCTGAGCAAATACAGATTCAAAGTTTGACATTGGGTTCTCCGTGGCAAGCCATCAAAAGTAGGCCGAGCAGTGGTTTGAAACGTTCTGAACCGTAAAACCAAGTAACCAACTCAAACCAGTCCACTAATACCACCAACTGTGAACCGCTGAAACCCGTCTAAGGGACACATTTTCTTCCAAAATTTTGTCAAATATAAATACAATATAATAATTATATTAAATTATAATATAACTTAAATATAACTATAATATAACTTGAAAATATAACTTGAATGTAACTAGGACGTAATATTCAAAAAACCCTTGGTAGCACAGCGGTAGCGTGCTGCTCACTCCATGCGCAGCTCGCGGGATCGAATCCTCTCACCACACGCATTGTTTTCTCTTTAATTTCTATCGATAAATATCTAGCAAAATTGACAGGAGCTGCACCTACAATCATAGGTGGCCAAATGGGTTGGGTTGAGATGTGCCGGCCAGGGCACGGCTGCACTATATAGCCAGCCTCAGCGCGGCACGACACGCTAATCCTTATGTCATGTTGATATGGCCGATTTTGTAGTATCATGCTCGGGTCGGCGCCTCAGTTTGTGAGCCGCCATGACATGGCCAGCCCACCTAATTTTTTCTCATAATTTTCTCTTTTTTCCATTTTCCCAGTTTTTCACCATGTTTTTCCTAATTTCCGCCACATTTTTCCTAATTTCCCCTTTTTTTCCTTTTTTTTTTATTTTTCTTTTCCCCCTGTTTTTTCTGTCTCACACCTCAAAGTTTCATGGGCCATACGTGCTGTTGGGTCGCCACCGGCCCAGAGGTCTCCACCGTGCTTGTGCTGGTCCAGCACGACCCGGCTCATTTGATCGTGCATAGGCTTTGGCATCAGCATCTTGGCCGGCAAGACATGGCCTGCTAAGCAAGGTGTGCCTAATCAGGCCATGCTGTGGGTCGGACCGACCCGACACGCCCATTCGGCCATGCATACCTGCCATACGGCAATGCCCATTGCCCAACCCCACGCCACAGCAAGGATATTTCCCTATTAGCGCACAAGCCCTTAAGTGTATTATTTTGTATGTAGCAAAAAGAATTGTATTCCTCCCCTGTTTCATATTATAAGATATTTTAACTTTTTTTTAAAAGTCAAACTTGTTTAAGTTTAACAAAATTTCCAAAACAAAACAAATATACTACTAAAATATATTCAATATGGATTTAATGAAACTACTTTGGCTTTGTAAATATTGCTACATTTTGCTATAAATTTGATTAAACTTAAAGAGATTTGACTTTAAAAAAATCAAAATATCTTATAATATGTAACGAAGGGAGTATCTTGTATGCAACAAAAATAATCGTGTAACACAGACGACTCCTTCATTTCATAAGTTTCCAGGCTTTACATTTCAGTGCTAATATATTAACCAGGTTTTTTTTTTCTGTGCAAATGCAGTGCACATCTCTTCCACATCGTACTTCACACATGAAAAATTTTGGGTTGGTTTCACTCATAACACGATTAAAAAGGGTTCTTTTACCACTCTCAAGGCCAAGTACTGCTTGTTGCTCAACTGATTAAAGGGGAAACTAATTTAAGCCCAAATCCATGTCCCAACTAAAGGCTCCTAATTCTAACCTCCTGGTCCTTGGCGTTTCATTTAGAACCAAAACTAAAATAATGCCGCACCACTGCCAGTTTTTGTTGTGAACTAATGAAGTTTAAATTGAAGACCGAACTGTGAGAAGTTAAAAACCATTTACACAAGGATCGGTTTGCGGTTTATTTTTGCGCACCACTAATCACCGGACTGAACGTCTCGGGACATACAAATCACAGGCTTCAGGGGCGAGGAACAAACCATGAACTCAGATATCTGACCAATTGAAACATACTAGGTCATATAAGCAGTATTAACTATTAAATTATCGTTATTTGGAGAACTGACACAAAATAACAATTAAAACAGAAAAGCTTTGATATCTTCTACGGACTAGGATAAACCCAGTCGACTCGCAGACTATGGCCATCAACATAGTAGCAGTTAAGCTCATCGATAGCCTTCTCTGCATCCTCATGGCGCTCGAACACCACACAACCAAATCCCCCGCACACCTCGCCGTCGTCGCGCATCGCAGCATGGTACATGCGCAGCGGCCCAAACTGGGCGAACAGCCCGGTGAGCCGCCCCGCGCAGTGGCAGCACGACGCCGGCAGGTTGGTAGAACTCGCGGCGCCTGGTGGCGATCCTGTCCTGCCTGGTGGGCCTTTTGAACCTAAACATTTGGTGGGGTTTGAGTACTTCGTCGTTCAAGACGGTCAGCCGTGCTCTGCAGGGGACGTAGGAGGCCGGGGACAGGTAGTTGTAAGGGCACTTCAGCTCCGAATGTTCATCCTCCTCGTCTCCACAGATGCAGCAGAATTCAGCATCTGGATCCCTCCAAAAGATCGTAGAAGTAGTGGCACCTGTTTTCAAGTTTCATCCATGTCCCATGAACCAGCACGGACAAAAAAAAATCGCAGCTGGTTAGCAATTCAACTTTCATGGTTGCAAGATATGCAAGCGTATATATTATTATGCAGACAAGAACATTGCACGGAGCTTCATCAATTATATTTCATCAAATAAGACAGCGGTAGTTAGTAAGTCAGTACATACTTTCCCATGGATCTTGATTTCTGATGTCCTCTTCCGGCTTTGTTTGACTCTTCAAGTAATCTGTTTCATCTGAAAGTTTACTTTCCCATGGATCTTGATTTCTGATGTCCTCTTCCGGCTTTGTTTGACTGTTCAAGTAATCTGTTTCATCTGAAAGATGCACAGGGCGCATACCAATGGTTAGAAACTAGCCAACCTGAATTGAGTCAACCAAACTGAAATATGTTGTTTGAAGAGACTGCAGAGCCCATGCACCCAATCAGTCATATATGCACCCAATCAGACAGATATATTGCTCAAGAACATACCAATCAGCCTTGTGATATGGAGCAGAGGTGAGAAATTTTAGCAGTATTATTTGCAGAAATTGAGATGAAATAGATGCAATTTCATCTGGGCACTGCAGATGCAGTCTCTGGCTGTCAGTACTATTCAGTCTAAACTTATATCCGCCACACAGTAGGAGTACGAGGCTGGATCGATGTTAATGTACGTACGCCCCGGCTCGAACGGCGTCGTGTCGTCAAACACGGCTGCGGCGGCATTGACTGCGAACCCGTACCCGCCGCCGGCGGCCGACGATCTTTCTCCCGCCAATAGGGAGGCCGACGATTTAACCTTCCCAACTTTGGGAAGACGAATCCGATCAGTCGTGTGCAGCTGTTCTGAACGACGGCGCAACCTAATGGCAGGAATTAGGGCAAAAAAAAAAAATCAAGAACGCACCTTGCCGCGCAGGCCGCTGCTTCTTCTCGGAGATGTTCATCTTCACCTCATCCGCGGCGGCCTTGCTCTTCTTCCTCCTCCTCGCCCTGTCTCCCGGCGCCGGCGGAGGTCATCTCCTGCTGTCGCTTCCTCGGCTCTTCGCTCCGCTGGGCCTCCTTTTCTTCTTCGCCTCCCCTTGTAGACCGGGCTGACCTTTTCCAGGCCCACAGCCCACTAAGGAAGGAATCATTATGACTCGTAGTCGTTGCCTTCATTTCATTTTTTTTAAAAAAAAATCTTCTAGACATTTTACTAGAAACAAGACAAGGGTCTGTTCATTTTGTTGCCAAAACAAATTTTACTAAATTTTGGCTTTATTAAAATTTGGTAGGGTAACAATAGAAACATTAATTACCTCCACTCCTAAAGGCTTGGTAATTCTAGAATCTTTCTCTCACAAAAAAATTGAGCAAAGGTAACAAGCCAAATGCAACTTACACATCTTAACCTTACCAAATATTGACAATACCAAAATTTAGCACAATCAAAAGATGGTGGGAATGATTTAGGCATCAAAGTTGCACCGCCATTAAGACTTTCATAGCACATTGGAGGCACCTCCATAGATGTATATAGGGTGGGAAAAATAAAACCGAACTAAAAAGATAGGGATTGAGACCTTAAAGTTCGGTCTCAGCACCTAACGGACCAAATTTTATTCGGCCAATTCGGATAGTACCCTCGCTTAACCGAAATGACCAAATTAGCCCAATAGGCCCACTATGATCACAGGTGAACTCTAGCCTATCCTCCCTCCTCAGGCCTCATGCACGCAACAGCAACCGCATCCCCTCACCGCCCGACACCAGCCGCCTGCGCTGCTCCTCCGCGCCGGCGTCGGCCGCATCCTGCCGCCTCGGGCCTTCGCGCCAACGCCGCAATCCGCCGCCTTGGCTCCTCCACGGCGGCGCGCTGCCCGCCGCCTCGGGCCTCCGTGCCTGCTCTAGCCGCTTTGTGAATTTTTATAATTTTTTTTTTTTTGCATCTCTAAAACTGTATGATTTCTGTGATATTTTTCATCTTTGGAATTTCGGTCGTGACTAAGACCGAGTGCTCGGTCTTCAATTATGTTCAGGACCGATTGGTCTTGAGTTTTTAAATACCGAAATTTTACTAAAGACCGAATTGCTCGGTCTGACCGAATGGCTACCCTTATGTGTACATGCTGGCGTGTTCTTTCTTGAGGATTGAAAGGACAGAGTAACACGCACGCTTTTCCAACTCATGTGATTTTTACAAAAAATCTTTTTTATATATATATATATATATATATATATATATATATATATATATATATGATTTTTTTATAATATTGTTTTAATCCATTTTTCAATTTCATACTAATTAATCTGTTTGTTTGTAGCCTCGAATAATTATCACATATTAGAACATGGACATATGTGCGCACATGTCTTATTCCACATTAATTTTGTATGTTTTATTTTTTCTTTTCTTTTAAACTTTTTACCGGTTTTTATCATGTTTCAGTTGCACAGTTGTTTAACTATGTTTAAATGGAGAATTGCTAATATGCCATGTAGTTGCGTGGCTTTATCGACTTCACAAAGTTGAGTTGCTTTACAGATTTGCCAGATAGGGAAAAATATGAGAACATCCACCTCAACTACGTGGAAAATATGCAAAGCCAATCAACTTTGAGACTAAGTTAAGAAAACCACCTCTCCCATCTTTAAATACCAACACCAAGCAACCCTTGCTCGGTGCAGACTGATAAAGCACAAAAATACTGAAACTATAACGAACATATATCCATAAAAACAGCTGGTTCGCCCAACAGGTGTCTTCCTAAAACAAAAGCTCAACACACTGTCACACAAGAATAATATAACAGTGTTGCATGTGTAAGTAAATTAGATACAAGGATAAGCCCAGTCGACGCGCAGCTTGCGTCCATCGATGATCCTGCCATTTAGACCCTCGATGGCTCTTTCTGCATGCTGTCGACTCCAGTAGATGGCGTAGCCAAACCCCCTGCAAAATCTTCCGCAGCTAGAGCATCTCCAGCAATAGCCCCTATTTTAAAGCCCTCAAATGTTAAATGGGGGCTACCCCTATTTCCTTTAGACCCCAAAAATGCTCCGAACTCCAGCAACAGCCCCCATTTTTCAGCCCCTATTTTATTTTCTATTATTTTTTACCGTAGACTATATATATATGCCTAGTTTATATATATATATATATATATATATATATATATATATATATATATATATATATATATATATATATATATATATATATATATATATATATATATATATGCAGCAGCAGCAGGCGGTGGGCGAGGGCGGCGGGCAGGACGGCGGCGCGGCAGGAGGGCGGCGACGGCGCGGCGCAGGAGAGCGGTGACGGCGCCGCAGGAAGTCGGCGGGTAGGGCGGTGACGACACGGCAGGAGGTCGGCGACGGCGCGGCGCAGCAGGGCGGCGCAGGAGGTCGGCGTGCAGGGCGGCGGCGTGGCAGGAGGGCGGCGACGGCGCGGCGCAGGAGCACGGCGATGGCGCGGCTGGAGGACGGCGAGGCAGGAGGTCGGCGACGACGCGGCGCAGCAGGGCGGCGCAGGAGGTCGGCGTGCAGGGCGGCGGCGCGGCAGGAGGGCGGCGACGGCGCGGCGCAGGAGCACGGCGATGGCGCGGCTGGAGGGCGGCGAGGCAGGAGGTCGGCGACGACGCGGCGCAGGGCGGTGCAGGAGCACGGCGACGGCGCGGCGCAGGAGCACGGCGATGGCGCGGCTGGAGGGCGGCGCGGCAGGAGGTCGGCGACGACGCGGCGCAGCAGGGCGGCGCAGGAGGTCGGCGTGCAGGGCGGCGGCGCGGCAGGAGGGCGGCGACGGCGCGGCGCAGGAGCACGGCGACGGCGCGGCGCAGGAGGCCGACGGGCTCGAGAAATTGTCGTAGGCGCCAAAAAAACGTCGATAGGGGCTGTGGTGTAGAGCCCCCAGGACTGGGGGCTTGGGGACTGGATTTGGGGGTCTCCTCATTTTAGGGGTCCTATTAGGGTCCCTGCTGGACCTAGTTTTTTTGTCCCACCACCCAAAAACTGTTTGAGTGCTGTGTTTAGGGTCCTGCTGGAGATGCTCTTACGCATGACCAAATGGTACATCCTCAGTGGCCCGAACGCCTTGCAGAGCGAGCCGAGGTGCCGTCGGCAGATCTTGGGTGGCATGTTGTTGACGCGGACGACGCAGCGCAAGAACTCGCGGCGGCGGCCGGAACCGGAGACGACGATGGGGTGCTTCCCTGCGGGGCATCGCCTCTTGCAGGTGTGAGAGAAATCAGGCATGTCCATGTAGTTGAAGGGGCAGTCTAATTCTTCATGGCCGTCTTCCTCTCCGCAGATGTAGCACAGCTTGCCATCCGCTGGTACCCTCCTGAAGGGCAGCAACGTCATGGATGCCATGCCCCATCTGAACCCCTTCACCACTTGATCAGTGAACAAAGGCAGCAGATTTTATATGTTGATCAGATAGCTAGCCGTGGTTAATTCATTTGCATTTATGCAGGATTAAATACACAATGAAGAAATATGAGTAACTACTTTGAACAAAAGGAGAGATGCTGCCTCTGTCTCATTTAGTGAGTTTTTGCGGTTAGATGGTCCGTGGTTAAGCCTATCACTACCATACTCTGCACAAACTTTTATTGATTTGCAGATATAGTGTAAATGTAATGAGAACTTAGTTGTGTAACATTAATTATTAAAGTACACACATATGTTTTAAGTTTGACTAGTAGAGGCATATTAATATCAACATGAAAGTAATGAACATACCAAGCGGTGCTGGCACTCTAGGCTGCTCTGTTACTGCTTGAAAGTTTTTGGGCACCATTGAGAATTCTGAAACAAGAGCAGAGAATACATTACACGTCAATGTTTACCTACTCACCTTCATTTCAGTGTCTAAATATACCATGCTACAATTTTCAACTAAGGTTCAGAAAGGCATAGACCCAAGTGAGATGGCAAATAAGGCTAGACATGTATATCCAAATGTTGTGCCTCTCTCAAAATTGTTCCATCTTTTCTCAACGCAATAATAGTCATTTCAGTTCAGTTTAAAAGAAAAGCAACTAGACATACACCAAAATATTCAAAAGTAGTCCTAACAATCAAGATTTGAATCCACCATAAGGCGCCAAACGGAGCCATTCACTTCTCTGCTTTTTACATGCCCCAGGTTTGGTTATTAGGCAAATTGCATAGTGAATATTGCCTTTTGCTATGAGTTTACACAGTATGGATATTTGCTTCACGATGTTTTAATAGTTCACAAAAGTTAGTCAGACTACTGCTCTGTTAGATGGAGTGTTTATAATTTTTAGAAAAAGCAATGCCAAGCAGAGCCAGGAGATGAAGATACAAATCATGTATGTTTATTTTTGTTCTTGCAGGGATTTTCATTGGTATGTGATGCTCTTAATCATTTAGTACTGGTAGTTTCTGGCTCAATGAAATAATGATCTAGGACAGTCCATCTAGGTATCCATGCATGGTGTTTTTCCTGAAAGTAATTCAAATTTTAAATGAAACAAGTTTCTTCATTTGAAAGCATGTCTTAAATTTGAACATATTTTTCCAACGCATGGTTACAAGTGTGATTGAGAAGTAAAAAAGTTTGAATCCAATTTTCTTTGGAGTGCAAAAATAACTAACTTGTTTGTTGAGATTCCCAGTACTGGTGTGATATCTCAGGTCTGGGATTTTGACGCGTTCATGATGGACTCATAAAGTTTTGGGATGCTATTGTCTTGTGGCTAAGATAATCTCAGGTGCTATTGGGATTTTGATGTGTTCGTGGGTCTGCAGAATTGCACCTTTTTAACTAGATTTCATAATTCACCTATTTGTATAATCAAGTCCATAATTTTTTAGTAGGAGAATCGGCTTTACACAATTTTCAAAGATGAAGGAGCTAGTATGGAATTTTTTCAAGTTCAAGGACCAAACCTAGCCTAGGCCCTGAAGAGTGAAGAGTTATTTTACTGATCCCAACCACCAAGATTACATTCTTATTCCAAGTTCCCACTAAATAGGACTTGTAGAACTATTTATGCTGATCCTTTTTTTAAATTCCCTTTTTTTCAACATGGTCCTTGAGTAGCAAAAAAAATGTAGAGCAGGGTCATATACCAGCCAAACCAAAGTAGGAGTACAGAAGATGGGCAATAGACTGGCAACAACGATCACACATATAAAAGGTCCGATCACAGAAATAAAGGTTACGACCATGAAGTAAGCAATAGAACAACGGAAAACACAAGGGTTTTCACTGTGAGCAGTACAAAGGCCTTCGCAGATTATGTTTGCATGATATGAAAGGAATGTCATTTGAAAAAAAAAGATCTGATTACTTTTGGAAGATTCGTGAAACGTTACCTGATAGAGGTATGCAATGCTATTACCATACCGCTGATGCAAACAGTAAATTTCAAAGAATTATTGCTTATTGAGGTATTGTTCAGCTCAAATATCTAGCTTTGTTTTAAAGTAAAACTAAAAAAACTAGTAAACAAAATTTGAAACATCCTTGCTGGCATCACCATGAGCTGAGATGGAGGAATATCTTCCCAGAACAGAGATGTATGTGTAACATGGTCCAGTAGTGCAACGCAGATTGTGACAAGGTGTTCCCTTCGAACCTCAATCCATTTTGTTATAGTGCTATTACGCCAGCTCATATATACTCCCTCCATTTCTTATTATAAGACGTTTTGACATTTTTTTTAAGTTTGATCAATTTTATAGGAAAAAAATAGCAACATTTCTAACACAAAATAAATATACTATCAAAATATGTTCAATGTTGGTTTTGATGAAACTGAGGGAGTAGGCTATATATGACCAAATGCGCTAAAATTATTTTTCTAATGTATTCAACGGAAAGACCATTGTTAAGATTGTGCATGAAAGCAAATAATTCGCATACCGTTCTTTTCCAGCTCTAGATGCGGCAACACCATGTCAACCATATGGTCCATACTCATTGGGTAAGACGTGTGACCAACTGGCAGCTTATTCACACTCCCTGAAACCGATGGGAAAAAAAATAGAGATGTTGGGGGAAAAACATCACGGAAGATTATAGAGATGCAAAGAAATTAAATAAATCGGTTCATCCAATAAATTCACGCACCTTTCAGTGCGCGTTGCCCCTTGGAACTTTTCACTTTCTTTGTCTTGCTGATGTCGGCCATCTCCGCTAATTCGACCTACCGTTGAGGTCCACCGCCACGGCCGCAGCGAGCTCTTATCAGCGGGCAGCAGCGGAAGGCAAGAACTCGAGAAGCAGGGCCCGGGGGGGGGCGTGTGGGGTTGTGGGGCGAAGGCGAAGGCGATGGCGGGTCGCAAAATCGAGGTTTGGCGGAGGTGGCGCTATACCTTGCTAGTGTTTTAGTTAGAGATGTCCAAATGGGCCGTGCCCCGTCGGGCCGGCCCTGGCACGGTGCTACAGTAACCGTGCCCGGCCCGGCCCGGCATGGTTGGCCGTGGGCCGTGCCGGCACGGCCCGAGTAGCCGTGCCGTGCCTGGGCCGGCGGTGCGGCACGGCGGGCCGGCACGGCACGGCCCGTGGACTGTAGCGGCCCGACCGGGCACTGGGCACGGGGCACGGGCACGGGAACTGGGCACGGGGCGGGGGCGCGGGCACGGGCACGGCAAGGGGCGTGGGGCACGGGCACGGCAAGAGGCGCGGGGCACGGGGCACGAGCCGGCACGGGGCTCGGCGCAGGCGGGGAGGCAGCGGACGGCAGCCTCGGGGGGCGGCGCGCAGGCCGGGAGGCGACGGCGGAGGGCGGCGGCAGGCGGCGGAGGCCGGGGAGGCGCTCGCGGGAGGCGGCGGCGGAGGGGGCGGAGGAGGCCGAGGCGGCGGGAGGAGGCGGAGGAGCTGAGGAGGCCGACGCGGCGGGAGGAGGCGGAGGAGCCGAGGAGGCCGGGAGGAGGCCGAGGCGGCGGCAGGCGGTGGAGGGGGCGGCGCGCAGGCGGGGAGGCGGCGGCGGAGGCCGGGGAGGCGCTCGCGGGAGGCGGCGGCGGAGGGGGCGGAGGAGGCCGAGGCGGCGGGAGGAGGCGGAGGAGCCGAGGAGGCCGACGCGGCGGGAGGCCGACGCGGCGGGAGGAGGCGGAGGAGCCGAGGAGGCCGGGAGGAGGCCGAGGCGGCGGCAGGCGGTGGAGGGGGCGGCGCGCAGGCGGGGAGACGGCGGCGGAGGGCGGCGGCAAGCGGCCGAGCCCGGGGACGCCGGACGCGCGGCGGCAGGCGTCGGCGGACCGGGCCGGCCCGGGCACGGTGGGCCGCCGACGAGCCGTGCCGGCACGGCACGGCCCACGACCTCGGCGTGCCGTGCCTGGGCCGGGGGGAAGGCACGCGGGCCGGCACGGCACGGCCCGCTACAGGAACCGTGCCTACACGGGCCGTGCCGCATAGTGCCGTGCCACTATCGTGCTAGGGCCGGGCCGGGCCGGGCGGCCCATTTGGCCACCTATAGTTTTAGTTATTCCCTGACGATTTTGATGGGGTTGGGCAATGGGCATTGCCATTTTGCAGGTATACCTGGCCAGACGGGCGTGCCAGGCCTGTCCGGCCCACGGCATGGCCTGATTAGGAGCCGGGACGTGCTGGGCCAGCACGGTCACGGTGGACACCTGTGGGCCACTGGCGGCCCACCAGCACGTGTGGCCCATGAAATTTGAAATCTGAGACTGAAAAACACGAGAGAAAAGAAAGAAAAATACGAAAAAGAGAAGGGAAATTAAGGAAAATATGGGGAAATCTCTATTATTATGAAAATTCATACGGTTTCCAATCATCCGCCTCTCGCTCGCTTGTCGCTCGCGCGTGATGGCTTCCTCTTCCCTGCAGGTCAGGATCGAAGACGGCGGCGATAGCTTTCCTGGATCTAGCTCAGCAGCAAACCCTCTTCTCCCACTCTGCCGGCACCTGCCACCCCACGCCGTCCTCACCCTTCCGCCATCCGCTCCCGCCCAACGGCTCCGTAGCCCAGGCCTATAAAAGGCCAAGCCGCCATGGCCGTCTTCCTCCACAACCACCGCCCCACCCGGCCATCTTGAGCACTCCAAGACCGCAACCGCCACCGCTTCTCTCTAAGCTTGGTCGCCAAGGCACCCGCTTGCCTCCACGCCCGAGGCGAAGACCGACGACGCCGCCAGATTCAGAAGGAGGGAGGACGCCGTTGACGTGCTGCTGAGCAAGGACGAGGAGGAGATGACACTAACGCCACCGCCCGGATGAACCGCAAGCCCGCATCGCCCTTCTCAAGGCCGTACAATCAAGAGTTAGCTGCAGGCAGTATCAAGTTGGGTGTTAGGGATTTAGGTAGGGGTCACTTTTGATTGGGATCCAAAGTACTCAGAGACATTTGCAATTACGCTATGTGTATATTTCTTTCGGGTATGCTGCTAAGTGAAGTCTCTACCTGCTTCATGTTATTTTACATGTACCTTGTGTAGAAATGCCCTATGTAATATTTTCATACTTAATTTAAGAATTTCTCAGAATTGCATTTTCCCCTCATATGTAGCATACAGCTCATGTCAAATGTAAAATTATTTCGACATGGAGCATTTCTGTATAAAAAATTTTGCACCAAAATCTTGGAGTTGGGTCTTTTGAAGAACAATTTCGTCTGCTACTTCATCAGAATTCCTACTGCAAGAAAGGATATACATGGCATGACTTGCCATCTGATGATACTAGTACTGATACCAAGTTGGATGAATCATCTGCTAAAGGTGAACCACGTGGCAATATAGGCTATGAGATTCTAGAACAGGAAGCAAAATCATCTATTGCAAGTGCGCAGGAACAGAATGCAGAGAGCCTGATTCTTAAGAAAAATTTCAATGACAATGATTTGATTTATGAGAAGGACCAAAAGGATTCTGAGCAAACAAGCGGTGACTTCAGGCCCATACAGTCTGGACCGAAGGATGAGGTATCTGAAGTCAACACAGTTCTAGAGTCTCAAAGTGTTTATGTTAATTTCTCATGATAATATATCAGTTAACGAAAACAACAATGTACAAGGTAGCCTGAATGCTGACAATTCTGATTTAGAACTAGAGTCTAAGTATAGTCAAGCCATCATCCAGCAATCCCTCCGTAGCTGATAATTTACATATATTAGATGATGACAAAGTTCTACCTCTGATCGATATGACTACACTCTTATTTCTGTCTCAGTGGGCATGCATATCTGAGTGTGCAGAGTCTGCAGGTTATTGATTTCTGCTAAATAACACTGTTTCTTTGTTTACAAGATTGGTTTGCAAATACTTGTGTATTTTTCGAGGCATATATCTTGAGAAATATGGCAAATGGAGGGTAGTTTTAGTTGATTTCCTGTATGAATTGGAAAGGTTGATTTTCTATAACTTTAGCTGTATGTTTCCTAATTATTTTAGTTTTTTCTACTACAAGCATCGTGCTAGTTAGGAAAAATATGGTAAAAATTGGAAAAAAAAATAGAAAAATTATGGGAAAAAATAGGTGGGCCGACCGAGCCAGGGCTAGGCCGTGTCGTGGACTCATGGCAGCCATGGGTTGAGGTGCCAGCCCAAGCACAACACTGTCAAATCGGTCATTGGCATGGCTGTCACGCCCAGAAATTCACTAGAATTTTCAAAGCTAATTTGTGCAATAAACTCTCGTCCAGAAATCAGCCAAAGTATACAAATCGACAATTTAATAAACATAACTAAAACGTAATAACAATAAATACTTACAACAAAGGCACTTAATCCTCACACCGAAGAAAAACAGCAGCGGAACGGCAACTAGCGTAGCTTCAGCACCAAACCACAGGTAGTTCAACTGGGGTATAAGCTAAACATCAAACTTCTCCTCGCAAGTTTTCACACTGATGATTATAATAATGCAAGACTGAGTTCCACCCACCATACTTAACAAGCCACACACAAAATGCAAAATAATGCAACAGGAATTCCAAAGGAAAAGCATAGTATGGCTTATTTGTGTAAACAATATTTAAAATATTTGTATTTAAAAACATTAAAAACAATGTAGTTTAATTATTAATCAATATTAAATCAATCTCTGAACAGCGCTCCAATGCAGTTCAGGCCCAAACCATAACTCTCCAAACTGGAGCTATCAAGTTTCAACATTTATTATCATTAATAAGTAGTGTGGGATTAATCACAGAAAACATTGCTAGGCCCGCCCATTGACCGCTGGTACGGCTATTCGAATAGTTTTACTCTGGCCAGAGGTGTACCAACTTACCCACAAAACACGGTTCCACACATGTCACTATGCCCCAAAATACCACCATGGTACTGCAAAGGGGCAAACTGTGACAGGACCTTTCGCATAACATGTCCAATAGAATGGTCACTGGCCAAGTCCCTAGTAGAGGTGGCCCAACCTCCAGGCTAGAGAAACTCCTGGCTGCCAAACATATGGTCTTATTGGCACTACCACTGTAGATTTATTGACACTACCACCTATCAACTAAACACACCGTGGTGCCTCCTGCTGGGACATGCTATACTACAAATCTAGCCGTTGTCCATTCTGGCTTGTGGTTAGTACAGTAAATGTTTCGCAACAAGTAGTCCGCGAACAAGTCCTTAGATCTCATGAGCACCACTAGCAACATTCACAACCCTGGTGCTCACAACCCACCATTCAGTTAAGTTTTAGTTAACATAACTAATTAACCAGCCACGACTCACTGTCATGAAAATATAGCCATTTAACATTAAAGGGTCATTGATGATTGAATTGTTTTCCCACATAAAATGACGCTAAAGTTTCTATGTAGTGCTAAGCAGATCCTAAATAATCCAGCTAGACCATTAAATAGTTATCTAGCTAGTCAGTATTATTCACCCAAGGTATCAAGGTACAAATAACAATAACAAAATGGCTATAAATATCAAGGAATGTTGGTTATTAAATAATTCCCCGTAATAATGTCATTCCAAAATATTTCATGCAATAACTTTAAAATAAAATAATTTTCACAAATGGGATCAACATACTTAAGGGAATTGTCGTGTGACTTGCCTTACAACCGAAAACGTCTTCAATTGCTCTTCCGAACTCTTTCGTAGACTCCGTGATCTTCCAAAACGGCGATTATACATGACTACACGTAAAACGATGAAAACCCTAAGAAACTCCAAATAAACAGTATATAAAAAGTACATAAACAAGTAAATATGATTTTGTATGAATTTAGGAGGAAGAACGGGTCGAATCGGAGTCTGGACGAAAAAGATACGGCTTCCGAAAGATTGGATTCAGAATAAATCCAAAAAGAATTGGAAAAGAATATTCCCTAGAATATTCTCTTAGAAATTGATTAAATGAACTATTCTGAAATTGGAAAAGGAGGTGGGGCCCATTGTCATAGACACAGCTCTGGTGGACAAGGTTCACAGGACTGAGGATGGAGAGATCTGTGGACGAGCTGAGATGGCGATGACAGGGCCGTGCGGGGGCACTGATGAGGCCAGATCTAGGGTTGACATGGCACCGGGTAAAGCTCATGGAGGTTCAACGGCTCGGATTGGACCGTAGTGACTAATGGATGACATTCACACAGCTATTATGAGAATCGGGCGGCTGGGATTCCATCTAAGACCCATTGGATGGCCGAGATGAATCTTGAGGCGATCAGACGGTTAGGGTTTACTATGAAAATTTTGATGTATATCTACTGGTTCGGATCGAATCTTGACATTTGGATGGCCGGGATTGGATCTAGAACTATTCACCAGGCCCCACGTGTCATGCATTGATGCACTAGGGAGGGAGATACCATAAGGACCATGTGCTGGCGGCTCTCGGCCGGGCGAAGCAGGCATCGGCAAAGGTGGTGAGTGATGGCGGCACGGCATGGTGGACGTCGATGTCGGGGCGATGGCCGACCGGCGATGAACGGCAAACAGAGAAGATGCTCGACGGCAACCGCGGCGATGGCAGGCGACAGAGGGCGACGACGTCGGCCGGTGACAACCCACGGTGGTGCACCAAAGAGGGAATAGAGGCGACGCCGTTCTGGGGAAGAGAGGCCAAGGGGGGAACAACACCTGACGGCTACGGCGGCTAGGAGCTGTGATGGCGGAGGGGAAAACAATGGCAGCTTCGGGGATGTTCACCAGCGGCGGGCGATGACCCCATGGGTGACGACGACAACGGCAGCCTAGAGCAGGGCATAGCGGGGCGGCGGCGCTAGGCACAGATCTAGTGGGGGCGCTGGGCACAGAGTAGGCGGTGGCGCTGGGAGCGGTGCGATGGCTAGGGCAGGGGCATGCGGCAACGTAGGGGCAAGGCGGGCTAGGGCACGCAGAAGCAGGGGCGGTGGCTTATATGGCGGGACGGCACCGATTTTGGCGGTGAAGGCGGCGTGGAATATTCAAGATATTGGAATACTCTGGGTATGAGGATATATATATATATATATATTGGTAATCGAAGAGTATATGGAAGAATTTAGGAAACGGAATATATTTAGTGGGGTCCGGGAAATGGATTTTTTTGTGGAAATTGGAAAACCAAAATATTAAGGATATACCGAATATCGGAAATATTCTTCGGTTCAAAAATCGGAGATGTTTTTTCGAGGAATATTTAGGGAAGTAGAACAGCGAAATATTCCCGGAATTGGAATATTGAAACTTATTTTGCAGAGGTTGAGACATCGGAATATTCGAGGAATATATTTCACGGAGTTTGGAAAACGGAGTAAATGGTCTTCCAAAATATGGGGAATATTCTGGGAGTCGAGAACTGGGAACAGTTTAGGAAACATTCGATCGCTCGAAATATCGGAATATTTTGAGAATCGGATAGTCAAGGAGGTATTAGAGTTCAAGAACGACCCCCAACCCTAAAAGAAGAAAAGGAATGGAGTTCGAGGCGAACAGGGAGACATCAAAGGACTGAACCATTAACGACCCGAACAGGGGAAAAGACATGGATTTTATTTTATATTTATTTAATTATTAAAAGGATCATTATTTCATGAAAATTAATTCTAGAGCTCCGAAAATTCCGAGAAAATTTCAGAGGGTTTATTAAATTGTGGGAAAATTACCAGAAGTAAAAACCACCACAAAACAGGAGAGAGTTTACTATTATAAATACTTAAACGCTTAAAATACTCCGACAAAATCCATGGAATATAAAAGCATCCAAGCATTTATTTAAAAATTTCAACTTGGGATTTTTAATATTGAAAATTTCAAAATTTTATTCAAATACTTTCTCAAGCAAATCTTCTAGTGTATTCTTGTATTTCTATTTACCCAAAATAATTTTTAATTAAGCCAATTTTCAGGGTGTGACAATGGCCTATAGTGTCACACCAAGAAATCACGTTAGATTTCGAGATGCCCGTATTATTCCCCATCCTAGGATCATCCGGGGTACATGTCATAGTCCAATTTTTTGGAAATTAACTAATTAATTAATAATTGATTTTTCTAGAATTTATATTAAATTGTAAAGCAAATCAGTTAAGTAAAGTAAAATAGGAAATAAAAATTTTGTTAATAAATCATGGGTGAAAATATTTTTAATAAATTATTTGTGTGTAATTACACTCTCTGAAATTTTCACGGATTTTTCGGAGCTCCAGAATTAATTTTAATATTACAAATATCAATTCAGCAATTATTTCAACAAATTCCAAATTCCTTTTCTCGGGTCATTTCTGTTCTGATCCCTTTGTGCCCTTCTGTTCTACTCGGACTCGGGCCATTGTTCCCCAATCCCCAATTCCCTAAAAGTTCGATTCCGTAAAATATTCTCGAAATCCAAAATCCGAATTGTCGGATATATCCAATTCCTCTCAAATAAACCTTACAAAATTCACTATCCAAAGTTCTCGAATCCAGTTCCCAAAACTCGGAAATCCCTTAAATCTCGAAAAATCCTTTTTCTTCTAAAATAAATCCTTTATATTCCTTTGAAATCTAGTTTTCGATAAATAAATTCAAATCCCCTGATATTCTAATTTTTCCCAATTCTCGAATCCCATAAAATATTTCTGAGTTTTCGATTCCCAAAAATAATACCAAAGTATTCGAAATGTTTCAATATTCCATAATTCTAAATTCTTCAATTTAGGAATTTTCCCCAAAAACCCCTTGGTTTTTTTTCCCTTTTTCCCCTCTCTCTCCCTTTTCTTTTCTTTTCTTTTTTTCCCCTCTCTTTCTTTCCCTCTATCTCCTTCCTCCTTCCCCCTGCTTTCTCCCCGTCGGCCCGACTCGGCACCGCCGCCTCCTGGGCCCGGCTTGGCCTGTCGCTCCTCCCGGCTGCGCCTCTCTCCTGGCTCGGCCTCCCGCAGCCGCCGCACTGGCCCATCCCCGCGCCTGCCGTCAGAGCCCGGCCCCTGCCTGTGCGCCACCGCAGCAGAACCCGGCGCCGCTGCGCGCTCGTGCCGCCCTAGGAGTCCTGCGCCGCCGCCCCTGCGCCCTAGGCCTCTCCCCTATATATACCAGCACGCCGCCTCGCCCGCGCTGTGCCCAGCCGCCGCCACCGCAACCAGTGCCCCGCCGCCTCTCCTCCCGTGCGCCCGCCGCCGGTCACCGCGGACGACGCCGTCATCTGCGCCTCCTTCGCCAGCCGCCGTCGCCGTTCCCTCTCCGCCGGCTTCGCCGCCTGCCGCCGCCGGACCAGCGCCGCCGCCTCTCCTCCCGTGCGCCGCCGCCTCCTCTCGCCTCTTCAGTCGCGGACGTCGCTGCGGCCAGCCGCCGTTGCCCGGTCATCACCGTCTGTTGCTGTTACTCCTGGCGTAGCCCGAGCCAATCCGGACAAAGAGAGGTTGTGTGCATTTGCTCCCGGCCGGAGGTTCCGGCCCGGGCGTGGACGCGGGCACAGGCGCAGGCCGTGCGAGGTCCCGGGCATGGGCGCAGGCCAGGCGAGGTCCCGAGCGCAGGCACGGGCGTGGGCGCGGGATCCGGACAAAGCGGAAGCAACGGTCTGGACAACGGCCTGGCGAGATGCTTGGGCGAGGAGATTAACGGCAACTGAGTTCGTGGCCGCAAGAAGCACGCAGCTAAGCGAAGCGTGTGGCAAGCGTGGCCTCGTCTTCTTTGTACGTAGGATCGAAATTTCTTTTCAGCCTATAAGTAGATGATAGTTACATCATTTGTATGTGTGAATTGGCTTTCAATTTCAGTTGGAATAGACACAAAAAATTGCTCCAAATTCCTCTTGCGACCTGCTCTGTTTTTCCTCCTCTGCCTCTTGCTCTGTTCTTTGCTTGCCGGACTTGCTACAGTGCGCCCGCTAGGTGTTCGATCTGGTGCTAGCCAACAAGTGGTATCAGAGCTCTCAGGTTCGGGACTGATCTGACGCCATGTCGATTGTCACGGCAGATGCTGCAAGGGGGAGCTCAGGGAGCGCGTTCCTCTACCCACAACTCACTGCAACCAACTACACCAGTTGGGTGATCCGGGTGTAGGCGATGATGGAGGATCAAGGCCTATAGGAAGCAATCGAGCCGGCGGCCGGAGCGGTCGTCGACCCGAGGAAGGACAAGAAGGCGAAGTCCCACCTGCTGCAATCGCTCCCTGAAGATCTTTTGATGCAGGTGGCGAAGAAGCGGTCGGCGAAGGAGGTGTGGGACTGCCTCAAAACGAGGTTTGTCGGCGCGGATCGCGTTCGCAGCGCGCGCTTGCAGACGCTGAAGGCTGAATTCAGCGGCATGTGCATGGCCGACGGGGAGTCACTGGACCAATATGCCGGGTGGATCACAGCCATGGCGGTCCGGCATTCTGAGCTAGGTGCGACACTGAACGACGCCGCCATGGTGAAGAAGATGTTTGACACCGTCCCGGAGAAATTCATCAGCCTCGTGGCCGGCATCGAACAATTCTACAACCTCGAAGATATGGCGTTCAAAGAGGCTGTGGGCCGTCTCAAGGCCTACGACGAGCGCACGCGCAAGAAGAAGGGCGCCGTCGGTGGCCTAGCTGTCGATGGGCAAGTGCTCCTCACTCAGGCTGAGTGGGAGGCGCGCTTCAAGAAAGACGGCGGCGAACAGTCGTCGGCACAGAAGAACAAGGCAGATGGAGGTAACCGCGGCCAAGACGGACGCGGCGCGGCAGAGGGCGCGGTGCGGGCGGCCGCAGCGGCGCGCCTCGCAACTCTGGGGGTGGCGGGTCTGGCTGCGGTGCCCGCGACAAAAGCCACATTAAGTGCTTCAACTGTGATGAGTACGGACACTACTCCACGAAGTGCCCGCACCCCAAGAAGAAGAAGACGGAGGCCCATCTTGCGCAGACCGAGGACGCCGGACCAGCGCTGCTGCTCGCGGTGACCGAAACCGAGACGACACAGCCCATGTCGGCGCAGGTGGCGCACTCCGGCCTGGTCGTGCACGAGGAGCGTGTATGGCCCCGCCTGCTGTTGGCAGAGGGCAGCGACGTCGCTAGGGACGTCTGGTACCTGGACAACGGTGCTAGCAACCACATGACGGGAGATCGCCTCAAGTTCCGAGAGCTGGACGAGACGATCATGGGGCGAGTCAAGTTCGGCGACGCCTCTTCGGTGCAGATCATGGGGAAGGGATCAATTATCTTCTCCTGTAAAAATGGCGATCAATGGTTGCTCGACGATGTCTACTACATTCCGAGCCTCTGCTGCAACATGGTGAGCTTGGGGCAGCTCACTGAGACCGGCCACCGCGTCGTGCTGGATGAAGATGACCTGGAGGTTTTACGACAAAAACCCCTAGCGCCTAGTCATGAAGGTGAGGCACACCGCCAACCGGCTCTACCGGATTGAGCTGAAGCTGGCGCACCCAGTATGCCTGCTGGCTAATCTCGAGGACCCGGCGTGGCTATGGCATGCCCGGCTCGGACGCGCGAATTTCCAAGCGATGAAACTTTTGGTGGACAAAGAAATGACGGCAGGAGTATCGACAATAGTCCACCCGAACCAACTTTGCTAGGCGTGCCTGGTGGCGAAACAGATTCGCCAGCCATTCCCGGCGATGGCGAATTTTCGAGCAGAGGCACCGCTCGAATTGCTCCACATGGACCTATGTGGGCTGATCACCCCGTCGACGATGGCCGGTAACCGTTACTTTATGCTGATAGTTGATGATTTTTCCCATTGGATGTGGGTGTTTGTGATCAAAACAAAGGATCAAGCACTTGCGGGGTTCGAAAAATTCAAGCCCCTGGCTGAGAACACGGCCGGGCACCGCATCAAGATGCTCAGATCGGACCGCGGTGGCGAGTTCCTCTCTGGGGAGTTCGCGCGCGTCTGTGAGGAGGCTGGCATCTAGCGACACCTGATGGCGCCGTATTCACCGCAGCAGAATGGCGTTGTGGAACGCCGTAACAGAACGGTGATGGCGATGGCGCGCTCTCTCCTCAAGGGGATGTCCGTGCCTGGCAGGATGTGGGGGGAGGCGGTGCGACATGCCGTATACCTGCTAAACCGGCTGCCTACCAAGGCGATGGGGAATCGCACCCCATTCGAGGCCTGGACGGGAAGGAAACCACACCTAGGGCACCTGCGGGTGTTCGGGTGTACAGCTCATGCGAAGATCACGACCCCCAATCTGAAGAAATTAGACGACCGGAGTTCTCCGTTCGTGTACCTAGGGGTCGAGGAAGGAAGCAAAGCACACCGCCTGTTTGATCCACGCCGCAGACAAATTTATGTAAGTCACGATGTTGCTTTTGAAGAAAATGTTGCCTGGAAGTGGAGCAGAGTTGCAGGGGAGGCCAAATCGGTAGAGTTTGTCGTCGAGGAGACCGTCGACGCTGAGACGGCAAACGGCACAGAAGTGCCACCATCGGGCAGCGTGGCTGGCCAGCCGGCAATCCCGGTGGAACTCTCACCACCAGGAAGGCGTGATGGCAGGGAGCTAGCGACCGAGACAGGGGAGCCATCAACTCCAGCAAGGCGGGTGGCTGTAGCTACCGAGTCCGCCGGCGAGCCGGCGACGCCACAGATAGGAGGTAGCACCAACAGCAACGATGGGCCTGTTCGCTACAGGCACATTAACGACATCATGCGCAACGCCGTGCGAGTCAACCTGGTGGAGGACGATACAGCTGATGAGGCGTTGCTCACAGAGACTGAAGAGCCCTCCTGCTACCGCGAGGCGGCGGGCCAGCCGGAGTGGGAGGACGCCTGTGACATCCTGGCCCAATTAGGATATGGCCCATATGGCCCATAAGTGTTGTGTGCACTTGATTAGTACCACCTTGCTAGTTGAGCAAGAATTGAACCAACTTATAAGGCCTTGTCCCTCCAACCATAGCACTTCCGGGTTAACCCTTTTACACGAAGCGAGGACGAAAGTGTAAGTGGGGTGCTATGTGTAAGTGGGCCCGCCCGTCAGATAGGCTGGGCTACGCGGTTCTGGAGGGCAAGCTGTTACAACGCCATGGTCCAGGAGCTGGAGGCTACCGAGAAGAACTCAACATGGGTCCTCACCGTGTTACCGGCAGGACACAAACCTATTGGGCTCAAGTGGGTGTTCAAATTGAAGAAGAATACCGCTGGCGAAGTAATCAAGCACAAGGCCCGATTGGTGGCAAAGGGATATGTTCAACGACAAGGTGTCGATTTTGATGAAGTATTCGCGCCGGTGGTAAGGCTTGACACGGTGCGTGTGATACTCGCCATTGCCACTGATCGAAGGTGGGAGGTGCATCACCTCGACGTCAAATTGGCGTTCCTAAATGGCAAGCTCGAAGAGGAGGTGTACGTGGCCCAGCCGGAAGGCTATGTACAGAAAGGGAAGGAGCATCTTGTGCTCAGGCTGAGCAAGGCGCTCTATGGCCTTCGACAAGCACCACGGGCGTGGAACACACGTCTCGACAAAAGCTTGAAAGAGCTCGGCTTCGCGCGGTGCGCGCAGGAGCAGGCGGTGTACACTAGAGGAAAGGGGCACGCCGGAATCATCGTCGGGGTTTATGTTGATGATTTAATCGTGACAGGAGAAAATCCAAGTGAGATCATGATGTTCAAGCAACAAATGATGGGGAATTCGAGATGAGCGATCTCGGTCTCCTCACGTATTATTTGGGGATTGAAGTGGCGCAGGGGGAGAACGGCATCGCCATCAAGCAGGCCACCTACGCCAAGAAAATTCTGTCCCAGTTTGGGATGCTGGAGTGCAACTCAACTTCAATTCCCATGGAGCCTCGATCGCTGCTGCACAAAGACGCCGAAGGAAGTCCTGACGACGCCACGGAGTATCGGCGCGTCATTGGTTGCCTACGGTACCTGCTGCACACGAGGCCGGATCTGTCCTACGCCGTTGGCGTGGCGAGCAGATTCATGGAGCGTCCGACGATAATGCATTTCAAGGCTGTGAAGATGATCCTCAGGTACCTCAAGGGAACAATCGATTACGGGCTTGCATTCGCGGGAGGAAGCGGTGCAGTGGAGATCACCGGTTACACCGACAGTGACTTGGCTGGTGACATTGACGATCGCCGGAGCACCGGCGGGATGGCATTCTACGTCAACAATAGCCTTGTCTCGTGGTGTTCATAGAAGCAAAAGACGGTGGCGCTCTCGTCGTGCGAAGCTGAATTCATGGCGGCCACCGTGGCGGCGTGTCATGCGCTCTAGCTTAGGGCGCTGCTAAGCAAGCTGTTTGGCGCAGAAGCAAAGCCGATGAGACTCTACGTCGACAACAAATCGGCGATTGCCTTGATGAAGAACCCTGTGTTTCACGGGAGGAGCAAGCATATCGATACCCGTTGTCACTTCATTCGTGAATTCGTCGAGAATGGGCAAATCATGATTGAATTCGTCCGGACTGAGGAACAGCGGGCGGATGCACTTACAAAGGGGCTGCTGGCGGTAAAACTGGCAACAGCGCGGCACCTGTTGGGTGTTCGCGATCTTGGTCCGCGCCAGGACTAAGGGGGAGTATGTTGTTGTTACTCCTGGCGTAGCCCGAGCCAATCCGAACAAAGAGAGGTTGTGTGCATTTGCTCCCGACCGGAGGTTCCGGCCCGGGTGCGGACGCGGGCACGAGCGTAGGCCGTGCGAGGGCCCGGGCATGGGCGCAGGCCGGGCGAGATCCCGAGCGCAGGCGTGGGCACGGGCGCGGGGTCCGGACAAAGCGGAAGCAACGGTCTGGACAACGGCCTGGCGAGATGCTCGGGCGAGGAGATCAACGGCGACTGAGTTCGTGGCCGGACGAAGCGCGCAGCTAAGCGAAGTGCGTGGCAAGCGTGGCCTCGTCTTCCTTGTATGTAGGATCGAAATTTCTTTTTAGCCTATAAGTAAATGATAGTTACATCATTTGTATGTGTGAATTGGCTTTCAATTTCAGTTGGAATAGACACAGAAAATTGCCCCAAATTCCTCTTGCGACCTGCTCTGTTTTTCCTCCTCTGCCTCTTGCTCTATTCTTTGCTTGCCGGAAGTTTGCCGGACTTGCTACAGTGCGCTCGCTAGGTGTTCGATCTGGTGCTAGCCAACACCGTCGTCTCTTCGCTCGACGGTGAGCGCCCTAACCGCGTCGCCGCCACTCTGCTCGATCCCGTTTGCCACCGTCATCCCAGCTGACGAGCCGCCGTTGCCGTTCCCTCTCCACCAGCCTGCCGCCCGTCGTCTGCCGCCGACCCGCGCCGGTCTTCGCCGTCGCTTGCGTCCCGTTGCTGCGCCGTTGTGCTGGCCGTCGCCCTGACCTTCTCGGCCGCCATGGCACCTTAGCCAGCAGCCGGTTTTGCCTGGCCTGGGCCAATGACCGGTTGGCCCCGGTCGGCTGGCCCCGTGTGTCACTGCATGAGGGCTCCAGACTCCCTCCTCTGTGCATGACCAGTGGGCTCGGACAGCAGTACCTTTTTCCTGCATGACTAGTGGGGCCCGTCCCGTTGGTATCCTTTTGTTTCTGTGGATGCTAGGTGGTCCCCATGGGAGTTCCTCTCTGAGACCGACGCGTAGGCTAGTGAATTGTCCCCAAAATCCTCTTGGCTGTCAGATCATCTCCATCTACTCTAATCCGTCCGATGCACATAAAGTCTCCTAATAGATCCAGACTGTCCGTTTGACTCAGACCTAATCCAAGTTGTTAGATTTGTCGAACCCTAGGTCCACGTCACTTGTGCACCATCCATCTTTCCTCTGGTCCATGGACCCGGTCCCTGTAAACCTAGCATATACTGTGTATAGCCAAAAATATTTATTTTAATTGAAAATCCAAAGAATATTTCAGGGAATATTCTTTTCTAATTCTTTTTGGATTTATTCTGAATTCAATCTTCCAAAAGCCGTATCTTTTCTGTTTGAACTCCGATTCGACCCATTCTTCTTCCTAAATTTATCTAAAATTATGATTTACTTGTTTATGTACTTTTTATGTACTGTTTATTTGGAGTTTCTTAGGATTTTTCTTGTTTTATGTGTAGTTACGTATATTTCGCCGTTTCCGAAGATCCCAGAGTTTGCGGAAGAGTTCAGAAGATTTGCGGAAGATGTTTTCTGTTGCAAGGCAAGTCACACGACAATCTCCTTGAGCATGTTGATCCCATTTATGAAATCTATTTTATTTTAAAGTTATTGCATGAAATATTTTGGAATGACATTGTTATGGGGAATTATTTAATAACCAACATTCCTTGATATCTATGGCTATTTTGTTATTGTTATCTATACCTTGATACCTTGGGTGAATAATACTGATTAGCTGGATGACTATTTAATGGTCTAGACGGATTATTTAGGACCAGCTTAGCACTGCATAGAAACTTTAGCGTCATTTTATGTGGAAAACTATTCATTCATTCTGATTAAGTAATGGATACTAGTTATTATTTTCATGACAGTGAATCGTGGTTGGTTAATTAAATGTGTCAACTAAAACTTGTCTGAATGGTGGGTTGTGAGCACCAGGGTTGTGAATGTTGCTAGCAGTGCTCATGACAATTAAGGACCGGTTCGCAGACTACTTGTTGCGAGCATTTACCGTACTAACCACAAGGCAGAATGGGCAACGGTTGGACCTATAGTATAGCGAGTTCAATAGGAGACACCACGGTGTGTTGTGGCTGTGTCATAAGACACCATGGCTGTGTCAATAAGTCATGTTTCGGCGTTGAATCGTCTCCCTGTTGGGTGCCTGATTAGTTCCCGCCGAAGACTGGTGGTTCAGTGTCACGCCCAAGAATTCACCAGAATTTCTAAAGCTAATCTATGCAACAAATCCTCGTCTAGGAATCAGCCAAGGTACACAAATCGACAATTTGATAAATATAACCAAAACGAAATAACGATAAATACTTACAACAGAGGCACTTAGTCCTCACACAGAAGAAATAGCAGCAGAACGACAACTAGCGTAGCTTCAGCACCAAGCCACAGGCAGCTTAACTGGGGTATAAGCTAAATACCAACTTCTCCTCCTCACTAAGGCTTCACTCTAATGAACCGTACTCAACAAGCCATACTAGGAAATGCAATGTAATACAACAGGATACCAAAGGAATGGCGTAGTATGTCCTATTTGCATAAACAATATTTAAAACATTTACATTTAAAATCATTGAAAACCGTATAGTTTAATTAATATCAACATTAAATCCATCTCTGAACAGCACTCCAACGTAGTTCAGGCCTAAACCATAACTCTCCAAACAGGAGCCATCAAATTCCATCATTTATCATCATTATTAAATAGTGTGGGACTAATCACAGAAACATTGCTAGGCTGCCCTTAATCGTGGGCACGGCTATTCAAATAGTTTTACTCTGGCCAGAGATGTACAACTTTACCCATAAGACACGATTCCACACATGTTAACATTCCTGAAATACCACCATGGTACTGCAAGGGGGAAATCGTTGACAAGACTTTCATGCAATCGCCCAAGCAGAACAGCACCCACTGAACCACTAGTCTTCGGCAGGAACTGATCAGGCACCCAATAGGGAGACGATTCAACACCCAAAACATGGACTTATTGACACAGCCATGGTGGTCTTATTGACACAGCCACAACACACTATGGTGCCTTCTGCTGAACTCACTACACTACGGATCCAGCCATTACCCATTCTAACTTGTGGTTAGTACGGTAAATGCTTCGGCAACAGTAGTCCCGCGAACTGGTCCTTACTGTCATGAGCACTACACTAGCAACAATCACAACCCTGGTACTCACAACCCACCATCAGTCAAGTTTTATTTGGCATAGTTAATTAATCAACCATGACTCACTATCATGAAAATATAGCCATTTAACATTAAAGGGTCATTGATGTTTGAATTGTTTTCCCACATAAAATGACTCTATAATTTCTAGGCATTGGCTAAGCAAAATCCTAACACATAATCTAGCCCAGATAAATAATTAAACATCCAGCTAGTCAATATTATTACCTGGGGTATCAAGGTAAAAGAATCAATATCGACATGGCCATAATAGTCAAGGATTATAGGATAATAAATAATACCATATAATGACATTCAAAAGCGTTGCATGCAATAATGTTAAAACAAAATAGATTTTGCAAATGGGATCAACATGCTCAAGGAGATTGTCATGTGACTTGCCTTACAATAGAAAACGTCTTCTGCAGATCTTCCAAACTCTTCCGCAGACTTCGCGATCTTCCGAATCAGCGATTATACGCGACTGCATGCAAAACGATAATAAATCCTAAGAAACTCTAAATAAATAGTACATAAACAAATATATTATGATTTTAGATGAATTTAGGAAGAGAAAAAGGGTTGACGGAGTTCAACGGAAAAGATACGGCTCAGGAAGGTTGAACTCAAAGAAACTCCGAAAAAAAATTAGAAAGGATATTCTTGAAAATATTCACTGGATTCGCGGATTAAAATATAAATATTTGGATAATCACTGTCACATGGGACCCAGTGGCATGGACTTGGCTCCAGAGGACCTGGTTCATGGACCAAGGATCAAAGGGTAGTGGTGGATTGATGATTTGACGATAAGTGGCGGTGAGATGGCTGTTAGGGCTGACATGGCTTTGACTGATAGTCGATATGGATGGATTTAAAACGGCTGAGATTGATCTGGTATTTTAATGCGGATAGTGGTTCAGATGGATTGGATAGAATGATCAACGGGTAGGATGATCTTAGAGAATATACGGTCGAGATCAAATCAAACTTTTATGTGTCTTAGATGGCTACGATTGGGTCTTGAGGTTTAAGGACGAGATCCGATCAGATCGTAGTTTATGGGTCCACTTGCTATCCAGAGTAGAGAGGAGACGCCGGGACCACACGTCTGTCACAAAGGAGGAGGTCACCGGGGGCCCCGCCTGTCACACACAGAGAAGGACGCGGCCCGTAGGTCAGTGCCTGCATCACCTGGGGCGAACCTCTGCCCGGCGCACGGCACACGGCCGGGACCGAGTACAGCGGCAGGACCTCGGGGAGACGACCACGACAGCGGCAATCGGCAACGACCAGGGCACACAGGGGTGACAAAGGGGAGACGCCTTTGGGGCGACATAGCCGGAGGGGAGGAAGATGAGAGAGAGAGGGGGCGACGGCTTCTGGGCTCACCGAGGTAGATCGCGAGACGGCGGCGACCAACTGGCGGTAGAGCAGGGTGGCAGTGGCTCTAGGAGTGGGCGCAGCGACGCTGGATGCGGCGGCGGCAGGGCGAGGTGTAGAGCGGCAGCGCTGGGGCGGTGCAGGGGAGCGGGGCGCCAGGCGGCGGCTCTCTGCTTCGGGGGCGGTGCGACAGCAGGGAAAGGCGGCGGTGCTAGCACGGCGGAGGACGTGCAGGGGGCGGCGGCGGTCCTGGGACGGCGCTAGGGCAAGGGCTGGCGGGGGCTCTGGCTTTATAGGAAAGGGAGTCCGGGGCGGCGACGGGTGGCGGCTACGTGCGGATTCGGCGGCGGCGGCAGCGCAGGGCTGGGGCCCGTGGCTCGGGCGCGGCAGGTAGGCCGGCGGCCGAGGAAGCGGCGGCGTCGGGGCGGCGCAGGCCGGGCTGGAGGCCGAGGGGCTCGGCCCAAGGGCGAGGCAGGCTGGAGGGGTGCAGCTGTATCGGGAGGAACAGAGAGAGAGGATCCAGAGGTAGGAGAAGATGAATAGGCAGGGAGGAAAAGAAAGGAAAGAAAGAAAGAAAGGGGGAAAAAGGAAAAATGGAAGAGAAAAAAAAAGAAAAAGGAAGGGGTTTTTGGGGGAAATTCAAATTTTGCGAAAATTAGAAATTTGAGGATATTTACGTATTATTTTTTTTGAAATACTCTGAATATGAGGATATATATATTCATATATATATATATACATATATATACATAGGTATAAATATATATATTGGGAATCGAACAGTATTTGGAAGTAATTAGAAAACAGAATATATGTAGTGGGGTCTGGGAGATGGAATATTTTGTGGGATTCAGAGAATGAAGAATATTTTCCCGAGAGAATTTTGGGTAGTAGAATATCAGAATATTCGAGAATTTTGGGGAATAAAACTATCAGATTATTCTTCGGGTTGGGAACCTGGAACGGAAGATTTTCTAGGAACTGGGAATGGAATATTCTGAATAAAATATTTTGGGATTAGGGAATTGACGAGGGTGTTTTATTGGGACCGGAATTTGGAGAAATCTCAGACGATTGGAGATTTGGATTTATTTTGATAGAAAAGGGGTTTAAGGGAATATCTAGAATTTATCTCGGAGGGAAATATAGATATTTTGAATACAAAAGATCTCGGATTAGGAGTCCAAAAGAGTTCTAGGGTTTCAAAAATGAATAAATCTGGTAACTCCGGATTTAGGTTTTCGAGGTGACTTTAGGGTCCTAGGAAGGACACAAAACCCTAGAAGAAAAAGGGAATCAGAGTTCACGATGAACGGGGAGACTTCAAAGGACTGAATCAAGAATGACCCGAACAGGGAAAAGGAAAAAGAATTTATTTATATTTATTTAATTACTTTAGTGATCTTTATAGCATTAAAATTAATTCTGTAGCTCCGAAAAATCCGAGAAAATTTCGGAGAGTTTATTAAATCACAGGGAATTTACCAGAAGTAAATGCCACCACGAAACACGAAGAATTTATTATTATAAATACTCAAACGCTTAAAATACTCCGACAAAATCCTTAGAATATAAAAGCATCCAAGTATTTATTTAAAGATTTAATCTCGGGATTTTTAATATTGGAAATTTCAAAATTTTATTTAAACTCTTTTCTCAAACAAAAATTTCTAGTGTATTCTTGTATTTCCATTTACCCACGATAATTTTTAATTAAGACGATTTTCAGGGCATTACATTCAGCGGGTGTTGTTCTGTTGGGCGAGTTGCATGAAAGATCTTGTCACGGTTTCCCCCTTTGCAGTTCCATGGTGGTATATCGGGGCATGGTGACATGTGCGAAATTGTGTCTTGTGGGTAAAGTTGTACACTTCTGGCCAGAGTAAAACTATTCGAATAGCCGTGCCCGCGGTCAATGGGCGGGCCTAGAAATGTTTTCTGTGATTAGTCCCATACTACTCATTAATGGTAATAAATGATAGAATCTGTATAGCTCCAGTTTGGAGGGTTATGGTTTTGGGCCTGAACTGCGTTGGAGCGCTGTTCAGAGATTGGTTAAATGTTGATAATAATTAAACTATACTATTTTTCAATGTTTTTAAATACAAATGTTTTAAATGCTGTTTACGCAAATAAGCCATACTATGCCTTTCATTTGGATTCCTGTTGCATTACATTGCATTTATTAGTGTGGCTGTTGAGTAGTGGGTAGTACTCAATCTTGCAATATTGCAATCATTCAGAGTGAAGCTTTCGAGGAGGAGAAGTTTGGTGTTGTGGCTTATACCCAGTTGAGCGCTGTGGCTTGGTGCTGAAGCTACGCCTAGTTGCCGTTTCGCTGCTGTTTTTTTTCTTTGGTGTGAGTGAACTAGTCTTTGTTGTAGTATTTATTATTATTTCGTTTTGGTTTATGTTTATCAAATTGTCGATAGTGTACCTCGGTTGATTCTTGGACAAGGATTATTGCACAAACTTACCTTTGAAAATTCTAATGAATTTTTGGGGCGTGACAGTACGCGACTATAGTTTGATAATACAGAACAAACGAAATAATACATTAAATATTAACTTAATACATAGGCGCTTTAGGCCTAACACCCATAGAAAAACAATAGCAGCGAAAATAGGCCTATGGCTCCACTTCACAGGCACGCTCAACTAGGGTATAAGCCAAGTCTTCTAATCTTCTCTCACTGGAAAGGGGGATTGAGCAAGAATAAGTATCACCCACTATACTCAGCAAGCCATATCGAAAATGCAGATTAATGCAAAGGGGAGCAAGGAATTAACATAATAGGGTTTATTTTGTGTAAAGCTATATAGTTTCAACATTTTATTAAGTAAAGCATATTTAAAACATGGTCTATTCTAAGTCATAATTTTAAATATCAACCATATCGCGTAACACTCGATCTTGCCTTAACATGCTATTCCACTGACTACACCACATGATTCCACCATCAAGGTTTATAAAAAACAAGACTAACTTTGGGTACATTGCTCACCTCGTCTATAACCGAGGGTATGGCTATTCTAATAGTTTTTAACTTTGGTCAGAGGTGTACACTTTTTCCACAAGACAGAACCGCAACATGTGTTGCCATGCGCCTCGCACCACCACGGTACCCGGATAGAGCTCGTGACAAGACTATCCATCTAACCCAACCAAAAAGAGGAACTACTAGGTTTCACCGCTCACTGGTCCCCGATGTGGTGAAGGTCACCGGATCCCAGGATGAGACAGGTCTGGGTCCCCCCTGAAAAGAATCTTGAATGGCAAAGAGGGGGTGAATGTGCACTCCTGAAAAAGACTTGCAGCGACACTAGAGTCTCCGGTTGATGTGCCCTGTCTAGTAGGGAGGCTCGACCGGATACTCTGGACCTTAGGTCTGGATATTCCAGTCCCCTGGTACACGCCCGAAGAGGAGGAACCAGATTCCTTTCGATCCCAAGCCTCACCAAGCTAATAACCAGGAGGAAGCTCTAGTCTCCAAGCAACCCAAAGGCAAGCCCATTTCCAATGATACCAACCAAGGTCCAAGCTTGGACACACCGTGCTGCATCTCTGGTGAAGTTTTGCTCTAACCAAGCAACCTCCTAGAAAAAAGCTCGGAATCCACTATACAGCCTCTTTTCTTGTGGAGGTGAGGTAACCTTCACAAAACTTCTTGGGCAATCCACACCAAGTCGGATTCTCACGGGCGACGCCTAGCCGGCAAGGAGTACCTCCAAGAGTAACAAGCGCGAAGACGGTAGCCAAACATCGATCCCCGAGTGCTCAATCAACAAGCCTAACTCCTACTCTCACTCTAGACCAAAATCCCCAAATCTCCAAGGTGATTAGCACAAATAATCAAGTAGGAGAGAACGTGGAACCTAGAAGAGCCTAGGAGATTAGGTCTGAAAGGTGTGAGAGAAACCCCTCAAAAGTAGGGGTGGGAAGGAGTTTAAACACTCGCCCATTGCTAAAACAAGCCGTTTCTCACACATGCAAGTATCGGATACTCCGGTCACACTTAGCCAATTGGAGAAGGAAGACCGGAGTCTCTGGATACTAGTATCGGAGTCACCGGTCAGTTTGTTTTGCCGAGACAAAGAACTTCTATCGGAGTCTCCGGTCTCAAAGACCAGATACTCCAGTCCAATTTCTCTGCCACTCAGAAAAAAACTGACCCAAAAATCTGCTATTGCTACAAGAAAATTCGATGAACCTTTTTAGACACTAAACCCATTTTCCTGTCTGAGTGTGGTGCTTGTGACTCTCTAAGGATCAAGGAAATAAATTGAGCACCAGGACACCAACTTCGGCTATTGATTCAAACCCCTCTTAATAGTACGGCATTCCTAATACTAGAGGACTCGAATATTCAAAATAAAATTCTTCTAATCCACGAGCCGCTTTCCTTTTTTTGTGGGGGTCACTATCCATCATCCAAATCTAAAACATGGGGACTAAAACCTGCACTTTCCTCAATGAACACATTAGTCCCCCATTTGTCATGTCATTATCAACCAAAATCGACTAGGGGTCCTAGATGCACTTTCACCCCCGTTGGGTAAAAGTCAGCCCAATCCTAGCCTCATACCCTTCCTACCAATGGTCCTTGCTTTGAGAAGAGCTAAACTTCTAGTCAGGCCTTACCCATTAGACTTGTGGTTGCACTGTTATGCTTCGCAATGGAAGTTTGAAGACCGGTTGTTTTATTAGCTGAGGTGCAACCACCAAAAGAAACTAGCTTGCACTCCAAGCCCAGCCTAAAAGTAGGTTTTAGTTTATTTAAACATTTCATCACCCATCTATTGACAAACCAGCCAATAGTCCATCTAATCAAATTTTAGTTGTTAACCATCTTATCCTAATTTATCCAAAAATACTATGTTGAAACTAAGATAGCATTTGCCTAAATGCCACACCCTGCCCTGGCATTGCCATACAGACATCACGAATGAGGGTGCACCGCGGTAAAATGGTGAACCGTCTCCTACGGAACCGTGATGCCGGTACCAGTCCCAGGATACAGATGCTAATACCTGTGGTAACAAAATGAATCGTTGCAATACTAAATGAATTATATCTTTATGTTGCATCCTCGGATAATCCTTGAGTAGCAACCTTCATCCAAAGAAACAACAGCAATAGAACTTAGCGAAGCTAGAGCACCAATCCATAGGCAGTGGCTTGGGTCTAAGGACGAAGCCCTCACCTTCATCTTCTTCAACTTGTACTCAAAGAGGGACAAAAACAAAAAAAATAGTGGGGGTGAGTACTTTTGTACTCCGCAAGCCACTAGGAAATGTGTATATTTAAGCTGCAAAGGAAGGTTGGGTTTATTTGGCAAACTGGTTATTTAAAACATTTTTCCAAACTCGAAGTGTGGGTTGTTTTAAAACATTTGGAAGGAGACTCCCCATCTCGATCCGTCCGCGAGTTGCTTTGCAACAACTCAAGCAGGAAGCCCAATTTTAGTTTTATTCATTTTCTTTTCTTTTCCTCTATTAGTTTCTTTTCACTTTCTCTACAACTTTCTCAGTTATCTCATTAGCTCGCGGATTTACTAACCACATCCTATACATTGGCTCCTTTGAGCCGCCCATATCCTATAACACACCACTTCTGCTTAGGAAGCCTACTCTATGATGACATTCCGACATCCTAGGTCACATAGACACGTTTTAGACCACTCAGGTCATCCGCCAGTCACGCTGACCGACTCTGACAATGGTTTCCATCCCATAAACTAATTTCACAAAGTATAGACAAACAATTCTACGCTAAGGAAATCATCTTACATCCGCCTATGGCTATGGGAACGACTGTTTCTGAATAGTTAATCTAAACTCTGTAGATACTGTATGCTTTATCCACACGACATGAAACTTACTATCAGGCCCAGAAATTCACCAGAATTTCTGAAGCTAATTTGTGCAATAAATCCTCGTCCAGGAATCAGCCGAGGTACACAAATTGACAATTTGATAAACATAACCAAAACGAAATAACGATAAATACTTACAACAGAGGCACTTAGTCCTCACACAGGAGAAAACAGCAGCGGAACGGCAACTAGCGTAGCTTCAGCTCCAAGCCACAGGCAGCTCAACTAGGGTATAAGCCAAACACCACCTTCTCCTCCACGCAAAGCTTCACACTAAAGATTGCAATAATGCAAGACTGAGTACCACCCACCGTACTCAACAAGCCACACTAGGGAATGCAATGTAATGTAACAGGATACCAAAGGAAAGGCATAATATGGCTTATTTGCGTAAAACAGCATTTAAAACATTTGCACTCGAAATCATTAAAAATAGTATAGTTTAATTATTAATCAGTATTGAATCAACCACTGAACAGCGCTCCAACGCAGTTCAGGCCCAAACCAAAACTTCTCCAAACAGGAGCTATCCATATTCCATTACTTATTTCCATTAATGAGTAGTGTGGGACTAATCACAGAAACATTGCTAGGCTGCTCATTAACCGCGAGCACGGCTATTCGAATAGTTTTACTCTGGACAGAGATGTACCAATTTACCCACAAGACACAATCTCAACATCATGTCAGCCATGCGTCGCGATACTCGAAAGTACCTGAATAGAGATTGTGATAGGACCCTCCTTGTAACCCGCACAACAAGGGAGCCACCCGCTGGACCACCAGTTTCCGGCCAGAACTGATCGGGTTCTGAGTCTGGGAAACGATCCAACGCCCAAGACATGGACTTATTGACGCAGCCATGGTGGTCTTATTGACACAGCCACAACACACCATGGTGGACCCCGGTTGAACGTACTACACATTGGATCCCATTACCCATGCTGGCTTGTGGTTAGCACGAGTATTGCTTCGCAATAGGTAATCCGCGAACCGGTCCTTAACTGTCATGAGCACCGCTAGCAACATCACAAACCCTGGTGCTCACAACCCACCATTCGGTCAAATTTTAGTTGACATAGTTAATTAATCAGCCACGACTCACGGTCGTGAAAAAATATAGCCATTAATCCATAATTAGTCATAAATGAGTCATTAACTACCCACATAAAATGACACTATAGTTTCTAGGCATGGCTAAGCAAAATCCTAAATAATCCAGCCAGATAAATAATTAAACATCTAGCTAGTCAATATTATTACCCGGGGTATCAAGGTGAAGGAATCAATATCGACACGGCCATAATAGTCAAGGATCATAGGATAGTAAATAAATACCCATATAATGACATTCAAAAGCATTTCATGCAATAACTTTAAAATAAAATACTTTCACAAATGGGATCAACATGCTCAAGGAGATTGTCGTGTGACTTGCCTTGCAATCGCAAAAGTCTTCAAATAATCTTCCGAACTCTTCCGCAGACTCCGAAGTCTTCCGAATCGACGATAGTACGCAACTACATGTAAAACGATAATAAATCCTAAGAAGCTCCAAATAAACAATACATAAAAATACATAAACAAGTGAATTATGATTTTAGATAATTTAGGAAGAATAACGGGTCGATTCGGACTTCAAACGGAAAAGGTATGGCTTTTGGAAGATTGAATTCAGAATGAATCCGAAAAGAATTGGAAAAGAATATTCTCAAGAATATTCTCTGAATTTTTTATTAGAATAATTATTTTAGATAAATGCTGACATGTGGGGTCCATGGTCAGTGCCAGGCATACGGTGGACTTGATTCATGGATTTAGGAATAGGAGGGGCCGATGGAATGCTGAGGTGGATACGGCTGACATGGTACTGGATTGTGACATATGGATCCAACTTGACGGCTGGGATCGGTTTAGAATTTTATGTGGATTGGACGGCCCGAATTAGGTCTCAAAGGTTAGACGACCGGGATGGCTTGAAGATATATTCGCTGGGGTCCATGCAGCAGTGGCACGCCGTGGAGCCAATCGAGCTCAGCCGTCCAAGGCGCAGCACGGGAGACACGCCGGCAACGGTCGGGGGGTTCGACAACGACGGCGATTGATAGTGCCACGACGGCGATGCGTTGGCGAGCCGAGACCGACGAGAGATGGGGCAATGCAATGGTGTCGTCGGCCTGGAGTGGAGAGGAGGGGATGAGGCGTGCAAGTCCGGCAAGCAGGTTCGCCAGCGGCAGGCAAGACGACGACGGCTCGGGACGGCGGAATTCGACAACCAGACGACAGCGGTGCACGGGAACAGGGGTGGCGACCTAGGGCAGGGCACAATGGGCGGCAGCACCGGGGAGGAGACGACGATGGCGGAACCGACGGCGACGACAACGACGAACACGGGAAAAAGACGAGGCGCCGGTGTAGATGACGACGGCGACTACCTAGCAACGGCGACGACGAACAAGAGGCAGAGGAGGATGGGCGACGATGCCGATTGGAAAAGAGCGATGGCAGCGATGAACCAAAGAAGGGCGGCTTCAGTCCGAATGCTCACCGGCGGTGGGAATCGAAGACGACGGTGGCGAAGCAGAGGCGACGGTAGACCGGCGCTGGCAGCGCGGCGAAGCCGACGAAGAGGGAACGGCGACGGCGGCTGGAGGAGGAAGGCAGCTCGACGGCGACGCTTGACGGAGACGCCAGGGACGACGCGACGACGACAGGCGACTTCCCGGTCCGAGGAGTCGAAGGAGGAAAAGAAGATGGGGCATTGGGGACGACGGGGTGGATGCTCACCGGCGACGAGCGGTAGGCGGGGATGGCGACGACCACGGCGACCTCTGTCGGCGGCAAGGCAGAGACAGCCGGCAGGGCGGCGGCTGAGGCAGTTGGCGACGACGGCAACAGGAGCACGGGAGCAGGGGCGGCGGCCAGGGTGGCGGCGCACAGCTGCAGGGCAGCGGCGGCTGAGCGACGGCGGCGACAGGGGAAGCGAGGCAACGGCGCGACATAGAGAACGGCGACGGCGCACGGGTGACGGCGCTGGGAGCAGAAGAGGCGGCGGCGGCTGCGGAAGCAGAACGGGGCGGCGGCTAGGGCACCGAGGAAACGGTGGCTGGCTTTATGTATGGGGTGACTTGGCGGCGGATTCGGCAGTGGCCGTTGCGGAGAGGAGGCGCAGGCGCTGGCCTAGGCCAGGTGGCAGTGGCAGCGGCGGGCCAAGGGAGCGACGGTGGTAGGCCGAGCGCAGGCCGAGCCTGGAGGAGCTCGGCCGAGGAGGGGCTCGGCCCGGGCGGCTCGGGGTTGGAGCAGGCCGGCTCGGGCTGGACGCTGAGAGAGACAGAGGAAGGAGACAAGAAGAAAGAGGAGGCCAAGAGAAGAAGGTAAACAGGGAAAAGGGATGAAGGATAAAGGGAAAATAAAAGAGGAAAGGGAAAAAGAAGAGGGATTTTTTTTAGATTATTTTTGGAACTCAGGATTATCGAGACATTTTCGGAATCGGAATATTTATTTGGAATAAAGGAGACCAAGCGGTTTTAGGATGAAACGACTATTCTGAATATTGAGGATATATACATTCATACATATATATACATATATATATACATAGGTATAAATATATATATTGGGAATCGAACAGTGTTTGGAAGAATTTAGAAAACAAAAGTATATTTATTAAGGTCCAAGAAACAGAATATTTTGTGGGATTCCGAGAATAGAGAATATTTTCCTGATGGAAATTTGGGGAGTAGAATATCGGGATATTCAAGGAATATCTGGGGAAACAAATATCGAATTATTCATCAGGTTGGGAACTAGAGGAGATTTTCTGGGAACTGGGAAATACAATATTCTGAATAAAATGTTTCGGGATTACGGAATTGACGAGGGTGTTTTATTGGAATCAGAATTTGGAGAAATCTCACACAATTGGAGATTTGGATTTATTTTGACCGACAAGGGGTTTTAGGGAATATCTGGGATTTATCTCAAAGGGAAAATATAAATATTTCGAATACAAAGGATCTTGAATTGGGAGTTCAAAAGAGTTCTAGGATTTCAAAATGAATAAATCCGGTAATTCCGAATTTAGGTTTTTGAGGTGACTTTATGGTTCTGGGAACGACACAAAACCATAGAGGAAAAATGGAGTCAGAGTTCACGATGAACGGGGAGACTTCAAAGGACTGAATCAGAAACGACCCGAACAGGAAAAAAGAAAAGGAATTTATTTATATTTATTTACTTACTTTAGTGATCTTTATAGCATTAAAATTAATTCTGTAGCTCCGAAAAATCCAAGAAAATTTCAGAGAGTTTATTAAATCACGGGGAATTTACCAGAAGTAAATACCACCACGAAACACGAAGAATTTATTATTATAAATACTCAAACACTTAAAATACTCCGACAAAACCCCTGGAATATAAAAGCATCCAAGTATTTATTTAAAGATTTAAACTCGGGATTTTTAATATTGGAAATTTCAAAATTTTATTCAAACTCTTTTCTCAAACAAAGATTTTCTAGTGTATTCTTGTATTTCTATTTACCCACGATAATTTTTAATTAAGGCGATTTTCAGGGCGTTACACTTACTCCGAGTACCGGCCGGTACCGGAAATTTGTGACAAGGCCTTTCCTAAGCTAATCCATGAAAGCCCCATGCCACATAGTTGGGCCGCAACCACGAAACAAGTATGAGGCACAACAATGCTCTCATCTACTTAGAAACACCGGTGATGTCTCCTACACCTACTCATCTGGTACCATATGCCACAATAGAGGCTGAAAATTCAGGTTTTCTAAAACATTGATCTGCAACTCCGTCTCCTAAATGCCTGGCGTTCCATACTACTGGCATACAAAGTAATTATGTGCTAACTCATTAGTCTTCCAGGGGTGTCCCACAACACCCATGTGGTCGTACTATATAATTCTCAGATGGAATTCCCCAAGGAATTGGTCCTTACATGCGAATATGAAACCAAGCCACATAGGCAAGATCCTGTATCGTGAGCTTTCACAAATCCCATTTACTTTTTAAACCCACCGATACCAAGTATTGGGTTTTTCCAACAGTATGCAACCCGTTTTCCCAAAGTCGATATATATCCGCTCAGCCTCTATTTACCTATTTTAGCCCATAACCATGCTTGAAGAGCACGGATACCAAAGTATCACTTTAGTGGATTGACAAGGATTTTAGGGTTCACAACAACCTACATAAAGTAATGCAACTAATAGGTAGGTCCATCGGTTGCACGTAAACCGAGGCTGATCAAATTAAAGTGTACACTAAGCATGCAATTTCTCAATCAACACATTTTATAAATTGGGAGCCATATGATCAAAGAGTGGCTTCACTACTAACTTCTGACCCTTATGCCACACTTTTTTGTCGCAACGGCGAGATTTGGTTGCAACAAGGGTTGTTATCGCAACAATTTTCACTTTTGATTGCGATAGATTGGATTTTTGCCACGAAGATTGTTTCGTGGCCCTAAGTATGGAGATCGTTGCGAAAAGTAAGTGTTATCGCAACAAATTATTGAATGGTTGCAATAAGTGATTCCTGTTGCCACGATTTGATTTGCGTTGCGGGCAAGTTTATTGTCGTTGCAATACTAAGGTGATATTGCAACTCTTTATATGATGGTTACAATAGCACATCTATGTCGCAACGAATATGTTTCGTTGTATATAATAGTCGCTTGCGTTGCAAAAAAGTGGTACATATAGCAACGAAAAAAAATAAATCGTTGCAATCACTAAGGTTGCAACGATTATGGTTTCGTTGTGTGTAATAGTTTCGTTCGTTGCAAAAAGGTTGTACATATAGCAACGAAAAATTACATCGTTGCAATACCTAAGGTTCTCCACTTTAATGGTTACATAAAAAATTAAAAAAAAACACCACCAGCAAGTTTCAAACCTGAGACCTCAGAGTTAAGAAGATAGGTGCCTACCATTAGGGCATGTACAGTGGAGAGACAGGGGTCCGTCTATAAGATGCTAAAATCTGGCATAGAGACAGCTAAAAGACAGTTCATACAATGGGGTGTCTATTTTAGTGTCTTTATGCTGTTTAATGCTTTGCATGTGGCTAGGATCAATCATGAATAGTATTTTGTATGCCCTTGTGTTGCTATTTCATAAAAGTACTTATCAGGCATAAATTAGATTAACATGGTAATAATATTTATTTATAATAATAAAGATACACTGTATAGTATATATAATTGTATCATTGTTTTGCTAAATTTCTCTCTTTACATAGCGTTGCCATATGTGACTGATTAGGTCCTTCTTGAGTTGCTTATGTGTCGGCCAAGCTTTGATAGCGGAATTCCTCCGAAGAACCTCTGCGAAGCATGGATTCGGGTTGTCGCTTGTACGCACTTCTGATGGCAATTCGTACAGTTCGGACCGTCCGAACAGGGTGAGGATGGTCCGGACTATATAATGTGAAATGGCAACAATTTGTACAGTGCGGACCGTCCGAACAGGGTGAGGATGGTCCGGACTATATAATGTGAAATGGCAATTTGTATAGTCCGGACAACGAAAGGTTATACATATACCAACGAAAAATTACATCATTGCAATACCTAAGGTTCTCCACTTTAATGGTTACATAAAAAATTAAAAAAAACACCACCAGCAAGTTTCGAACCTGAGACCTCAGAGTTAAGAAGATAGGCGCCTACCATTAGACCATGTATGTGTTTGTGTTTCTAATAGCTAGCGTATCCTATACAAATTAATGTAGACCCGTTTATGTATTGGAAAAGGATCTAATCTAATTACTATCACGTACGTTGCGGTCTCTCTCTTCCCCGTCGCTGCTTTGTTTCCCACGTGCGTCGTGGCTTCTGATCCCCCCGTCGCGGCCTCTCTTCCCCCGCGCGCCGTCCCTGCGAGCAGCGTGGTCAAGGCCCTCGTTCCCTACAGCTAGCAGCGTGGTCACGGCCTCCCTGCAGCCGGTGTCGTCGTGGCGCGCCCTCCCTGCAACCGGAGTCGTCACGGCCCTTGAATTCCCTACAGCGACGACATCTTGGTGCCCTAGTTCCTTCCTGCTCATCGACGAGCAGGGCCGTGCCCGTGGGCGACGCTCCGTGTTCATCTCGTCTCCAGCCGGTGCTCGTCCGTTCAACGTTCATCTAGCAAGCAGGCACCAACAACAGGCATAGTTATTAGAACCGGACCGGACCGACGGTTGGACCGGTAAAAGACCGAACCAGAGACTATACCGGCTCGGTTCACTTAAAAGACCGTTCGTGCAATCGAACCGGTTGAACCGGGCGGTTTTTTACGGAACCGGTGGACCGGCCGGTTTTATTAGAACCCCTCTTTTTTTTTGGATCACACGACTGAGTATGGGCAAAATCGTAAATGTTTTTTTAGGGTTGCCTTGCCTGTGCTGCTCTCTGCCTTGGGCCTAAATCGATTGAATCGATCCCCATCGGTGGCGCAGGCGCACGGCGCGGCGGGCGGCGGAGGCGCAAGCGCACGGCGACGGCCGCTGAGGCAGGGCCGCGGAGGCGCAGGCGCAGGCGGCAGCGGCGATGGCAGCGGCGCAGGCGCACGGCAGCGCAGGCACAGGAGGCGCAGGCGCAGGCGGCAGCGGCAGAGGCAGCGGCGCAGGTGCACGGCGACGGCCGCGGAGGCAAGGCCGCAGAGGCGCAGGCGCAGGCGGCAGCGGCGGAGGTAGCGGCGCAGGCACAGGAGGCGCAGGCGCAGGCAGCAGCGGCAGAGGCAGCGGCGCAGGTGTACGGCGGTGGCCGCAGAGGCAGGGCCGCGGAGGCACAGGAGGCGCAGGTGCAGGAGGCGCAGGCGTAGGTGGCAGCGGTGCAGGCGCACGGCGGCAGCCGTGGAGGCAGGGCCGCGGAGGCGCAGGCGCAGGCGGCAGCGGCAGAGGCAGCGGCGCAGGCGCACGGCCTCGGAGGCACAGGCACAGGAGGCGCAGGCACAGGCGGCAGTAGCAGCAGCAGCCGCCGCCTTGATTGACGCCGAACGGCGCGCTATCTCCCACCTACCATGGCACATGGCTAACAGTTAGTACTCAGACTTTCTAGGATGATAAGTGAGTGTATGTAGAAGATGACAATGTCCTTAATCCCTCCAATTTCTAGGATGATAAGTAAGTGTATGTAGAAGATGAGTTCTTGTTTCTACCAACTCTAAACAAAAAAAAAGAATCTTTTCTAACTTCTCCATTAATCTTATTCTTGTATATGCAGTAATTAAGACTCTTGTGGGAGTATCAGACCGTTTGTTAAATTTGAATTATGAAGTAAGAACTTATGTACCGGTTCAATTCATCCGGTCTAAAACTATTGAACCATCGGTTCAACCGATTCTTAACGGTTGGACCAGTGAACCAATGAATCGATGGTCTTGCTGGTTCAATGTCCGGTCCGGTCCTAATAACTATGGCGACAGGGACAAGGAACATGGGCGCCCATCGACATCGATATACTAAAGCCGCCCTCGAAACCGAAGACGAACATGGGTTTCCTTGTCAATATAACCCTAGGTACATTGTTTGTTTAATCTAGTTTATTAGATTCATGTTTATTCCCACCACAGCAGTTTCCTTGTCGATTGATTAGCAGCAGAGGGGTGTGGATTTGCCCTGTGAATATTGTTGTAGTAATGGTTCAATGCTATGAACCTTTCGTGTCAGGTCAAATGAGCAAAAGCTAACTAAATGAAACCTGAAAGTTACAATGAGTATTTATACGAGCGGTGGAATAGGATATGTGCTAGTACTACTTTGTCTTTGCGAGATTGCAGGCAAGTCATTGCCCTGGTGACCTGACGTTGCCACGGACGAGGTTGTGCCGTTGGTCATCTTCTCTGTTGTTACTGTACCAAGTTCTTTGCCTTTTCCTCACACATCGGTGGCTCAAGCAAACAAGCACCAAAAGGAGGAAGGTAACTACTTCAATATGTTATCAGCTAATTGGAATCTAAATTCTTTCATCATTTGCTGAAATTTTATCAAATGTGACCTTCCTTGTAGAACTAGGAAATGTAGAAAATACATTTAACATACGTGCTGAAAACTGCAGTTTGTGCAGTTTTGATTTGGTGAATTGTTCCGAGTAGTAATTTACCTTTTCTGTGATGCTTGATAATACCAAAGTTGTAGAGGGTTTAGAGATTTTTGTCATCATGAAAGGTCATGATTTTAGCCCTGGAGAATTGGGAGTTATGAATTTTGTAAGTAGCCGGTCAGGTTTTGACCTTGCTCTGAACAGCAGTGGACGTTTGTGTTTTTCGACCATAACAACTGCAGAATCTTATTTAACAAATAACTAGAAAGATGTAGAGAATTTCATGGGCTTTCCGTATTGTAAAAGAATATAAATTTTCGTTGTCTAGAACTCTAGTTATGATTTTTCTAATCAACTGTACTGCTGCTGCCTTAAAAATTCAGAGAATTTGATAGCAAACTGATTATATGTACATAACTGTTTTAATAGTTTTGATTAATTAGAACCATGTTATATCTGAATATCTTTATATTTTGTGTAAGAATTATTAAACTTAATATTGTTCTAATATCGTGACCTTCCTTGTAGAACTAGGAAATATAGGAAATACATTTAACATACGTGCTGAAAACTGCAGCTTTTGCAGTTTTGATTGGGTGAATTGTTCCGAGTAGTAATTTACCTTTTCTGTGATACTTGATAATACCAAAGTTGTAGAGAGTTTAGAGATGTTTGTCATCATGAAAGGTCATGATTTTAGCCCTGGAGAATTGGGAGTTATGAATTTTGTAAGTAGCCGGTCAGGTTTTGACCTTGCTCTGAACAGCAGTGGGCGTTTGTGTTTTTCGACCATGATAACTGCAGAATCTTATTTAACAAATAACTAGAAAGATGTAGAGAATTTCATGGGCTTTCCGTATTGTTAAAGAATATAATTTTTTGTTGTCTAGAACTCTAGTTATGATTTTTCTAATCAACTGTACTGCTGCTGCCTTAAAAATTCAGAGAATTTGATAGCAAACTGATTATATGTACATCACTGTTTTCATAGTTTTGATTAATTAGAACCATGTTATATCTGAATCTCGTTACATTTTGTGCAAGAATTAGTAAACTTAATATTGTTCTACTATCCCAATCTTATTCTTTTGGCAGTAGGTGGACAAGGTTTCAGTGGGAGGCTCATAATCAAGCGAGGACATAGCCGAGGCGATGACATGTTGGGCTGCTAGGAAACTCTCGAGTGCTGCATAGATGTTAGGAAGTTTTTAAAAAGTTGTCAAATAATGAGTGAACTGTACACTCGTTTATGATTTTAGCTACTATTTTCATGGTTTGGCAACATATTGAATGATTGATTATAATTAATATATGTGAGTGCAATTGCTTTTGTTATGGTTTATTGATTTGCAATGATGATTTATTAAACCAAAATTAAATGTTATTAGCGTTGCAATAAAAGCTATGCCTACGAGCCGTGATGCGTGGCAATATGCTCTATGGCAACAGACTTATTTACGTTGCAAATAATAGTATTGCCACAACATTACTATTGTTGCAATAACAATTAATCTCCCGCAACGAATAAAATTGTGTGGCAAATGGTTTACTTGCCACGGCATAACGGTCATGGCAACAACACCTTAGGCAACAAAATTCTAGCGTGGCAACAAAATTCTATTGCTACGCTATCACTCGTTGCATTTACCACCTGTTGCTACGAAAACGAGCGTGGCAAGTGCTCGTATTGCCACGCCAGTGAATGTTGCGACAACGCCCTATTGCCATGCTTGGCAACGGATAGCTATGGTTGCAAGAAAAGCTAACTCTTGCAACGCCGAACTACCAACGGCTGCAAGTTTTTATTGCAACGTGACTTTTTGCAACCATTGGCAACGAACGCGATTTGGTGGCAAGAACTACCTTTTGCAACCAAATTGGGCCTGTTGCAACGTTTTCTCGTCGTTGCGCAAGGGTTAGAAGTTTGTAGTGCTTGCCTTGCTTTAGATCTGTGTTCAATTTAAACTTCATTAGTTCACAACAAAAATTGGCGGCGGGTAAAGTTATCAGCGACCAAAAAATAATTTATAGATAAAGCTTTTATATATATATATATATATATATATATATATATATATATATATATATATATATATATATATATATATATATATATATATATATATATATGTGTGTGTGTGTGTGTGTGTGTGTGTGTGTGTGTGTGTGTCATAGCAATTTAAAAGCAAATGTTGAAAAATATACTACAATGAAAAAACCCCAAAATCAACTTCAAAATTAAGTTTTAAAATTTAAATTTTGGTTGCAGCTTATAAACTGAAACTAAAGGGTAAATGATGGAGTTTGTTGAGCGTGTGCACACAATTGTTAAAAGGAAAAGTCCGAATTACCCCCTGAACTATTGCGACAGTCTAAATTACCCCCTGAGTCACAATACCAGATATTCTACGTCCCTAAATTCTTCAAACCGGACAAATTACCCTCCCTAACTTAGTCCGAGCGGTTTTGATCTTATGTGGCACATACATGGCAGTTAAGCCAGCAAAAAAATATATAAACAATCAATAGGGCCCACCTGTCAATGCTACCTCTTCTTCTCTCCTTTCTTTATTCTTCCCCCTCCTTCCTTCCCTTTATCTCCCTCCCTCCTCTCTCTCTATCCGGCAGAGAGGAGGCGGTGGGCACCCTTGCATGTGTTGGCGAAGGAAGACAGCGATGACCTCCATGAGATGGCAAAGGAAACGCATGCCGTAGAGCCCTGACCTGATCCGCTCGTTCCCCACCTCGTCAAGTCGATCTTGCTCCCCTTCCTACTACCGCTTAGTGCAGCCCACAGAGGAGGTGGTGGCAGTGATCCCAATGGAGAAGGCAGCGACAACGACACCGGTTGTGATGGTGGCGCTGTTGTTGGCCTCGATTGAGGTTGATGCGGGCGATGAGGCCTTGGATTTGCGGCTTTTCCTGAGAGGAAGGACGGGAGGTGCATGGTGATGGAGCTGGACTCAGGGGTGCTCTGCAACACATCGCCTTGTTCATTGCCATCGAGCTGCATCTCCGTCACGTGCCAAGGTCGGGAAGGCAATGGAGGAGCTCAGAGTGGTGGCGTGTGAGCTCGACGAAGCCTAGGAAGATGGAGGAGAAAGAGAGAGATATGGGGAGGGGGAAAAAGGAGAGAAGGTCACCTAGATGGTGGCAACATGCGGGCTCACATCCGCTGGTGGCAGTGTGCCATCTCTCTCTCTCTCACATAGCTAGAGAGAGGATGATGATGGTGGTGGGCTCTACTGCAGAGCTATGATGTAGGGTGGGCCTCATTGCGATGTAGAATTAAAACTAGATTTTTATTGTCATATCAGATTAAAACCAGCTTATATTAGGATTGAGGGATTATTCTTAAGAGGGTAATTCGAACTGTCACAATAATTTAGGAGGTAATTTGGACTTTTTCTCTGTAAAAATGAAGACATCAACTCCGGTGGGTCGCTAGCACCATCGCCCATGTGCTAATCCGTCGTCGACGTCCACGCGTGCCCACTGTGCCGCACAGGACAGTTTGACCCTGACCTGACCGCGCCACCGCTCCACCGCCACCCACCCGAAATGACCACTCTTACTACATACGTACTGATCCGACCAGTACTACTACCCAACGACTCATATGCAACAAATGCATTCTACAATGTCAGTCGACACACGCCTGTACCCAATCAACCACTCCATCCTCTCCTGGACACACATTCGGTCACATGGCACGCACCTATAATTTTTATTTGTGACAAAATTCGCTACAGAACCTCTCAAATTTGTAGCATTTGACATAGAATACTCTAAAAACTGTTTTTGTTAGTACATACTTCGTTCCAAAATACTAGTACTACTATAATCGATTATTTTTGGCTATGAATCTAATCATTATAACTATAAATCCAGATGAAGTATAAAATATTTTAGTTTTATAGTAATTTGCTAAAACACACTACAACCGTTATATGTATTGATATTTCCAAAATTAGGATTTAAGTTCTGTAATTTACTGTTAAGCTAGAATGAAAATATAGCTGGGTTGAGTGCGCAACTTTAACACAAGGAACAAGGGTAAAGGTGCCGCTTCCAAAATTTTGTCTCTAATTAAACCAAAATATCAAAATAACGGTTAGATTGTGTTCTAGCAAACTACCGTAGAAGTGTCTAATACCGAGATATTTCTTGAATGTTGTACAGCAAATGAAACAAATCTATGGTATCTTGTATTAAATTTTACCTTTTTCTAAATACAAATCAAACGCACACCACACTCATATCCACACAAATATATTTACGCACATATACCAATCATCAAGCTAATAAACCACACATTTAAATGTAACCAAATTTAATTAGGGTAGCGGCACCACGCAACGGACACACCAGCACGTACACGAACTGAGCGACCGAACATGTACGTCACCGACCCAGCGCGGCGCCGGCGTACGGCGTGTCGACGGAGCCGACCCAGAGCGTGCCGTTCTGCTCGGCCACCTCGCTCACCGTCACGAAGCTGAACCCGGCGAGCGCCTCCGTCACCTCCCTACCGCCCTTCTTTCCCGTCGCCACCCGCACCGCCACCGTCGGCGCCATGTCGTCGCTGTCGGCCTCACGACTGAGCGCCACCCAATACCCGCCGCGCCCGTCGCGGCGCACGTTGTCCGGGTAGCCAGGCACCTCGGCGAACGTCTCCGACTTGCCGGCCCGGGGCCCGCGCACCCAGTACCGGTGGAGCTCGCACAGCCCCGTGTGCGCCACCACCACGTGCGTGCCGTCATCGCTCACCGCCACGCCGTTCGGGTAGGGGAGGCCGGAGTGGAGCACGGTGACTCGCCGCCGGCGCGCCTCGTACCGGAGAAGCCGGCCCGTCTCGTCACCCATGGCCACCACCAGCAGGTACTGGCTGTAGATTATCAGTCAATTAATTAATTAATTAGTAGTTATCTGATGGCGCATTGGTTAGTACTTAGTACGGCTAATACATAGTGAAAATGAATACTCCCTTCTTTTAAAAATATAAAACGTATTAAATTTTTATTGTACTTTAACTATTAATTTTTTTATAATATATTATCAATAAGTACAAAATTAATATCATATAAAAATATTTTCAAATACGAATCTACTAGTATTACATGCATGACAGTAAACATCTATTTTTTAATTTAATTATTAGTCACAATTTTTAAATGTTAACTTTACAAAAAAACAAGTACGTCTTATATTTTTAAACGGATGAAGTAATTAGTGGCGCCAGATGATTAATTACGCCAAACGAGCTCGTAATCGATTGCTGCTTCCTTCTATATTATAGCTACTTCTATATTTTTTTAGGACTGATTAAGAAATATGATGAAATCAAATGAGGGACATTTTGATATTTTTTTAGAGAGATTAAGTCACCGTTCGAATATAAAGGTAGACTTAAGCTACTCTCTCGTTTACCGTGAGCACACTCCTCGGCCTTCTAAACAATGTATTTTTTTCAAAAAAAATACTATATAGAAATTTCTTTAAAAATCAAATAAATCTATTTTTTAAGTTTATAATAGCTAATACTTAATTAATCTTATGCAAATGACCTTGCTCGTATGGTGTGCGGCTTATAAGTTTACACCAGCATCTGTTTTGAACGGGCCCTAAGAAATATGATGAAATTGAACAAGATATGATTGTAATTGGTTCAGATGATAAAGTATGTAAAGATATTAAATAAGAGATCGTGATTAGTTAAGGCTCCGTTTGGCACAACTCCTGCTCCGAGATCCTTACCTTGTAGAGCTGGAGCTATACTAAGCACTTCTCAGATCCTAGAGAATAGAGAACGGAGTTATCACTCCAAAAAAATATACTACGAGGGTGCAGCATTTTTGTGGTTCCTCAACTCCACTCCGGGAATGGATCTAAATAAAAAAAGTAAGTAGAGAAGTAGCAGAATAAATTTTGAATAGAGGCAGCTATAATATGAAATAGAGATATTAAGTAGCTAGTCTGTGTTTTGATCGGTACATGAATGCGTGTTTGTATATACTATATGAAAGATAATGTCCTCCCATCCTTATTCGGTGCAGGTGTAACAATTTTCCTGTAGCATTCTGCATACCTCTTTGACTACGTACGACAGAAATATTTTATCTATTGTATGAATCAATCTATGTGCATCGGCAATGCATAACTGCTACTCCTACGGTCTACGGCCTCCGGTTACAAAATAATAACTTTATATGATCTGTGCAACCAACACAACTTAATACTCTTACCAATTTTTAATGTTTAACGTCATTAACTTTTAGATATACATTTAATTATTCATCTTATTAAAAAATTATGTTATTATTATTTATTTTGTTGTGATTTGTTTTATCATTAAAGATACTTTAAATATGATTTATACTTTTATATTTATAAAAAAATTTAATAAAATAAATAATTAAACTTATGTCAAAAATCAATAGCGTCAAATATTAAAAACCTGAGGGGTACTCTAGTCAAAATATAGGTCTTGAACTTGTAAAAACTATATATCCAAGTTTGTCGTAACAAACGCTTTTATAATATCATGTTTGTGTAACTTTTTTCTTTATATAATATAAAAATATCAAGTAGCCAAAATTGTATCATATTGACTTTGAAAAGTTGGAAACTACGTTCTTTTTTTTAATTGGAGGGAATAGTTCGTTGACGATTCCGTTAATTTTGTCCTAATGTAGGTACACCGAACACAAGTGAAAACCAAAATATACCTCCTCCTAGTGCACTAGTATATTATATATATCGTTTTATTTTTTTGAAAATTTTACACTTCATTTCGGTTGCTAGTTGGATCAATTAGGTTCATAAATGCATACATAGACAGGGGATCTGTCTGATTATGTGTGTGATGTGATGGCATACGGTTGAGGAATCTTCATTATTAGTCCTTTTTGGGTATTATTAGCCAATGTTGGTAGAGGTCATACATACTCAGTTGATAGTCATACATTAGTAGAGGTCATTACCTGTGATTTCCAGTGATTAATTGCAGACAAAAAGAGAGCTATCAAACTACTATTCCACAAACATTAATTACTGCCTACCAATTAATTCGCAGGATGAAAACTGCTTCGCTGCCTGCCCTGATCTACATATCTTCGTAGGACAAAAGGAGCTTAATTAATGGTATCGAGTTGCATAAAGCATACGATAAAAAAACAACCTATTAATTGACTCATACTTCAACAAACCGAAATAAATGAATCAGTGAATTGCAAACCAAGATGAGAATAATTCAGTGTGTTTGTTAAAATCTGTTTTCATTAGAAATTTCGCCATAGCTCATGTGGTTATTCTCTTGTGCTGTGCTGCAATTTTTTTATTTTGCAGTGGGATTTTATATTTATTATAGCTTGTTTTTGTTGATTAAATTAAGATTAGACAAAATATATTATCTAACTTTCATGTCTCTCGCAATTATTTCAAATTTTCGGAATGCAATAATATTTTTGTTTGCAACACATATTAAAAGAACATAGTTTAATTACCAAATACGTGAAATATCTAAAAGCCATTGGACCAAACGAAATTAACTATCATAATCCATTGTAATACCAAGTAGAGCCATAGACGATTTGCCGCTAATATCTATCAATCGAGCGTGTGTTGAAGGGACATACTTGCGGACATGTGTGACAACCAAAAATGGATCTTTTTCTCCGAAAAATTTAGATTTTCCGAGACAGGAAAGCAGAGGGGCAGGCAAGCTAGCATGGCAACGATTAACTGCGTGCACTGTGCCATGGAGTATGGTTGATTAATTTTCATGTTTTTGGATACCTCCTCCGGTACGTGATGCTGCTATCGGTGAAGTAGACGTCGCCGGTCCTCTGGTCGACGTCGAGCCCGTTGAGGAAGTTGAACGGCACGCCGGCGGCCTCCGTCGCCACCACCTCCGCCATCCCGCCGCGCGCCGGCACCCTCATCAGGCCCAGGTACGCGTCGGCGACGTACAGGTCGCCGGACGCGTGATGGAACTGCAGCCCGAGCGGCCGCCCGCACACGCTCTCCGGCACCACCAGCTTCTTCTCCGGCGCGCAGACCCCGACGTTCCTGGTAGATCGCCGGTCAGTCCACTGTGCATGCATGGCACATATATATGGAAATCATCAAGAGGCAGCGCAGCTTAGCTAGCTAGCTTACTTGTGCCTGGAGTTGTAGGCGAACTCGGTCCAGCCGAGGCGGCCGCCGCGCCACCGGAGAATGCGGCCGTCGGAGCCGCCGGTGTAGGGCCCGTCGCCGCGGCTGTCGAAGGCGAGGCTCTCCGGGCCTGTCACGGGCGCCGGGAGCGTCATGACGGCGAGGCTGGGGTCTATGGACTTGGTCTCGTACATGGGCTCGTCGCCGGCGCCGGCGCCGGCAGACGTCGCTGCCTCCGTCATGGTGATGACCGCCACAAGGACAAGAAGCTTCGCAAGAGCGGAGGCCGCCGCCGCCGCCGCCTTGCAAGACATCACGGCTGCTTTCCTCATGTCGTGGACGTGGCGACTCGCGACGTCGTCGTCCCCTCGCTCTGCGCAGTGGCAAGAACGCGTGCAAGGCTAGTTGTGCGTGTATCGTGTTAATCTCGCCGCTTAGAGGACAATGTTGTCGTCTCACCTCCTATAAATATAAATAGAGCAAGTACACAGTAACAGTAGCTTCATTAATTTTAAGATATATCAATATAATCTCTTAAAAATATTCATAAAAAAATATATACATTTATATTAATAAATGTACGCGTGTATATACGAGCATATATGTTTATACCATGTTTCGTTAAAAAAAGCATCGTCGGCCACTTTTTTTCTTTCAATTATATAGTTCAATAAACGCATAACAAAAAAAATCTGTATTTACAAATACTTAACATTGCACAGAATCTTTTACCCCTACAATAGCAATTATATATTCATCCACATTAATCTAAAAACATTTTTGTCTATCTAAGTTAACGCTGGCAACACTATATAATATTACGGTGGAAAAATAGTCATATCTAAAAATGTAATTATTTTTTAGTTTTGTGTGCATGATTAAAAGTATCATGTTGCTTAAAAAAGAGATTATATATGCAGAGGATTAGATGAGTATATATATATGCAGTGGTATATATAATTGAATACATTTCTTTTTCTACCACCAAAACAAAATTGAGAGCTGATGGAGCTAGTTACCGGTACATGCATGGATATCTGTTCACAGAAGTGTTACTTTCTAGTTTTATCTGGCTATATATGTAGTATCGCTATATGGAGGACACACAAAGTTCTACTCAACATTATAGCTGACATGGACGGATAATTAAGGTGGCATTATATTCTGGCAACACGAAATTAATTAAGGCCATGGTTCGGACACATAAATTTTAGAGGAAACTGTTCAATTCCAGTAAATATATATTTTCTCGTATTCCAAAATGGGGCCTAGTAGATAATTAACATAGTACAAAGGAAAAGAAGAAAATGCACAAAGAATAGCAAAGAAATTAGTTTGCTGGAATATGCTAATAATCAGGATTTGTTGTGTTTTCAAAACTTCATGGATATTTTTAATCTATACACATTTTTAATCATTACCACAGAACCCTTCGTCTATAGTGGGTCATCAGCGACGGCTCAATAAAAACCATTTGTGATGACATAATCTATAACGGTTAAATATTTGAACCATTAGAAATAGTAGTAGGATCAAACACCTACCAGTAATGACAACTAACCTATAATGACTTTCAATGTAGAGCTGTTAGAGATGATGTCCTAATCATCTATAATGGATCTAAAATATAGAGCTGTTTGCTTGATTTGCCTCCCCAGCTCAAGTAGTCCGAACGCTGAGCAGCGCCACCACCGCCTCCCCAGCTTCCTCCTCAGCCATTGCCTCTCTTCGAAGCTGGAGGTCGTCGCCGCTGTCTCCCCCTCTCTCTTATCCACCGTTGGCCCCAAGCCACGTGCCTCCAACCACCGGCTGCCACCAAAGGTCCGGCCTCCTCGAGGTCGGGCATCATCAGGGAGCCGTGGATCTGGCCTCCCCTCGACAACAGAGGCCTCCTTCTCGCACCATCCACCACCAACTCCCCTCTTCCTCCTTGCGACGCGGTCACCTCCTCTCTCTTGCTCAAGCGCCACCTCCTTGGTCGCCAGTCCCTTGAGCTCGGGGCGCCCAGGTCTAGTGGCCCCCGAGTTCGAGGTGACCAGATCTGGCCTCGGCAATCTTAGTGGCCGCCGGATTTGACCGCCCTGAGCTCGAGGCATGAGGGAAGGCTCAAGGTCACCAAGGTCAGCGCAGCGATGGGCACGAGGTGGCGGTGTCAGCTACGGTGATAGGAGCGCGGCATGCCCCTCCCCTCCGTTGTCACCGAGGTCAGCGCAGCAATGAGCACAAGGTGACAGCGTCGGCTACGGCGACGAGAGCACGGCGATGAGGAGGTTGGGTCCTATCCTAGGGATGTATTTTCTTTTTTTTCATTTTTTCTACATCAGTAACGGCTCGTGGTTTTGAGCGTTACAGATATATCCTCATCTATAATGGCTTCGAATAACATTTATCTGTAACGGGTAAGTAGCCGTTACAGATAGGACGTCACATCTCTGAGGTTTTCAGCCATTAGATATAATGATATCTGTGGCAGTGAATGATTTTTAGTTTTCTGCATTCATAATTTAATAATAATAGTGTCATTACGATATATACCATGTCCAATCTTACGAATATAATAATACAAAATTGCATATCCAGAACTCTGTCCAGTGGGTGTGTGTATATATATGTGTGTGAGACGCCCATATACTACTACCGGGAGTAGCTACTCCTATAATATTAGCTTATGATTAACCTCGGGATGGATGTACGTTAATTGGGTTTGTGGATCCAAATACTCCTAAGAGCAGACTTATTAATTATAAATAACTTTTACACTTGATAGGGAACAGAAAATCTGCTTGGTGAAAGAAACAGAATATATATTCACTTGAAGAACATCGTATTTTAACAATGAGCAGAATATAAATTAGAATGGGAGTAGAAAATCAACACGAAAGTGAGCAGAACATCAAACTAGAATAGGAGTAGAAATAAACTGCCCAAAATCGAATGGCTACAAGGGGAAAAGTAGCTACAGCCGATAGTAGCTTATAATTTCCTATATATATATATATATATATATATATATATATTGTCCGATCTTCTCATGTTTCAATTATAGCCAACTTGTGCAAATACGAAGCTGCCAATAATGCAACGTATATCATGCAATTCCACGATCTAAAGTGTTGTCACCTTTGGTCACAAATAAGAAATGGGGATAAGCGGGGAAAATGTGTTCTCCCGCTTATACTTATAAAATACAATCAGGGGGCTAAATGCACTCAAAACACTGTTTACTCAAATATTTTCTGCCCTTTACAAGGAGGCTTGTCCGCCTTTTATAGCATAGGGGCCGCACAATGAGATTATAGAAATGCCCCTAGGGGACCGCTAACCCTATGGGCAATTTAGACATTATACATTGGATTTGCGATCCCCCCGAGACAGCTGTCCGGAGTGGTTCAGGTTGGTCCCCACGCCACGTAGGGGAATATTCCTTCCCTGGCTTACGTCCTAAGTCTCGCTTTCGACCTTGATATTTCGCCATCTCTAAAGGAAAAATGTTCTCGAACTTCGTCTTAGGGGAAATGTTCTCGACCTCCATCTTAGGAGAAATGTTCTCGATCTCCATCTTGGTGAAATGTTCTCCCCTCCTGGTGGACCGAACGACTTGTCGCCTCTGTGCCTGGCAAGCAAGATCGATAGTGTTTCCTCAAGTGTCGGTCGAATTAGGAGCATGGCGCCTGGTCCTACTCCAACAAGCCCCTCACGGATAAGGGTGAAAACTCTTTCCGGCCAAAGCCGTGTCTTAGAAAGTGCAGGATCTCGCCGTCCCCTATTAGGCCAAAACCTGGTTTTTGCCTTCACTGTTCCACTGTACTCTCCCATTACTGTACATTTGTTCTTGCTTTATCTTTATGCACGCTTATGTATTATTATTTTTATCGTTGCATATATACATATATATATATATATATATATATATTATCATTATTATATATTTTTTAATATGATATATTATTATTATTATTTAATTGTTTATATATTTTGTTATTATGTATATTTTTTATTTTTATTATGATTTCTTTGTTAACACATAATACTGCTAATTGCATATTTTAATCAATTTTATGCCTCGACTGCTGCGTTGCCTCAATTCACGTGAAAGTACGCGATCCTTGACCCCCCGCGTCCCCCTATATAAAGGTGGGGGGGCCAAGGCTTTTCTATCTTTTCTCTTGTTCACTGTTCAATTTTACTTCCTCACGCACCGAAATTTCGTCCACTCGTCACGCTTCTTTGCTTTCCACTCTCAATTTCGCCATGGTGAAATCTTCAAAAAAGTAGAGCAGGCGCTCAAAATCCAAAAATGTTGATTCCGAGGGCGATAGCAGCGACCGAAATCTCAGCGCTTCCACTATGACCGAGAACTTGCTTCGAGATATGATTTCGAAAGGCATGATTTCCAATCGAGACGATGTTCTGTTGCCTCAAGGTGAAGACAATCCATCCACCGATCACGAAGGTTATACTATGGTGTTTCAAGCTTATTTTGAAGCCGGTCTTCGATTTCCCTATAGTTCACTCGTCTCTGAGGTGCTGAAGCTCTACAAGGTCGAACTACCCCAACTAGCTCCCAATGCTTTTATTAGAATGGGGGTTTTCGAATGGATTGCCCGCAGTTGTGGATGCACTCCCCATGGGGAGGACTTCGCTTATGCCAACAGCATCCGCCACTACACGCAACGAAACCCTTATTTCGGCGGGATGAACTTCCTTACCCAATCCAATCGGGGGGCCTATTGGTCGATTCCTGCGATTCGCTTAAAATGGGGTGCCAACTAGTAGTCGAGATGGTTCTACCACAAGATCAAGGCTAAGCCAGGCTCCGAGACATATAATCTTCTTGGTTACACCGGCAAAGTGGCTGAGTACAATCCTGAGCCTAGCGTCTCTCTTTCGAAGGACTTCGTATCATGTCGCCCCAAGATGAAGGAAATTCACCATAATTTCAGTGTCAGGGATCTTATTGAGGAATTCCTTCTGCTCAACGTCTGGCCCTTGTCAAGTGATTGGCGAATTCTTCTCGGCGACACCCCAAGCATCTCTGGATCCGTTCTCCCGCCATTCATTCTAACTGACAACGACGGATCGGATACTTTTCGTCATCTTCTCTGGTTTGCATTGTGTTCATTTTTGTTCTTATTTCTCCTCTATTCAAATTTCGATCTTGACATGGCCGAGAAGGATGCCGAGAAGCTTATTGGGCCTTATAGCTCTGCGGAGCACGAGGCGTTTGCAAAATTTCAACACAACATCCGACGGAACCCAGCAATGTCTGCCGCCGGTTTGTTGGCTCCTGCTCGAGTTTTTACCCCGTTCGAGATCGGCACTCTAGCGCAATCCGAAAATGACAAGTTGTCTCCTCGTCGGCTGACTAGAGCCCGAGGGCTCTGATGACGATCATGACAGTGAGAACGGGTCTGATGGAGCCGAAGAACATATCTCTCCCTCCCCCACTGCACGTGAAGATGCTCTTCGAGCTGCCAAGGGGAAGAAAGTTGACTTGGATTCAACTCTGTCTCGTTCGACAAAACATGTTCGAATTGCTCCTCCCAGCGATTACTGGGAGGACATTTTCGACATTCCTTTCATCTTGTCTCCTCTCCGGGCTGTCGCTCCCAATGAGCCAGATTAGACAGAGGCCCGACCGAAATCTCCAACGCATGTGATCATTGATTCTCCGCAGAGGGAAAACATTTCTCCTCAACGTGCTCCGAAAAGCATTTCTCCTCAAGTCGCTCCGGAGACAATTCCTCCAGAGCCCAAAGACGGCGGCAATCAGGCTAGTCCTCAAATTTCTACACCAGAGGAAACATTGATTGCAGAAGTTCTTGAGCGATTTTGCCACCGATGTGCAGAAGAAGGGCCTTCTCGGATGGGGATTCCTACTTTTAATGATTTTGTTGAGTCCATCACCTCGGATATGCACCTTCAAATGGACGATCTGAGATTTCGGTCTCCTGTTGGTCGGTTGCCTAGTGCGGTGGCTCCGCTTCTACTTACCCCCGAATTGACTAAGGACTTCATTGAGCAGACTGATTTGTATTCTTAGCTATCTGCCTTGGAAGTTGCTACCACCAAGGTGATCGGAATACCTTTCCTTCTTTTAACTTTTTGATATGTGCCTTTTCGAATTACTTATGGTTCTGGTTCACAGACGCTCGCCCTCGCTCACCTGCAGAAAGCTGTAATCACCAAGACTTCGAATGACATCTGCAACCGTTCCAAGAATAGCGGAGATTGGATTGCCAAACTAGAGGGAGATCGCGTTAAGCTTTCTCGAACCATCGACGATCTCGAAGCCCGGAACAAGAGCTTGCATGAATCTCGAAAGAGGCTAAAGGCCGAAGTTAATGAGGCTCGAGATAAAGCTGCAGATGCTGTTAATGAGCTCCAACGTTCTATCGCCTCCAACAGCACTCTTTTGAAGGAAAAAACTGCATTGGAGGCCGAATTAGAGAATCTGAAGAAAAAGTACGTGAAGCGCAGCAAAGAGCTCGAAAACCAACAAGCTGTTCTCGAAGAAGCCCATGCTAATTTGTACTCAGGCTGCTGCGTTATTAGGGATACTCTCAAAAGCTTGGGTACCGACCCCAATCCTCCTACCTCTGACAGCAGCTTAGCCGACCTGACCGAGTGGATTGCCGACGCCACCACTGGCATTTCCCAAGGCGTTGTGCATTTCACTTCGAGCTGTTCTCGGATATCTACCAAAGCGTTATGTGCTGCCTTATACTCAAGCGGCTGCAAACATATACAGAACCTTAAAGATGGCCTCGCTCGGTTTCTACCAGACCAAAATCTTTTTTGAAGCCGCCAAGAAACAATTCGCCCTTATGACCGAGTTCACCAAGCTCTCTACTGGTCAAGACAAGGATACGAAGATACTATTTCCTCCCTTCGAGAGACGCTTGCGAAGACTACTAATCCAGCACAAGGCGAGGGCGAAAAGGACTCTCGAGACAAAGCCAGCAATCCTAGGGGTGAACCATCTGCTCCCCAGGTGTGAACAATCTCCACCTTTGATAGCTCGAAAACTTTTGCTAATTCCAAACTCGTCCAAACGCTCGAAATCTAATGGTTGTAATTAACTGGTGAAAACTATGATGGTTGTTATTAACCAGTGTAAACCTTTGCTGCAACTCGTATTTTGTATTTATGTTTGTTACTGGGGGTGTAGGTTAACTTCGGGCAGAAATCGACTGCTGGTCGATCGAAAAATAAGCTCAACTTCTCGTTGAAGCATATTTCCCACCGATCGTTCAAGAAGCCGTATTATGACGCCCATTTACCCGATGAAGATATCGGCGATGTACATTATGACGATTCATGTATTTCTTTCTTATAGGTTCTTGTCCTGGTATAGGAAACACGCCGGCTCTAGCTTACGAGATTTCGTTCTAGATTTTCGCCAGTGTAGGTTCACGCATTTCTCCAATAGTTCGACGTTCTAGGAGAACTTTAGGCCTTCCCGTCGGCAAATTAGGATTCAAAATAATCGTCTTCCTGTCATGCCCGGGGAAAACATTTCTTCCCCGAGCGCAACAATCAAGGTTGAAAACTCGTTGTACTTGTTGTAATCTTGCATGAATAAAATTCTTGTTTGAGTTGCGTTCGACAGTGTTTCAATGTATACGTGAAATCGATGTTTTCATCGCATTGAAATTGAATCGTGGAATTGACTTAGATGCGTAGGCCACATAGCTGGCCGGAGCTCACCATCCCCTTACCTCGAAAAGGAGCAGTGAAATGTGATCTCGAAGTCGAGATGTTTTCGTCGAGTCGAAATCAAAACCGAAATCGACTTGGACGCGTAGGCCGCGTAGCTGGCCGGAGCTCACTGTCCCCTTACCTCGAAAAGTAGTGGCGAAATGTGATCTCAAAGTCGAGATGTTTTCGTCGCGTCGAAATCGAACCTGAAATCGACTTAAACACGTAGGCCACGTAGCTGGCCGGAGCTCGCCATCCCCTTACCTCGAAAAGGAGCGGCGAAATGTGATCTCAAAGTCAAGGTGTTTTCGTCGCGTCAAAATCGAAACTGAAATCGACTTAGATGCGTAGGCCGCGTAGCTGGCCGGAGCTCGCCCTCCCCTTTCCTTGAAAAGGAGCGGCAAAATGTGATCTCAAAGTCGAGATGTTTTCGTCGCGTCGAAATCGAACCTGAAATCGACATAAACGCGTAGGCCACGTAGTTGGCCGGAGCTCGCCATCCCCTTACCTCGAAAAGGAGCGGCGAAATGTGATCTCAAAGTCAAGGTGTTTTCGTCGCGTCAAAATCGAAACCGAAATCGACTTAGATGCGTAGGCCGCGTAGCTAGCCGGAGCTCGCCCTCCCCTTTCCTCGAAAAGGAGCGGCGAAATGTGATCTCAAAGTCGAGATGTTTTCGTCGCGTCGAAATCAAAACCGAATTTGACTTAGACGAGTAGACCGCGTAGCTAGCTGGAGCTAGCCGTCCCCTTACCTCGAAAAGGAGCGATGAAATGTGATCTCGCAGTCGAGATGTTTTCATTGCGTCAAAATCGAACCCGAAATCGACTTAGACACGTAGGCCACGTAGCTGGCCGAAGCTCGCCGTCCCCTTACCTCGAAAAGGAGCGACAAAATGTGATCTCACGGTCGAGATGTCTTCGTCGTGTCAAAATCGAACCCGAAATCGACTTAGACGCGTAGGCCACGTAGTTGGCCAGAGCTTGCCGTCCCCTTACCTTGAAAAGGAGCGGCAAAATGTGATCTCGACATCGAGATGTTTTCATCGCGTCGAAATCGAACCCGAAATCGACTTAAATGTGTAGGCCACGTAGCTGGCCGGACCTCGCCATCCCCTTACCTAGAAAAGGAGCAGCAAAATGTGATCTCGAGGTCGAGATGTTTTTATTTTGCTAATGGTGAATTCTCGCTTTCGCTCATGGCGATATTGTAGTTTATACTCTGGGTCGAATGTTTTCGCTCGTTGCGAGTTCTAGTTTTCGCTCGTGGTGCATTTGTAGTTTATACTCCGGCTCCAGAGTGTTTAGTTTTCACTCATGGTGAGTTTGTAGTTTATACTCGGGCTCCAGAGTGTATAGTTTTCGCTCATGACGAATTTGTAGTTTATACTCTGGCTCCAAAGTGTTTAGTTTTCGCTCATGGCGAATTCTAGTTTTCGCTCATGGCGAGTTTGTAGTTTATACTCCGGCTCCAGAGTGTATAGTTTTTGCTCATGGCGAATTCTAGTTTTCGCTCATAGCGAGTGTAGTTTATACTTCGGCTCCAGAGTGTTAGCGTTTTCGTTCGCTCGACAATCACAACATATAATCAAACTCATGCACACATTTTTATATAGGTTCGGGCCTCCTTATCGGATAATAACCCTACTTCCTGTTTTTGTTTCATATATCTGGTGCGGAAACATATATTACAATGTTTTTTTACACATATAATTTCTTCAAAGACAAAGCATTCCAGGTGTGGCCTAACTCCTTGCCATCCAGCTCGGCCAACTTGTAAGAACCAGTACTCGTTTGTGCCTTGATGATGAATGGTCCTTCCTATTTGGAATCTAGTCTTCCCACTGATACTTCATTCAGCACCTTCTTGAGGACCAAATCCCCTGATTTCAGCAGCCTTGGTCTCACCTTGCTGTTGTAATGGCATCTAGTTTTCTCCACATATTCGGCCATCATGTGCAGCGCCTCTACTCTAACTTCCTCCAGGGTGCCCAAGGAAAACTCTCTTTCCCCCTCATTTTGGGTGAAAACAACTCGCAGAGAAAAAGCTCCTAACTCATTTGGTGTTATTGCCTCATCTCCATACACTAGCCGAAAAGGTGTCATTCCTGTTTCTCGAACGACAGTTGTTCTTAATGCCCATAACACTGAGAGCAAATCCTCTGGCCATTTTCCTTTCGGCAAACTTTCGAATCTTTTCCTTATTGCCTCTATCACCTTTTCATTTGCCTTCTCTACTGCTCCATTTGTCTGGGGGTGCCCTACTGAAGCGAAGTTTATCTTAAGGTTCAGCCCCTGGCACATCTTCATGAACTTGCCTGACTTGAATTGTTTCCCATTGTCACAAATAATCTCTTTTGGGATGCCGAAACAGCATATTATGTTCTTCCATACAAACTTCTGCACCGCTGCCGATGTGATTCTTGCTACTGGCTCTGCTTCGATCCACCTTGAGAAATATTTAATTGCCACAATCACAAAGCGCAGATCTCCCTTTGCTCTAGGCAATGGACCAACTATGTCAATTCCTCACTTGTAGAAAGGCCAAACTTACGGGATGGGTTGAAGCTCCTTTGGCTGTGCTCGTAGGATCGGACCATACTTTTGGCATGCCTTGCATGTCTTTATATATTTCTCCATGTCTTTGATGATCGTTAGTCAGTATATTCCTTACCAAATCACCTTGGAAGCAACAAACCTAGGCGCTTGATGTGCTCCACACAAACCCTTGTGGATGTCCACGACCATCTTCATTCCTTTCTCCTTGGTGACGCATCTCAGCAACGGCGTTGTGGCTCCACTCTTGTATAGCTGCCCATCAACCATCTTATACTTCCTCAACATTAGTTGCACTCTCCTTGCCTCCACTTCATTGTCGGGCAGCTGGTCACTCACCAAGTATTTTATCAACGAATTTCTCCAATCCATTTCCCCTGGTGAGATGTTGAAAACGTTTTCCCCTCTTGATGTGCTCGAGGTCTCTGGGACTTCAAAAAATGAGTTCTCCAGCGGTTCTCCTGCTGCGGCTGCCTTTGCCAACTCATCTATTTCTGTGTTTTCACCCCTCGGGGTGGCTTTTACTGTTATCCCAAGGAAATGTCTCTCGTTTGCCCGCACCTCATTCAAATACCATTGCATTGTTTCATCTTTTGTCTTGAAGGTTTTGACGAAATGTCCTGCCACAAGGTTGGAATCTATCCTGATAATCAACCTCCGAGCCCCTAGTGCTCGGGCTTTTCTCATGGCTAGTAGTATTCCCACGTACTCAGCTACATTGTTTGTTGTTGGGAATAGCAACTAGACCGAGTATCTTAATGTCTGCTTCATTGGGGTCTTGATGATTGCCGCCGCGCCAGCGCCAGCGGCACTCCATGACCCGGCCGAATACACAGTCCATGGCTTTTGCTCTTCCACATTTTTCTCCGCTTCTGTTGATGTCCATTCCGCCATGAAATCCGCCAATACCTACGATTTCACCGCTGTTCTTGGCATGTACTTCAGGTCGAATGGCACCAACTCCACTACCTATTTCGCGATCTAGCCTGCCATCCGGCCCACCACCTCTTTGTTTGCCAACACTTCTCCTATTGGGTATGATGACGGAACCTTGATTTCATAAGAGAGAAAATAATGCCTCAACTTCCTTGATGTCATTACTATGGCGTATATCAATTTCTCTATCTCCGAGTATCTCGTTTTCGTCCCCTGTAGAGCTTCCGACACAAAATACACCGATACTTGCTTTTCCCCTTCTTCTTGTACCAAAACTGCACTCGCTGTAGCCGGAGTTGCTGTCACGTAAAGCAATAAAATCTGACCCGGCTGTGGGCTTGCCAGAGCTGGCATATCTTGGAGGTATGTCTTCAACTTCTCGAATGTATCTTGGCATTCAGCTATCCACTGGAAGTTTGCTGCAGATCTCAACGTCTTGAAGAATGGGAACTTTTCTCTGCTGATTTCGATAGAAATCTACTCAATAACGCCATTCTGCCTGACAACCTTTGGACTTCCCTTGGATTCCATGGTGGCTCCATTTGCTGTATGGCATCAATCTTGTCTTGGTTTGCCTCAATTCCCCTCTTGGATACAAGAAAACCAAGGAGTTTTCCCGCTTGAACACCGAAAATACATTTCTCGAGGTTTAGCTTGACCAAGAACTTCTGGAGGTTGTTGAATGTTTCCTGTAGATCCATTCCATGAGTTTTCTCCTGCATGCACTTGACAACAATATCGTCCACATACGCTTCTACATTTCTTCACAACTGACTCGCTAATACTTTAGAGATGAGCCGGGTGAATGTTGCCCTAGCGTTCTTCAGATCGAATGGCATTCGAATGAAGCAATATATGCCAAAAGATGTAATGAATGAAGTTTTCTCCTTATCCTCCTGCACCAGGAAAACTTGATGATATCCGGAATATGCGTCCAGAAAACTCATGAGTGCACATCCTGCTGTAGCATCTACTAGTTGATCTATCCTTGGAAGGGGGAAATCATCCTTCGGGCACGGCTTGTTCAAATCGGTGAAATCCACACACATTCTCCACTTGCCATTGGCTTTCTTGACCAACACCGGGTTAGCTAGCCACTCGGGATGCATAACTTCCCTTATGACCTTTGCGTTTAACAATTTCTCCACCTCTACTTTTGTTGTTGCCTGTCTATCCGCCGAATTCTTCTTAACTTCTACTTCCTTGGCCTATGATTTTCCTTCACTGCTAGATTGTGCTCTATCAAGCTCCTGTTCACACCCGCCAATTTCTCTGGGGCTGTTGACGCCAAAAATCGCCGGGTCCTGGTTCGGCGTCTGGATGACACGCGAAGGCCTGGGAGATTTGCTTTACTCCAGTGCAGGTCCTAAAGTTTGAGGTTCGTAGGCGTGCTAGTCAATTTGACCCTGTAATTGACAAGGAGAAAAATGTTAGATCAATGAGCCAATCGGCTGGAAGCCGATCTAGACTCGTTTCATCAGTCGACGGCCGATGCACACTGTAGCACTTATACATCGGCTTAAGGCCGATGACGGCAAGAGCAATAACGTAATAATAAACAAATATCGTGCTAGCCGATCATTGAAGGGATACTCAAAAACCGGCTATAAACTTGATAAAATAAGCAAGTATAATGCATAAATAAATCAAATAGATCCTAGCTGATCATAGTCTAGTGTTACTGGTGTTGCTATGAAGATGTGCCTGCGCCCGGGCCCTTGCTTATATCGGCTCCCGGGATCTTCGTCCGCTGTCCGGGCCCATACATTGGTCCTTACCCGATCTCATGCCCGGGCCCTCACCTAGGGTCGTGCCCGGGGACCTGCTTGTACTTGTACTTGGATCGACAGAATGAACCCATCGGCTAGCCCTTGGCCGATTGTAACGATAATACAGGCAAGAACATATAATAAAGTATGCAATAACATAAATGATAAATAATTGATAAGCTAGCCGACTACTGGATGGAGCGAGTATAGGATAAGACAATGAATAAATGTAGTCGGCTTTAACAGATAACTTATCGGCTAAGCACTCCGATAACACCATCGCACAACACCATCGGCTCATCAAGAGTAAAGCTATTATCGTCAGTCTAGTAGATCGGACCCAACCGTTGCAGCACAGACCGACAATGATAGCAATGCCTCAATGGGCCGATAGATATAATGCGATCGTGATGAAGATAACTTACCGGCTATGCACTCCGGTAAAACGCCTGCGCACAAAGCATCGGCCTAGCAGGACCGACTTATCACTAGCAGTTCAGTAGATCGGACCTAACCGATGCAGCACGAACTGATGATAAATCGCTCCCAGTAAGTCGATACAATCTATGCACGCGTGATGTGATATACCTAATCAATCTATGAGATCAAACTGAACTGATGCAGCCATAGATAAAGTAAATATATCGTGGTAAGCCGACTACCATAAACCGACTAGAATATCGGACCTAACCGAGGAAGTCCTAGCCGATTGGTAGCCGGGGTGACGAGACTTACCTTCTCGCAGGAGTTCGGACCTAACCGATGCAGCCCGGCTCGAGAAGCAGGATCCCGTCGAAAGGGTGGCGATGCGCCGAATTTTGTATTGATCTGTGGTTGATTATCTACAAGGTCCCCGGGCATACGTATATATACCCCGAGTTACATGAGTCCTTATAGGACACGGTATATAATTTCCTATCTATAATAGAAAACGCTAACTAATCCTGACCGGACACGAGGTCAGGTTCCCTAAAAAAGATAAATCTTTCCCTAATAAATATAGTAATTAACTGCCACGCGCGGTCTTCACGGCTCTTTCTCGGACTCGACCTGCTCCTTGAACCAATTCCTGTTAACCGACTGTAATCGTTCCCTTGACCGAATCTGATACAAGGCCTTACCAAATTTTGGCGTTAACACATGCCCCCCAATTTCGGAGTTCTCCAATAGGACTTCAAAATTCTTTCATTTTGGGCCTCCAGATTTCTCCCATACCGAAGTGGCCCAAGATAGCCCACTTGCCATAAATGTTTGAAACAGTGCCAACGGCCTCGATTCCCGCTCGGCTGTCATACCTCTATAAAAACGCTTCGTCTTCTTGCCTTTTTTATGCTTTCACATCACCAGAGCACCACCGCTTCATCTTCCACATCCTCACCAAGCTCTAGCGAATCCAAACGAATCATTGCAACCTTTCTCTCCGGCCGTCGATCCCTGCAACTTCTCCTATTTCCGCGATGGCATCGGCATCTGCAGTTCCTGAGGTAATCTTCTCACCCGATTATTTTCCCCCAATCTGCAATCTATACGAACCCGATCTGCTATGTTCTTCATCTGTTCTTCGTCGTGTTCTTGTTTACTGTAGCATCTTAGAGCCCAGATCTTGATTTCGGCCGCCGATTACCCCAGCTTTTTCTATCATGGCCCCATGGGCAGCGAAGATCCCACCGATTTCATCGTCGCCGAAACCCAACGCGTTCCCTTCAAGAACTCGACTATGTTGGTCAGTGACTGGACCAACAGCTTCAGATCATGGCCGAGTAAGCTGTCCGGGTGGAGAGATTGGTACCTCAGAGTATCGGCTGTAAAGAAGACCTATTGGGAAGAATCTCACATCGGCCACTGCATCAATCTCTCCCTGGCTGATATGGAAAGGAACGAGTCCCTACTTGCATCGGCCTCATACTACTGGTTTGATGCTCTTAATGCTTTCATGTTCGGGCATGGGCCGATGACTCCCACTTTGCTGGACGTGACCATGCTCACCTGCCTAGATACGACAAGCTACATCAACCCCTTCAAACTCCGGTTCAAGCCTACTCACCGGCTTCAAACAAAAAACATCGGCGGCTGGTCCAGGTATATATCTCTCCACAACAAAGGAACTGGACCGGTTGATGATCGGGAGCATGTCGCTTTTCTGAACTTGTGGTTGGAACGGTTCGTCTTTGGTGGTGCAACCCTCGGCCCGACGACCAATATGCAATGCCTGGCCGAGTGCTTGGCCGATAGGAAACAAATTCCGTTGGGGCACTATCTCCTTGGCACCACCTTCCAGCTACTTCACCAGGTGGCAACTAAGCTATCGGCTGGCCAGCCCGTCGGCCACATTGGGGGTCCTTGGTGGTTTGTTCAGCTCTGGCTCAATATTTATACCTCCAAGGCTATCCCAGAAACTTCTCTCCTCAAGCAATCCTTCTGGCCGATTACCAGAAGATCAAGACCCTGTTTACCGCCGATGCATCTCTATGGGCGAAGCTGCATCGGCCTTTCTGGCGGCAAGATAACCCCCGCTGAAGTTAGTCAGTGGTTCAGGGGTTTTATTACGGCTTTACCAGGGATGCCACTCTTTGGTTTGCGTACAATGACGCATCATCATTCGAGATGCCCTCTAACTTTGATCCACTCAAAGCTCTGAATGATGATCAGTCTAAAGCCATATTCCTATCGGTTATCAGTCCTTGTCTGCTGCCAACCGGCTTTTCTCTGGGCCAAACTCAGCCATCATATGAGTTCTATCATCCATCAGTCGGCTCTCGCCAATTTGGCCTTGGTCAGCTCCCGATAGGTCTATTCTTCATCGACAAACTCCAAGCCCGGGGCACAGTCAGTAGCGCCCTGGAATATGATCGGCTGCGGTCTTTGACAGACTCCCTCCTGCTAGGCGCCGCCACCGAAGTGTTCATCTGCACTGCCAACACCAAGCTCTTTGTCCGATGGTGGTCAGAATGGAAGAAACATCTGTTCTGCTTAGCACCCGCCTGTTACTGTTCCCGTCTGGACGCCGACTATGTTGAATCCGAAGACGAGGTAACACCCGCAAGCTTTAATCGCCTTCTTCAACCAACTCTCACCCTATTTTGCAGCCACCAGCATCGAACCCCAAGAAAAGTAACAGCGGTCGGCTGATCCAGTATCAACCTCCATCGGCCACCCCAAACTTAGGGGCGTGATGCTCCATCCCATCGGCTCTTCTCAGGCACCTCGGCCGATGGGCCAAAAACGTAAGAATTAGCGCATCGTCCTTCCTCAAAGAAACAGAAGACCGATGCCCGATGTTGCTGCCACGACGCATCTTCTCCCCATACCACATCGGCTCCTTCGTCCCTCAGGTATGCGCCAAGCCTTATTATTATTACCACCCACTCCTTATTTTATCTTACCAAATCCTTTTTCAGCTTGAACCATAGCCCCAGAACCTTACATCTCTCTGACGTCCCTCCAAGCGTTGAGCCGATGACTTCTCCAACTGCTCCCCTCTCAGCACCAAGTCCTCTGGTTGCTGATGATCTGTCCTATTCATCGCTGACATCGGTCCCCTCGAAGAACAGCCCATTCATCCCCCTGAAGCCGATGTCGCGCAAGCTACCGATGTCCTTCCTCAGGTAATTCTTTTATGTCCATACTCCGCTCTTAACTTTTGTACTAATTCCTTTACCGATGCCAATTTTGCAGTCCTTAGCCGATCTGTTCTCCTTTGACATCGGCAAGTACCTAGAAGTAGAAGAATCCACAGCCACCAGCGCAACAACCAAACCATCCTTCCCAGCCGACGTACGCGAATATCTGACGAGCATCCTCAGTCGGCTGGAAAACCCAATTGACGCGCTAGCGGAAGATTGCGGGCCAATTCGGGCAAGATTCGCAGAAATTGAACACCATCTGCCCGAAGAACTTGTCGACGCACTAACTCCTGCAGCATATCTGGAATCCCATAGATTCAAACTCATCAAGCTTAGACAACGTATAGCCGACTGCGCTGACCAACAGAAGAATACTGAAGACATCCAAGCCGATCGGCTATTAGCCCAAGCAGAGAAGAAAAAGCTTGATGACATGGCTGCTGCCCCCCAAGAGCTCCAACCTAAGTTAGACCAGCTGAAGAAGAAGGAGGCCGATTTATTGGCAGAACTTGAAAAAGTTCGCAAAGACCTCACAGCAACAGAATCCCAACTAATCGGCCTACCGTAAGCTGTCCAGGACCAAGAGGCCAAGGTTACAGCGATAGTACGTCAAGTCATTCATCGGCGCAAGAACCTGAAGACCATCCCGGGCTCTGATGAAGATGACATCCGTGCTATCAATGAGATTGATCAGATCCGCCTGCGCGCAATTGAAGTGATCCAAAAATTCTTGTAAATCTTAAACCTTTGCAACTAACGATCCTCTGGAACATACCGACCATCCTTCTGCTGTCATATAATCTGATCGGCTCTGCTACTTATCTCTTTCAATCTCGATAATTTTTCCGCTTGTTTTGATCCAAAGGCGATATCAACTGATATCGGCTGTCTTTAGGCGATGTAAAAAAAACATCGGCTTCCCGAATTGCTTAGAAATCGGCTGCACTTAACCGATCTAAGAATTGATCCAAACGCTAGGGTAGTATTTCTTGAGATATTTCCCGTTAAGTGCTTTAGCAAACTCCGTCCCGTCAAGATCTTCTAATACATACGCATTACCAGGCACACAGAGATTAATCCGATAGGGCCCTTCCCAATTAGGCGACCATTTTCCGAACTTATTATCCCTGGACCCGATCGGCAAAATCAACTTCCACACGAGATCCCCCCTCGGCAAACGATTTATTCACCACCTTTTTGTTGTAATGCCGAGCTGCCTTAGCCTTATTCTCCTTAATTCTTTCCAACGCTCTTAACCGATTCTGAGCCAAATCTTCAAGTTCATCTGTCATCAAGTTATAATAATCATCAGCCGTCAACTGGTTCTGCAAAGAAAGTCTTCTAGAGCCGATGTTAGTTTCCCATGGTAAAACCGCCTCATGTCCATATACCAACTGATATGGCGGCACCCGAGTAGATCCATGACATGCCATCCGATAAGCCCACAATGAATCGGCTAATGTAGTATGCCATCGCCGTGGCTGCTCATCAATTTTCCGCTTAATCAATTTGATCAAACTCTTGTTGGAAGCTTCTGCTTGCCCATTGGCTTGGGCATAATAAGGCGATGAATTTAATAACTTAATCCCCATACTGGCAGCAAACTGTTGAAACTCATCAGAAACAAAGATAGATCCCTGATCAGTAGTTATCGTCTGAGGAATTCCAAACCGATAAATGATATGCTCCTTGACAAACTCGACCGCTTCTTTGGACGTGACCTTCTTCAAAGGAATCGCCTCTACCCACTTGGTGAAATAATCTGTTGCCGCCAATATAAACTTATGCCCTTTACTCGATGGAGGAAAAACCTGGCCGATCATGTCAATTCCCCATCCTCTGAACGGCCACGGTTTGATGATAGGATTCATAGCCGATGCTGGTGCCCGCTGTATATTTCCAAACTTCTGACAGTCTTGACATCCTTTATAATACCTAAAGCAATCCTCCAGCATTGTCGGCCAAAAATACCCTACTCTTCTCAGCAACCATTTCATCTTATGAGCCGACTGGTGAGTCCCACAGATGCCTTCATGCACTTCACACATAACCACTTTGGCTTCTTCCAAATCCAGGCATCTAAGCAGAACTCCCTCAAACGTCCGATAATACAACTCCTCATCAAGTAGCACATACTTAGTAGCTTTATACCGAATCTTCCTGGAAACAGACTGCGACGGATTTCGCAAGTAATCAATTATCTCCTGTCTCCAGTCATTGGCCTTGTCCTGGACATCAATATCGGCTATCTCCACCTCAACCTGCCTATTCAGCCGATACCCTGAAGCAATCTGTGCAAGATCATTGGCTTCTAAATTCTGCTCCCTGGGAATATGATCTATTGATACTATCTTGAAATCTCTTAACAAATCCGTGCACTCCTCATAATATGACCTCAAAACATCATCCCTGCACTCATATTCTCCAGACAACTGTTTGACCACCAACAAAGAATCGCCAATTATCTCTATGACATCGGCTCCGATCTCCTTTAAGAGTTGAAGTCCTTTTAACACCGCCTCGTACTCCACTTGATTGTTAGTCCGATAAGGCTTAATTGTAAAAGCAAACTCAAAACTTGCCCCCCGATGCGATATGATAACTAAACCGATACCAGATCCATGCTTGCAAACCGATCCATCGAAAAACAAAGTCCATGGGATCGGCTCTACATAGTCTTCATGAGCCCCTCTGTGTTGCACAATAAAATCGGCCACTGCCTGTCCCTTAACCGCCTTAGCCGATTCATACCTCAAGTCGAACTCCGTCAAAGCAAAAATCCACTTGCCAACTCGTCCTTTCAAGACTGGAGCCGACAACATATATTTGACCGCATCGGCCTGGCAAACTACTGTACATTCAGCCGATAGGATGTAATACCTTAACTTTGTACACGAGAAATACAAACATAAGCATAACCTCTCCACCGCAGGATATCTCGTTTCAGCATCCAGAAGTCTTCTACTCAGATAAAACACGACTCGCTCTTTGCCTTCAAATTCTTGAATCAAAACAGAGCCGATGGACCTCTCATCGGCCGACAAGTATAATCTGAACGGCACTCCTCTCTGCGGCGAAATCAAAATAGGCGGGGAACTAAGATAATTCTTGATCTCATCAAACGCCTTCTGCTGCGCTGCCCCCCACACGAATTCTTGATCGGCCTTCAACTTCAATAACGGCGTGAAAGACTCAATTCTCCCTGATAAATTTGATATAAATCTTCTCACAAAATTAATCTTGCCGATCAACGATTGCAACTCTGTCTTATTGCTTGGTGGCTCTGCAGTTCTAATGGCTCTGATACTTCGCTGACTAACTTCAATCCCTCGCTTATGAACCATAAAACCCAAAAATTGCCCAGCCGATACGCCGAAAGCGCACTTATTAGGATTCATCCTCAGTCCGTATTTCTTGGCCCTCTCCAGCACTCTTCGTAAATCGGCTATATGGCTTTCCTCACTTTTAGACTTAACCACCACATCATCAATGTAGATTTCTACCAATAAGCTGATGAGATCATGAAATATATAATTCATCGCTCTTTGATAGGTCGCACCGGCACTTTTTAATCAAAAGTCATTACTACCACTCATACAAGCCGATAGCTCCTGGACACCGAAACGCAGTCTTATGTACATCTTCTTCAGCCATAAAAATCTGATTGTATCCCGCATTGCCGTCCATGAAGCTGATAATCTTGTGGCCTGAGGCTGCAATCCCACCAATAAATCGCTATCGGCATCGGGTATTCATCCTTGGGGGTAAGCTTTATTTAGATCCCGGAAATCAATACATATCCTCAATTTCCCACACCCCCTTTTCTTCTCCACCGGGACGATATTAGAAACCCACTCACATATCGGCACGGCCTTATAAAAACTTGGCATCGTACAACCTTGTGATCTCCGCCATTGATCGGCTCATACTAATTCTGCCTTGAATCTCCTTGGAGCCTGCTAAATGGCCGAATCCTGGTTTAATAGGCAGCCGATGTTCAACATCGATCGGCTTAATCCTGGCATCTCATGGTATTCCCAGGCAAAACAATCCCGATGCTCCTTCAATCAGTGCTATCCAATTCCTCTCGTAGTCAGGACTTAATTTTTTGCTTATGTACGTCGGCCTTGGCTTATCTCCTGGTCCTATATCAAATCTCTTCCAAATCATCAGCCGACGTAATCCTTGCCCCAATTTCCCTCGAAGTCTTCAATGGAGGCCATCAGAGTAAACAATTCAGAGCCGACTTGCTGGATCGGCTGTTACTCCCCGCTTAGTGACCTCGAGGTAATCTCCTCCCATGCTTTTCCGGAATAGGCAGGTCAACACGTCGGCTTCTCGACTGATTAGATCGGTCATCGCGATGTGGTCGACCGATCTGCTAGAACACCTCGACTTGATCTCCCTGCCACTGTATTAAACATGATGCATCGTCCGGAGGCACACAGCAGTTCGCCATGAACTCCAGCCCTGCCGAGAAGTAAACTAATATGAATCCTTTCCCGTCGATGAGAAAAACTGGTAGGTAATGTCTACTCCCTACTGTCAACTCCACGTTTTAATACGCCTTTGCTTCTGATAATTCCCACCGAAGTCTTTTAGCACCTTATTTGTCTTGATCAGATCTTCGCAGTTCTCCCCAACTCCGGAATGGGGCATGAGCATGAAGATTAACCCGGTCCTCCATCAACCAAATCTTTCGTCATCGGCTTCCTATTTACGTAACTTGATTATATTAACGGCTTGAAGTGCCGATGCTCTGACTTCTCAGGTTATCAATATGGCCTGATCAGATTGTAACGTTAGATTGCAGCGAAAACCTCCTCATCTCCTTCTTCATTCTCATGAAAGCGCTTTTATATCCCGAGGCAAAAAGAACACATATTTACGGTGCTGATGCGTCCTCACCGTCCTTCTTCTTCACTTGCCAAACGTGCTTAATCTTTTTGGGACGATGATCAACCCTCTCCCTGATCTTGGCTCTGTTTTCCGGTTGCTTCTCGACC